>JADMLL010000004.1:7994707-8594707 GCA_016920875.1 Columbicola columbae | reverse complement strand
TAAAGTCAAATTTTGGTCTGTAGACTCTTCTTCTTCAAAAACTTTAAAATTTTAACTTTAGAAAATTTAAATTTTTAATTTCTTTCCTGCGCAAAACTTGAAACCATCAACTAAGGATTGTTTTGTTGTGATTTAGTCTTTGATGATACAATACATCAAAATTCACCGGGTGAAAGGAGTGAGGGTAACAAAAAGAATCCAAACATTCTCATTTCAATAAGAAAAAAATAAATAAATAATTTGTTGGAGATCAATAAAATAGAAAACAAAAGGAAACCCCAGAGAAACGTTTACGGAAAATGGGTCAAATAATTTTGTCACCTGTAAACGATCCGTGAAAACCTAATTTTTCCACGGCCGTGACTTTGTAACTAGTAATTAATTTATTTGAAGACATTGTCACAGTTGAAGGAAATAAGTAAAAACTCAAAAGAAGTCACTCGCCGCCATCTTTTTATCTCATTCCATTAAAATGAAAATTATTTCTGTGAGACTCTGACTTGTGCGAGTTTAATTGAAAATTGAAGAAAACGTTCGAAGCAGATTTGCAAGTCAAGAAAGACGAGAGAAAAAATTTTTTTAGAGAAAATGAAATCGATTTTAGGGTTGTTTGCTGTTGGACTGTTTCAAATGTCAAATTTTGTGTTTCTTTTTTTATGCGGTTTAATAACTTCACCCTTTCTTGATTTCTTTGAGAAAGCTCCTCAAGGACATCTCAAAGCGGCGCTTAGGATCATTTTATGGGTTCGTGACTTATGCTGAAATAATTATAATAATTATGACTCCCAATTACGCGAACTGTCAAGAGCTAGAAGAATGAAATTGCTGTATAGGTTTGAGTTTGCGGTGACCATCTTGTATTAATAATACTTAAGCCTGCGGATAATTAAAATTTTTATTTGGCGATATGATATATTATATATTTTTAATATTCTACCCTTTTAGGGTATATTACAATAACCTTTTTTCACATACTAAAGTAACTATACAACGGTAAATAAATAAGTAATTATAAAAATGCCGATATATAACTAATTCCCTAAATAAATAATTTGTGTTAAACGATAAACCAATATACCAACCGAAAAACAAATAGATAAATAAATACAGCACTTCTTTAATAGATAAAACTGTTCAGGTTTGAATCCGCTCCTGACCAACGTTTATTTCGTTGTGAAAAACTTTTGTTGTTTGTAAGATATCAAAGCTTTTGTTCCAAGAAAAAATGTGTTGTGAGAAATTCGCATAACGAGCAACATAAATTGCCAAAAAATGCCTCTCATAGCGACCAATACTTTGTATAACGAGCAATTTTTAGAGATTCCTCCGGCACCTAGATAAAAACTCCGAATGGGGGCAGATTCTAGGTTAAATCTTTCTGTATCTGTCTTATTTCTTCAGTACCACCCAAAATTCTTTCATTTTCACATTCTTAAGCTTCTTAGCTACTCATCCTACTTTGCTAGATAATAAAAATAAATTCTTTAGTGCTTTTTTCAGTGCTCATTCCATTTTACACAGTTTTATATGAAGAAATTTGTTTCGCATAACGAGTAAAACTCCGAAACGAATTAAACTTGTTATGAGAGGTTTCACTGTACTACCTTGTTCAAACCATAACCGGAGCAAGTTTGTCGTATTTTCCTTTCGTATCGGTTGATTCCTAATCGCCTACTTTTATCCTTTTCACGTTTTTTCGCCATAGCATTTTGCCTGACCTTCGTGCTCTTTCGTTTACCATATTTTTGATCCTTCGAATCGAATCCTTTGTCGCAAAACCTTATCAAACACATTTTGGGTTATGCAAGTAGTGCACAATTATCCTTTGGGAGAAGAGCTGTAACTTCACTCTAACTCATTTCTGTATAAATGAGTATGAAGAAGTACAGCACACTTCCGTGAAAAATCATTTTCATCTGGCTGTAATTAGCTTCACGAGTCATGCTTATTGTTATGAAATTATTCATTTCATAAATATTGAACAGTTTTCAAGGGAAGTCATTTCATAAACTGAGCACACTTTCGAGAAGATTTTGTTTCAAAATTTTTACCGAAGTTTGGTTGTCGTAATCAATGTTACGTGTCGCCATTCATTTCAATGACATTGTACACTTTTTAGATTTCATAAATATTGCACATTTTCATGAGAACTTTACCCAGGATTTAGCGGGAGGTTAGGTGAAATGGGTTACAGCTCGACTACAGGAGTTATGGTCGTAGGTTCAAATCCTCCTCCTATCGTACTCAAGCGTGAAAAACGGGATTAGAACTAAACTAAACTAATTTCACTGAGGATTTATCTCATAAATAATGCACAGTATCCTCATACTACCTGACACGATTCCTTCACTTTTGGTAAAATAGCCGTTTAAGAAACATCCAAAATGAAGTGATACAAAATTAATTACCAAACAAATTTTCCTTTTCATCTATCTACCAGACGCCATTTTGACGTGACGTCAATTTCAAAAAACATGTGACACGCTAAAGCTCGGAGGCGTCTTTGTTGTCTGTCAATTTGTCAAAAGGCGAAGACCTTCGACAACGACGATTACGAAAACGACGATGGGCTTTTCGCTCTTGTCATATTGACTTTCCTCATCCCTCATCTCAACCTTTTTCCGAAATATTGGATTGAGTCACGTGGGAGGGAAATTCTTCTCCAGTCATTCATTCAAAAATCTCTCGAAATGACTGGCAAATTCTTTTTTTGTAGTAACGAAAACTGTTTTTAATTTTTCCTTGGAACAATGACCATTGAATGAAAACGTTGATAGTGAAGTCTTGCACCAGTTCTTCGACGTAATGATAATTTTTTAAATTGATTTCCGCCCCAAAATTTTTAAAAGAACTTTGCTCCGACCTTTTCTGACTCTGAGATTCATTGCTACCACCAGATAATTCGCTTATATCTAAGACCTTGAATAAAATTATCTAGGAAATGATAAATCGATTTATTAAAATCCCTTAAACACTCCTTATTTTAATGAATTTATCTAGGTCTCTACAGTTTAATAAATTATCTGACAATTTCATTTCCTTGTAGCCATTTTGGAACTCCGTACGCACGTACTGCCATCGTTTTTATTTTATTGTCTTAACCATATACCGCTAATTTACCGCATTTTCTTCTCACTCATTTCTTCCTCCGCGACCAAATTGAAAGATTGTGGTGGACCAGAAGAAGAATTTTTTCAAATTCAGAAAACTCAACAATGGACTCAAAATATTCGCCGCATTACCACGCTCCAGATAATTTCTAATGAATATGTGACATTGTTAAATGCAACTAGCGATAAATTATAAATTTTCCTAGAATCATAACTATTCAAAGACGAGGAAATGGTCTTTTATCATTATCATGCTTTTCATATAGCCAACAACAGATAACAAACACGGATTGAATGGATAAAATTGGGGATTTCCTGGCGTTCTCACGAAATTTTCGAAAATTCTTTGAAGTTTCGAATCCTTCGTTGCTAATTAAATCTTTCATTATTGTCCAATTAATTATCTATTTCTCTTTGTTTTTAGTTATCTATGTAATTTGTGTTGGGTGTAAGGAAAGAACTAGATAATATATTTTTTTGAAAGACACAAAAATTTTGTTTTACTTCCATTTTTATCTTTCCTTCCTTTTCCTTCTTTCTTTTGAACTGAATCAATTCTCATGGTGTGCGAATAAAAATGGCGACTATTCGTAGAACCTGATTTTGGTTCTGAATAACGCGAAACTGCTGTCAGCTCTTTGAACATTTTACTCACAGATAAGAAGATACGTGTGCTGATTATGAACGACAGGGTTTTATTTGGGGACATGGAATATGCACAAATTTGATGATAAACTATACCTCATATAACACGGTTTTGGATAATTAGCTCTTGAATCATATTACATTTGAGGCGGATCCATTTTTATGTTTTTTATCTGCCTTATTTGAAGCCAAGACGGTGTGCGTCATTCAAACAAAAATGGCGACAATTAGTCTGTAGTACTACTCCTTTGGCTGTTACCCAGCTCAATTTCGGAGGGCTCTTGGAGAGGTGTCCTTGTCTCGTCTGGTTACTTTGCCGGGGATGAAAGGTGCAGACATGTCCAAAAATTCAATTTTGGTGGCTGAGTAACAATACTAACAACAATAGTCAGAGCTGTACCATCCCAAAAACCAGGTAGCTCAGGAATACAGAACCTGTCAAAATATTACAGTACTTCAAGGTTGCACACAAACACATTACTCCATGGATAGCTCAGCAACAATACCTAAATCAGCAAAAGGCAAATTTAAACCCCAAACAATAGAAAAATGGCCAGGGAGAGAAAGAAGGCATCGTCTTATGTCACATTGAAAGAAGAAGAAAAGTTTCCTCCTTTTCATAGCGACACAGAAAAGTCGCGGTTGGCGGCTCCGCAGACGAGAATATTTGGTTCGTTGAATCCGCGGTATAAATTCCATAGTTAAGGAGATATGCTATCATTATATCATTATTATAGTTATATATATGGTCGCATCCGTGGCGTGATCGTTTTTGTTCTTTCATTATTACACGACGAATGTTATCGAATTTGCGAAGAAGACATGTCAGTGATTCAGTGAGCGATTTTAGAGGAATCAGTTAGTTTGATTGTTCGTTTTAGACACTCTGAAAACAGTTGTTCACGTTTTTAAAAACAGTGTTCGGTCGGAAGTAGATAATAAAACAAATTTTGAAAATGAAGATCGTACAAAGAACTTTGATGTTTGCTGTTGGAGCTTTATTGTGGTCTAGTGGATGTTTAGGAAACGATACTAACTCGACGGACGTGGGTAACAGTGAAGTTTTCTTGCTAAATTTGATGTGGGAATGCACGAAGACGGAAAGCATCGGAATTTGTCTGAAGGCGAAAGCTGCCAACATCCTAGATAAGTTCATACGAATGAAGGAACCCATCCCCATCACGGATTATGTATCACTGGCGAGAGATCCTAAAGCTGAGGAGAGATTAGAAGGTGAGTCCGCACACGAATATCTATTTCCTTCCTCTAAATAGATAAATTTTTCTTCTGTAGTTACTGAAAAGGAAATCGCTTATCTTTTGTCTTCTTTTAAGATTTAAACAATTCCAAGAGCGAAGTTGAAACGAATTCGTTGGAAGAAGAGGAGAAGAAAGATGACAAACTAGATAAGATTATCTGGAATAAACTGGTTTCTCTGTTAAAAACAAGAACGATACAGTTCACATTTCCTTCGAATATTTTTGAGGGTGAGTATCACATGACGAGCTTCCAGTCTTTTTATACGCGTCTGGTTTTTAGAGTTTAGAAAATCATTTACACGCTTAGAGAGAATTTTTCTCAAATATTGCACACCTAAGGTTACATTTATAAACCAAAAATCATACATCACTTCCTCATACATTTAATTACAGCAGTTTAGTGTTACGCTTGTTATTTGTTTGCTGTTTTAAAGTTTAAAACTACTAACAGATCGCATTTTATTTGGTCTTTTTTTATGCGATTCATAACTTCCGGTTTTTTATTAGTTCCTTGATAACTAAGAGACTCAATTGAATAATTTGTTTCATAAATAATGCACATTTTTTTCCATTATCTTAGTTTCTTTTAACGCGGTTTTGCATTTCGCGTAAAACAAGACTCGATTCTATTGATAAATTCCAATTTAATAAGTCGTAAACGTTTTATTCTAATGTAAATGAAAGTTTTAAGAGGAAATTTGAATTTAAAAAATTTAAGAATTGAATTTGAAATTAAAAATGTTTAAGAGGAAGAGGGCTAACGACGTTCCGAAGACAGAATCTTAAAATTGAACACGATGAAAAAGCAAAAAGGAAAGAAATATTTGAAGAATGCCCAAAAACCAAATTTCTACTTCAAGAATAAAATACCGCGTAAAGACTTTAACCGACAATAACAATGGCGGAAATATTAGTTACAAACTTAAAGAAATTTTTGTTGTAATTATTGAACACTGTCTAGTAGAATTGATGTGACTCGATTTAATTCACTTCCTCAAATTTCCAAATTTTTAATTTATTTATCGATACCAGAACTTTGGAAAATTTTTTTCCTGTTTTGGCGCTTTTCTTTTAAATTGACTTGACTCAGAGGCGTGTAACTTTCAAGTCCTTTTTAATGTTCATCCGTTGAAAACATGGCGCAGACTTTGGCAATTAACACACCAAATTTTACATACGTTTTGGAGAAATTTCGGTTTGGTTATAATGCAGCAGACATCCAGGACAAAAACAAAAATTTAATTTTCAGGACGTGGCAGCAAAGGAGACAAAATCTTCAAAAAAGGCCACGGCTACTTGCTCATGGCCGGCATGATGGGTGGAATGATGATGAAAATGGCGATGGCGAAAATAGCTCTGATAGCTGGTAAAGCTCTAATCATAGGCAAAATTGCTCTCATACTCTCATTAATATTAGCGCTTAGAAGGTTTGTGGGAGGCGGTGGAGGCGGAGGAAATCCAGAGGTAAGACTTGACCAATTCTTTCAGATGAAAGCATTTTGAGTGAAATATATTCAAAAGACAGAACATCAACACCTTCCATACTTTCCTCCCTCCTCTCCAAGATCCTTGTCACCGGATTTTATGATTACTCATCCAAACAATTTACTAGACACTAAACTAATTTTTAGTGATTGTTAGGTTGTGTTCGCGTCTGCGGAAAACGGAGGTGATGGATGGCAGAGGAAATTCAAAATCGAACAGCCTGGAGTTCACGACGGTGCTTACTTGGCTTATAACGCTCATCATTCTCGAGACTTAAAAAATTTGTAAATACTTAATTATTTATTTATTTATTTATTTTAATTAAATTATTTATTTGAGTTTAAAAATTTTCCTTTGAAAATTAAAAACAAAGAACCAAAATTTCTAATCCTGTTACCTATCAAAATTCAAAAATTTAGTGTTGGGTGGCAATGCTTTTGACGAAATTATATTTCATGGAAGGCGGTGAGATAGAACCCGCGAATAAAGATTAACCTTTGCAGAGTCTTATGCCAAGAAGTCTAGTGTGATAACCGCTACACCGAAATATTAATAAATAAGTAAGAAATTTGGAAAGTTTCCGTTTGCAAAGTTATTAAAAATTCCCAAACTCGTTAGTCATTCACGGGAAAGGACTTTGATTCAGTGCGTTTTGACTTCCGCTTTAGCAAACTTAATCAGTGCTATTCTTAGAAACACTCGATCGGAAAATAGATTGCTCTCGTGTAGAACCAAGAGCTTGATGAAAAGGAAAATCAAATTAAGTGTCAAGGTTTAACACCGACTAATCCACTCTCACACTTGGATTAGTCGTCTTTATCATCAAAGAACTCGTGGTCTTTTTCAAAGATGGACCCCAAAGGTTCGTTCATCACATGCATGAATTATTTAACCCGTTTTTTTGTTCTTTTCTTCTTTCCCGTTGCATAAAGAAAATTAGTTTTCCCCGAAAACATATGCGTGCGTCTCTCATTATCCGTTTCGTCGAATTCGTTATTAACCGAAAACACGAGCGCTGCCGGTGGTGAATAATCGAACTAAATTCCAATGCCTTCTATGACTACACCTACCTAGGTATCGGTAGTTTGTCGTTTTAGTTCACCCGAGGAACGATAGATGTCGGTAGTGTGAGTTTCAAATTCTCTAACTGACTTTCTACCTGACATCTTTCAACTTCCCATCTTGAGACTGAAAATTACTTTTTTTTATTTTTAATAATTTACATAAATTTGTAATTTCTCGACTTCTCTCTTTTTCTCTTCTTTTAATTTTATGGCAGTCTGTAGGTCAATCGCCTAACTTGAATTTCAACTTTCTTCGATGGGCAATAATAATTTTTTTCTTTTAAATACACGTCTCACAACCGGATGTGTTTTACTTTTTAAATTTTCATTCTTGAACAATGATTTGGAGCACGGACTACTTACAACAAATGATGAAATAATCCTCGGGGGGACTCCATGAACTCGTTTTTCGGGGCCTTGATTTGAAATCATTAGAACCCTTATCAAAATGAAATTTGAGCGCTGAGGGGAATCTTCTGAATAACATTTTGACCCTTTCGAGTAAAAGTAAAAAGGAAGAAAAATTGTTCTCGAAAACTTCTTACTTTCATTATCTTCTTTTTTTAATATCTAATTTGAAATATTGAAAGTATAAAGGGATATCATACTGAACGTAACAAAATTTTAAAAATGCAGTGTAGAAGTAGACATGATGGCGTTCTAGGAAACAAGTCGAAAGTTTTTTGATAAGCCCTGTACACCTAGAACTGCAGTGGAAGCTTTAAAACTTTTGGCCTTTTCAATTTTACTCTCAGTTTTCATTCAAGAAAATAAAATTATCGTTTGTGTTAACTCTTTCTGAGAGTCCAATAATTGCCTGACTGAAACGAATTCAGCTGTAACTCTAACCACGATCATCACGTCAGCAAAATTCGCTTACAAAAAGATATACAAACCAATTAGAAATAAAAACTCAAAACTACCGAAAAAGTCAAAACGTAGATAAAGATAAAAATGTCCTATCTCCTCAAAAATTCGCTTCAGATAAATAAATAGATAAACTAGAAAGGTGATGGAATCGTTAAAGGAAATCGTTAACAAGACAAAAGCTGTCAAAAAAGAAAAGCTTTGAAAAAAAGCTTCGCTCGTTCGTCACCTGTTTCGGTAACTTAGATTTCTCATCGATTTTGTTTCTCTGACATGTAATAGATTTTGTGTTCCTTTCGAAAAGTTTTTCTTATCGTTTCTACCTTTCCGGGAAGAGGGATGGGAATCGCTTTTCTCAGATCTTTTATTTTAACGTATTTCGGTGGGTGAGTCAGGTGGAGTTGAGTGCTGTCCAGGGAAAGTTTCTATGTGATACAGATGTTGAATAATTGTTTTGTAAGGGAAATGAGGAAGTTTTAGTGGACTCAAAAATCACTCTAATAGGGAACAGAAAATGAAAGTCAAGATGGAGAAGTAGAGGACATTGTTAGCGACATTTTCGCTTGCTGCAAAATAAAAATAAAAATTATTTAAATAGAATAGTTTCGTTTTATTTTTTTTTATTAATATCAGACTTCGAAAATTTTTAAGAGTGCTTAACTTCAATTAAGCGCCAATAAATAAAACAGAAAACAATTTCAAGATTAGTGGAAAATAATTAGTGGGACAATAAATTAATAAAATAACTTAAACAACTTTGGTCAGAGGAGAAAGAGATTTGAAATGGAAATTTTAAATAAGGCCTGACTAGGAAGTGTGTCGGTGGGTCAGAATCACGATTGCTGTTGCTGTTGCGGGATCCTTGCCCGGTAGGCTAATTCCTGAGCTTGTGGGAAAGGAACGGAGGTATCAAAGGACCTTCTGACAACGTTGTCGACTCCCTTTCCGACTGGAAGTTCATCACCGACGCTGGCCTTGGATGATTCGACGATCGATGGTACGGAGCCATCCAAACTCCTTCCGTATCCGCCACCGCCGCTGTGTCCGTGTCCGCTGGATTCCCATCCTTGTCCGCCACCGCCGCCTCCGAAACCTCCGAAATCATGACCGGATGAATAGGTGTGAGCATGCGAGATTTGAGGTTTCTGAACGATTTCGATGGTCTTCGATTCGGAGTGTCCGTGACTGAATAATTTTTTCAGGCCGATGATGGAGGCCAAGAGAAGAGCGATTTTGCTGACCATGAGAGCTTTGGCTGCGAGGAGACCAACTGCCTTCAGAGCATAAGCCATCATGCTTCCTTTCATCATGGCGGCCATCATAAGTGGTCCGATAAGTTTTTTCATTTTACCACGACCTGTCGATACAAAGAAATCCAAATTAGTCACGGGTGAACGTGTTTTTGTCATGTTCAGGTTCAGGATCGAATGAAACGAATGGGAAACCCGACAAGTCAAGTCCAAGGTAAAAGCCTCGAGGTGGAGAAAAAACTAGTTTACATTTAATTATAAATTACTTTTATGGTAATTAGAAGTGATCAAATCAACATGATTACTTTCATCCGTTACTCTTTCGTTCGAGTCGATCTGGGCTCTTGCACTTGTTCACCCGGAAAAAAATCAGGTTATCGCTCCTCAAGTTGTTTTTACGATGATACAGTGGACAAATTCCTTTCTGACGCGTAAAACCATTTTACTTTATCTCCTCTACCTGGTGACCTCGAAACCCACTTCTGGCGGTTAGGAAAAGAAGAAGAAAAAACCGGTTTTACCCTCCCGAACGAAGATGGCCCCCGAAAAATGGGTTGTCTACGTTGCCCTGGTTTTCACTCTTGGTCGGTACGCATGTAAACATATTTAATATTCACCGAACTGACATGGCCCTCGTTTTAACTCCTAATTATGTGTGTTTCTCGCGTGTTTTCAACCGTTTAATAGATAACTTGTCATGTGCATCGAATTTATTGCCGTAATATTGCGTGACATAATTGACAAAACTACATACGATATGCTAAATCTTCCCTAATCAGTTTCCGTTATAGTCATTTATCCATTATACGCGTATTTTGTGTCGATCTACTCATGCTAAGATGGCGTTGTCAGTCGTCAACTGTCTTCCCAAAAAAATATTTCGCGGGTCCTAGACCTTGGGAATCATATTTGAAGAAATTAGAAATTTAGGGCGTCGATTCATTATAAGAGATCGATGTAAGCATTTCATTAAGTCCTCCCAAAATTTTAAAACCTTAATAAGCTTGACACTTGAAAAAGAAGCTTAAAGCTTTCAGTACCCCTTTTAACCGATTTAATGCCTAAATTTATTCTCGAAAGTCAAACAAATTTTACAAAAACATAAATTTTTGGAAAATTTGTAAAGTAAATAAATCAATTTTCGAGAGAGAGAGCAAATTTTAAAATTTCTTGAAAAGAAAATTTATAAAACGTTAATCGGAGATTCGAGAATAAAAATCACAAATTCTGGTGGGTGAATTAACGAAACCTTGAACCTCATCTATGAACCTGAATCAATCCCGATGGAATTGTTATCAATGTATAGATCGAATTGGTAGGAAAATACGCACCCTCTTCAACTTCGTTTTTGTTAGAATCTTCCATGATTTTGGGCAAATCGAATTGGATGGAGTGAGTTTTGAGGAATCTCGTCACTCTGTCGATCAACATATCATCCAAAGCTTCTTGACGCTTTTCCGGATCCTGTGGCAATTCGTTTTCGTTGAATTCGGGCACGACGAAAGACCTGCTCGTCGTTTCTTCATTTCTCACGACGATTATCCCTTCGAAAATGGGAATGTTGTTGATTTTCAAAGCTCTGTCCGCGAACCGAAGAGCCTTAACCTTCATGCAGGAAAACATATCCTCCGTTTCTCCGCATTTCTGGTAGGTATTGTACAACATTTTTAAACCCTTTTCGACTTCGTTCTCCGGCTCTTCCGCTTTCCTCGGTACGGACACACCGCATGATGCACTTATTATTTGAACTAACACTAAACCGAACACGATTTTTTTATTCGGGCCCATTGTCTTTTGAAAATTCACTAACAACTACTCGAGTCGATAACAAATTTCGCACTACACACATACCATAATGCCCTACCAGTTTATATCAAACACATGTTATGATTTAATATGATAAAAAGGAGGTGGTACTTAATTAAATGTCTTTTAGAGCATAAAAAAAACATTCTTTTACGCTCTAGAAGGATAAACTGGACAAGGGTGAACGTGAGACCAAAGTTGTTTGCGGTCAAACCACAAATCGTTGCCAATTACGCGAAATTATTCTGGGGCTTCGATATGTGGTCACTACGTTTCTTCAAACAACATTAGATTGGCCAAAAGCAAGTAACACCAATATTTGTATTATGTGTGGTTCATGTAAGACGGGTTTGGATACGTCTCAGTCGCAAAATCTGCCAAGTGCAAATTGTTTTCTCCGTTCTTTCCAGCCATTTCGACGAACCTTCCGAGGGGAAACCTTGGTCAAAATCCAGGGATTTGTTCCTAATTTCCTGAGGGACTATCATTCCGTGGTGGGGGAGTGGTAACGCCCATTCAGAACTCTTTATTTCCCGTGAAAATATCCTCGTCTTGGCTCCGAGCTCTGATTTCGACCGTATCAAATTATCATTTCATTTGATATTAAGCCCCTTCAATTAAGAGTACTATTCGAGGTAAGCTAATCATAAGCTTAATATGAGAAAAATACGGCGAGACTATCTTTTAGCAAAGTTTTGAACTTTCTGATTTTTAAGACAATTAACGAAAGTATGTAATTAAGTTACCACATGCACTCTCGAACAAGCTAAATATTATAAACTTTTTTTCTCAGACAATGACCTCCAATCAGATGAACAATTTCACTAAAATGCACAAAATGACTTTCAAAATCCATTTCTCTTTTTTTTCCTAAAGTCAAAAAATAAGCAAAAGGAAAGGTGTCACCCGTCCAAAAGTTAGTTACCACTCAGCCGACTCTCATTCTCTGCTTAGGGTTTAATTTGGTTTTTAGGTTCGTTGAGAACAGAGGTTATCAAAGTTTTCTGACTTTCGGCGCCCTTTTTGATTTGTAATTCCCCGACAGCGGAATTGTTATAGTTTGAGTAATTGGATAATAAACCCAAACATGAATAATAGGAGTTTCCACAGCGCTGCCGCACACCATTTCAAAGGCGTTTTCAATGAATTGAGAAGAAAGAAAGAGAAGAGATCTATTTAAGTAGAACAATAGTTTCTGTTGTGTTACTTTATAGTAGTTTGAAAGAGTTTTACAACCTTCTTCTTATTTCTTTTTGATATGACCCCGTGGCGCTCTATTCTTTTGGGTGTACCCCTGGGTGATGTTAGCTTTCAGCTCTTCGTCGCAGACTCAGCGAATAATAAAGTATGACAAAGGCCAACGGCGGTCTGTTCTAATTAAAAGTATAAATAATCAAAGACTCCCATGGCCAGGGTCAAACTTTGAAATTTTCCCGGCGCTCTACACACAAGTCTTCGATAAAAGGTTTTCAAACTTTCTCGACTTGGTTTCTTGGCGGTTTCTAAACATGCTAACAACCCAAAAAAGGATCGTAGACGAAACCTAAAATTCATCCAAAAAACTTTTGGGTTTTCGTGACAATATCGCAGACATTTTGAAAACCGTGGAATTTGGGGGGAAGGAACAGGTAGCCAAAAACCAAAAACCCGGTTCCAGAAGAGGAAAATTTTTGTTTTCTCCTCTCTCATTCGCTCAACCCACATTTATGAATGAACCTGATCTACTCAACAATTCCGGTTTGTCGGTTGTAAATCAGGTTAATAAAAGATAAGAGGAAAACATGGAAGTCAGTCGCTTTAATGAGGTCAGATTAATCAAGGTTTTATGTTTATAAATAAAAAATGAAAGAAAGAAAAATGATTTTAGAGACTTGCAATCAGTTTCCGTTCGGTGAGAGTGACAAACTGTTGAAATTCAAGATGGCAGTCGGGAAGGTTTTCGTTGACAGCTAATATCTTCGAGAAGAGTTATTTTATGAATAATTTCGGTGATTTTTTTTAACGTAAACCATGGTATGAGTATATATGAAAATAGAGAGAAGGACAGAGTAGATAGATAACTTAAAAGACAACAGCCGGAGAGGTGAAAGGGGGTTTTTGAACTAAGCAATTGTCCAACGTCAGCGTCGCCTTCTTCCATCACAGTTTCTTCGATAATTTCATTCCGTCTTTCATTCAGGATATCCAAAGATGTAATTTTTCGACCAAACCCGCATTCCGATTGTAAGAAATCAACCAGATTGCAAAAGATCTCTCGGGCACAACAAGAACAACCGCCTTCCATCTCCGGTGAAAGCGATCGGAGTGTGGTCGGACCGAAGGCGTCGCCCAAAAGGATTCACTTTCGTGGAGAGAAAAAAGCCTCAAAATGATTTTCTTCCTGTTTTGATTACGACGCATAAAATAAATATCTTTTGTGCGGTTTTGTGATTAACTTCTATCCAATAACAACATGCACACAACGAGACAAATGGAGTTTGTTTTAGAAGCGTGACGCACAAACCGCACAAAAATGTTTTTCATTTCCCACAACCACGTGACTAGTTGGAGACCTAATTAGAAAAATCCTCAGAGAATCAAGATTCTGTTTTTTATGCGCCTTTTTACCAAGGGAAAGTAAATTAAAGTCCTTTGTAAACCCCCGCTGCCATCTTGGATCGTGATTCCTTTTTACTTTCGACGAACTTCACCTCCCAAGAGGTCAATTTATATTTTCAAAAATCGCGCCACCATGAATGAGACCGTTCAGCTTTTCTGGTTTTCGCTAATTTCATACGTGAGACGGTAATTCTACCAAACCTATAATTAATAAATTTAACGAAGAAAGTTTTGCGTTTATGAAAATTATCTACTACAGATAAAATTCAACGGATCTCTTATAAGGAAAATTCTCACAGGTCATCGACAGTGTCTAATTTGAAGCCTTTCTCCTCCTTGCTGTTGGCTTTGGGTGGTGCAATCCCTCATTAAAATTCATCTACCGTCCCTGGACATAACAGATTATCTATGAGCGTTTTAAAGAAGCTCGTCTGGCATGGAGGCAGAAATATTTTTTATTTAAAGGCCGGAATATTGTTGGTGATAACAGTTCCGACGATCCGGGTGATTTCTAGAGAGAAATTTTTCGTCGAGAGAAAACTAGTCGAGAGATGTTTCCTTTTCATTTGAGTTCTTGTTTCCCTTACGAAATGACTCGACGGCGACCGTTTCCAAGCTACGGGTTGGGTTGAAAAAATGCCAAAACTCACCCGTGAAACTATGCCACTAGAGATGATTGTTTAAGGTAAAGAGATGAGCAGCCGGACGCTAGAATGTTCCTAAGAAGATTTTCAGGTTTTCGAGATTACAAGAAGTGAGACAAGGTGGGAAACCGTGTCAAATACGTATAATGGAATTCGCGGTTATTGCGCCAAGATCACCGGGTCAACATTTTTCTATTCGGACATTATTTTACTGTTTATGTCCAGAGATCCGAGATGAAGGCAAAGGCTAACTAGTGAAGGTTGTTGAGTAACAGACGAAGAGTTAACCCAACGTTTACGGATGTAAACCTATTTTTCACAAAATGATCCAAATTCTTACGTTAAATTTGGGACACCCTATACCACCTTCACTGATATCAGTCAATTCGACTTATAGGTTCGTTACAAACCCAAGACTAAGATAATAATTATAATAAAAATATTATTATTAACAATATGAATTCTGTCTTCCATAAAACAGTCAATCAACACACAAAAAAGTGAAATGAGTCAAATAGACTCAGTGAATCTAGCGCAGAGAAAAAAAATCGAGGCACCTTTCCCTTGTTTTTGCTCCACCGAAACGGGGAACACACGGTGATAGTACTCATACTTTCTAATTTCTCGTGGGCAAGCAACGGACTTAATCCTTCGCCATTTCCGAAGACTCAATTCTCGATTGAATTCGAGTTGGAAATAAGGTTCGATTTAATGCGAAATTACAAGAAAGTAAATATCGGGAAACGCGAACCGCATGGAAACAAAAGTAATAGCCGTGTTAACCCTAAGTGGCTCCAATTTCGAAGGAATTACGCTCGCAGAATCGGACCATAATGGCAGCCATGATGGAAATGAGTCAGTTTTGATAACTCTTTTTGAGGTTGTTTGAGAATTTAAATTATCCGACCGTTAATTTTCGAACGATATCTGTTTCCTTTCTAAGCATCATTGAAGTGAGGCAGTTGCCAGGCTGCTAATTTCATGGCCAATGACCATTTTTCTCTTTCCACGATTTAAATAAATAAATCTGGATCGAGAATATAGTTATTGACATTATATAAACGTGTTGATATTTAATTAAAAATATAAAGTTTACTTTGACGTCAGCTTTGATGTTATCTCCACCGATTCTCGAGTCGATGACCTCTCATATAAGTTCAACCCCCTTCTAATTATTATCTCTGTTTCCTTCCTTTATTCCTCTGCTGCTTCTATCTTTCCGCAATTTCAGCGATTCTAATTTAGAAAATCATAAAATGATCTTCCGCTTAAGTAGTAAACATAATCAAGTGGGGGTAACTTCTTTATAACACAGTATGTGAAGACACCCTAACAGAATCAGAAGATCGGAGGGACTGTACCAAGCAACCTTTTTATCTGAGTCGTAGAACATATAAATAGATTCTACAGAGATTCTACAGTTTCGGGTTTTGAAGGAAACTTTATTCAACCTCCTTCCAGTACAGTGTTAATAATTAAATGGGAATGTCGGAAAGGGAAATTTCATTCGTTTCTAATTTGAACATAAATTTATAATAAATTAAAAATTATTCATAAGTAATGCACATTTATATTTAGTAATAGATCGTAGTGTCATCATCCTATTTATTTGTTTAGAGTCTCGTTTTATGCGTTTGGTTTGTGAGTATTGTCTTTTTAAATTTCGTTTTCGTTTTATAATTGATTTATGTTTGTTATGTACACTACAAGAACTTATAACTATTGCACACTGTCTAAAATGATTTATTTTATAACTGTTATACATATTATATTATTATTTATTTTTATTGTATATTTATATAGTCCAGAATTACATTAAGCCTCTTGCTAAGTTCTTCCTTTTGACTTTATTGTACATATAGACAGAAAAGTAATCTCGTACATATACATTATAGTAAAAGTAATAAATATGGCGAATGTATATATACCCGGCGATTATTCATAACCAACTCAACTTGGTAAATGTGACGAATTATTGAATATTTATCACATTAACCGGTTAGTTTATAAAATTTTTAACTTGAATAAAAGTTCGCTCACATCCTTGACTTCTGTCAGTTCTTATGTATTTGTTACTTCTAATTCGGAGGTTCATAGACTGTTATTGACAATTTGGGACTACCAGGAAAACTACCCGGAAAGAGTGATGAATGTTGAGTCATTTGTAATTAGCAATTAACAAGTTTAGTTGGTGATTATGAATAATCCCCGGGAATTTTATATATATTCTTCTGGTTTTATCACTTTTATTAGGTGTAACGAACAGAACGGACATTATTTACCGGTCCACCTAATATTTTTGTTAATTACTGATTTTATAAATAAATAATGGGCGGTCTGTGATGTAGTGGTCAAAGCCCCTGACTATAGAAGTTATGGTCGTGAGTTCGAATCCTTTCCGTATTCTGTTATACCTGAGGGTGACAATTAATACCCAACTCAATTTTATGACTAATGTACTCTTTGACGTCAAACTCAACAATCCTCCAGAGCTGTGTCTTCCCAACCCTGCTTTACGGATGCCAAACATGGATGTCATCATAGCGATGACACAAAGAGCCATGGAACGGAGTATCAGGGGTGTAAGGCTAATTGATAATGTAAGAAGCCTTATTAGAAATCAACTGGGTACCTACGACTCAATCCAGTTCGTCAAGCTAATAAAATGGGTCGGGCACCTAAATGAGAAAGACTGACAGAAGATGGACAAAGGAAACGTCCCTGTGGACCCTATCTCTAGGCCACTGGAACAGGAGCAAACGACCTGGTGGCCTTTGTGGGCACCCAGTGGTACAAGAAATCAGCCAACAAGATGTTTTGGAAAAACGCGGGAGAGGCTTTTGCCTAAGATGACGTACAAACTCAGATTATGAGTTGGTATTTTATAAACTAACCGGTAAATATGATAAATATTCAGCAATTTATGTCTGGTGTGGTGGTTAAAGTGCTTGACTATGGAAGTTATACTCATCAGTCCGATTCCTCCTTCCGTATCTTGTTATACTTAGGTTTGGGAAATGGGACTAAATCTAAATATCGCCGAGAATAATCAAACAAGAATTATAACCAAAACACGACTTTTGTCTAATCCACAAAGCCGATTCCATAAAATAATTTCTCAATTCTGATTGGTTTTATACAAAAGAAGAAACTTTATTGTTTCTTTATAACAAACATAATAATCTGCAAAATCTTTTAAAAATTGACTGATCAGAGTTAAAAATCGGTTCAATTAGGTTTTAGAAACCAGTGAAGCGTAAGGAAAGAGAAGAATCAATTAAATGTCGCCCTTGAATCTGAGTGAAAGGTAAAATGGCGAAGAGAAAACAAATAACAAAAAGTGGTCAAAAGGAAAGAAAGAATTTTTCAGACAATTGGGAAGCTCTAAAAAATATCTTTTCCTCTCCAGCGAATTTTATCAATTCAAATTACACTCGAACAAACAAAAGTCTGTGAATTTTTCACTGGAAAACATTTTTTCTCCCTCGGAAAAGTTGTTGAAACGAAATCAAAACTTCCTCCTCCTCCTCGTTGTGCGAGTTTTTCCTCTCAAAAAGAAAGGAAAATGAGGAAAATGATGAGCAGACGTAATTGTTAAACTCGTAACCTTTTTTGTATGTATGTATATGAAAAAGTTGTTAATTTGTGTTTTGACGAAGAGACCACCGCTTACTCTAAAAAGGAGGAAATGTTTTAGAAATTAGGTTTAACCTTGGCTTAATTATGAGAGTAAATGTTTCAGATTAAAACGGATCGCTTTCACTTTTGCTGAATTCCTCGAAATTACAAAAGAAAAAAAGAATTTCGAGAAGGCTCCTTAAAAGACAATTATGAAAACCATCTCCAACCTTTTCCTCCTTCCGTTTGGGTTCAAGTTCAAACTCATAACATCCGGAATCGAATTCTCTCATTTAAATAACAAAGTGTTCGGCTTTTGAAAACGTCCAAAGAAATTTTTTATAAATTAAAACTGGCTGCGTCTTCGGCAACGGTTTTTTTAACCGCCGGTGGTCCAATCAAGATCCTCCCCAACACCTTGTTTTAAGGTAAAAGCATTTAGCCCACATGGAATCACTTCTTGTTCTATTCGTAAAATATGACTCGGAAATTTCAGGCCTTTCCGATGACTGACTAACACCAATTTAAACTATTTAAAATAAAAAATTTATTTTCATTTTCTTTTTTGGTGAAAAAGTTCAGGAGGTCAATACGACCATAAATAAGCCATTATCAAATTTTTGGTGTTTTTCTACAAATTCAGACGAGTTTCGTTTTCAACGGAATCAGTTGGTAGGATGACATGTCAACGACGAAAATCGCATATCGAAACTTAAAATATGTGGAAACCTCCAAGAAAGTGCTTTTGCATGAATTTTTCATTGAAGAGGAATTTCATTTAAACTCAAAACATGGAAATACGGTGTCACGGAAACCGCTAACACCAGTCAAACTGTTTCCAGAAATTCGGGTGGAAAGCTCACAAAACATCCAGTCAAATTCTTTTATTATCGCCGATTTGGATCTATTTACATAAATAAGTATGGAAGGACCAGTTTCGACCGCATTATTCTAAGACCATAGAGTCACTAATTAACACCAAAGGCGTTACAAATTTCCAAGAACCGCGTATAACCATGTAACGGTTTGTAACAAACGTTGGATTCGATTTATTTGTTTTTAAATTAATAGAATACAAATAATTTTACACTTTTATAACATCGGCTGTTATCTGATTCAATTCTGCATCGTTTGAGAAATGGTTCCGACTCATAAAGAAGTCATGTTAGTGGAAAAATAATTTTTTACTCATCGTAACAGGATTTTTGAAAAGTCTCGTCTCTGAAGAAGCTTTATTTACAGTTAATAATGCTACAAGAATCGATTGGTTTGTCTCTGACATATTTAAACATAAAACGCCGGCCTTGGTGACGATGCTGTTGCTATGATACCACCGGTCTTCTTACATTTACTAATTGAATCAAATTGGAGACTTCACTGAAGTATGACGCACCGCAGGGTAAGAAGGAACCTGAGTAAGTATACAGAAGGTAACAATTCCTTTAATAAACGTCAACAAATTAAAACGTGAATGAATTATACAGTATATAAAAAATTATACTCAAAAAAGAAATTTTAAACCACATTTTCAGGAAGAGTGTGCATTATTTATGGAATAAATGGGGATTCGTTGAAGTAATTCTCATTTACTCAACGGTCAGTTTAAAAACAACACGCATAAAACAAGACAGTTATGACTTGACGGTAATTAAGTAGATAAATAAATAAATAGAGATAACACTAGTAATTATCAAATTGATGATTATGCTTGATTGTTAGTCTATTAGTTAATATTTAGTTTAGTTTATACTGTATGTTTTAAAATATACACAACTGAAATTTCATTTTAGAGCTTAGTTATTGATTTTAGTGAGACATATCTCTTCTTAAGATCAATTTTTGGACAAGTAGACACTGGTCTGTTCCCCAGACCCTGACTCCTATGCCTACAGTCCTTTCCCGGTAACCCTTTCTGGATGGAGGTAGTCTCTTGTACAAGTCATTGGGTCAGGGGCCTTCCCTCTTGCAAGTACTTTGTTGTCTGAAGGTCTTCTATGTGTATTTCTGTGTCCAGTATTGGGTCTGCTGCTACGACAAGTGCGGTTACATAGATTTGGGTATCTGTATAGAAGTTCAGTACTGTATCCAAAGCTCAGGAGGAATTTTATACGGTGTAGTTTGTAAACAGGGTAACTAAGTGAGCCCTAATGCTCTATGGACAAGATCCGGCTCGTTTATTATATTATATTAATATAAAAAGCCATAAAATAAAAATCAATCAGGTGGAATTAGGAAATGTGTTAGCACTAACGTACCGAAAATAAGAGGAAAATTCTTCAAAGCCGGAAAATCTTTCTGTGATTATTTAAATCAGGTAAGAAATTTGAAACCGCCAAACAAACAGATGTGAATTGCTTACACTGAGTGCACACATTTTCATAAACAAATTTAAGCTGGGTTGTGAGCAAATATTTTGTTTCTATCTCAAAACGAAAATTTTTGTTTTCACACTGATGAGTATCTGTTATCGTCTAGGATAAGACCCAATAATGTCTGTGACATGCTCATTCTAATTGTGTTACCAACATTAGAGATGTATGCTGTTGGAATTGAACTGGAGCTTTCAAGATTGGTGTCGGAACAAGGTTGTACCGTTGTAGATGAACGAATGATGGACAACACTAATTCCGAACGTATATGTATATTGATATATAAAATATAACTATAATTTAGAATCAAAATGGAAAATGCAAGGATCCTGATGGTGTGGAGCTCCGGGACTGAATGAATTTGGCTTCGGTTGTCGGCTGCTTCATTTCACTGCACCCATCCGGAATTAGGAATGTGGAGAACGCCACAATTGACGAAGCTTTTTGGATGGAATTTCTCTAATTCATTCAAATACTTGACTTGAGTGGAGTAATAACCAACAGAGTAACATTGCAAATATGTCCCAACAGGGGTCGACAACCTTTTTGGACGGCGGGCCATTTTTAAAATAAAATTTTTTACGCGGCCCGCAGGTTCCCGACCCCTGAACTCATTCATTTAAGGTTTACGAAATTCAAAATACTGATAAAGAGATGGATAACCTTCTACTGACATCTGGACCCAGGAAAACTGACAAACAGGATCTTCCAGGACTTAGAAACAGGAGGAGATCTTAGGAAGCTGGGAATCATTCAAAAAGACCTTGAACAAAATGAAGAAAGAAACTGAAGCCACAGAGATTCCTACCAGGCTGGGGTAAAACGTGGTCCGGAAAGACCAAGATGAGGGAGTATTGGAGGAAAGAAGCAGAAGAAGAAAAGAGAGGAAGCTCTTTCAAACAAAAGAGGAGAGGGAGAGAGCTTTAAAAGAATAGACATTTCGCTGAACGAGCCATTTCCTTCGAATTATTTCGGGAAAAGCTCTTTAACAACGCAAAATTTTTTTATTCATACATAAAACTATAATAAAACTCTCACGTTATAAATTTTTTTAATGCCAAATTTATTAACAAAGGAGAACGACTCATTCTGATAAAAAATTACACCGATTTGCAATTGTAATTGAATTGAAATTAGAACAAGAACAAATAAAATTTAAAAACAAAAATAAAATGACCGTAAACACGCCATCATTAACGACTCGCTTTACGACATTATTAAGATTTTTTTTTGACATAAAAATCATATACATTTATACGTTTGTATAAATTAAATTCTCTGATGGAAATAAAGACAAAATCTCATAATTTACATGGATAATTTTTAATGTCTTCCATTTTTTTCTTATTTCGTCGCCGATTTGAGTACTAAAAGTCAGAGCAAATACTTGGAATGCGGTTCGAAATGGATTAAATAAATAAATAAATAAATTTCAATGGAATAAAAAAATTGATAATGATAATAAAAACTTCAAATATTGGTCCTGCGGCGAATGAAAAATCACTCGGACTGGTCCTCACCTACTTTATTTTAAGGTTAATGCTTCTTGGTTATGGTTTTCGGTGCGATCTTTTAAGAAGACCGGTAAGAAAAACAACACATATTTATTAATAGATGTATTTAAAGATCCATTCGGATGCAGGACAAACATGACGAACGATTGTCGTTTGAAAATGGAGATAAACCTCATTTTGAAATTTTTAGGGTCGTTAAGGCTGTTCCTTGAATCGGTTTTCTCTTCTTCTGTTTCAAAAGACCAGACGAGTGAAATTAATTTATTTATTTAAACTAGAGGAATGTGAAAACTTTAATTTTGGATGGTTCCTAAAAATGGGGAAGGGGGGTTGCGGTTTGTTTTTTCCCTTTTACATCCTCCACTAAACGTGGTTTCAACCAAACCCCTGTAACAGCTGTGGTGAAAGATCGGAAAACGTGTTTCCGGTTTTCAAGGATATTCTCTCTGTTATATAGGTGTTCCAAAAGAGTTGTAGTTGAGTTCTGATCCCGGTTTTCAGCCTTTTTGGATATGATAGGATACGGGAGGAGGATTCAAAGTCATGCCTATAACTTCCACAGTCAGACACTTTAACCACTATGTCTCTCAAGTGTGCAATAATTATGAAATAGTGATTTTAAATTTTATAATCAACCCTTAGATAGCATTGCTAGTCGGTTTGATCTCTCAAGCACAGGCCTTCCAGAATTTAAAAAAAAATTTGTGTGAGTCCCAAAATTAAATTTTCAATTACGTGTGCATTATTTATGAAAGAATAATTCAAATTGTTTTTGTCATGATTCCACATTTTTTTCTTTATTACTTCTGTTGTTTTATTGTTATTGTCTCTTTCTCTTCCTTCACACTCCCTATAATATTATTTTACTATCGCTTCATTTCATTGCTTTCGACTTATCTTACCAACCAATACTTCTCTCTTCTGTTTCTCTCATTTTTATTTATTACTTATCATTTACCCTTAGAATTCCGAATTATATCCTATTTCCGGTCCTGGAGCCAAAACATTGCTTGATGAAACCCCTTAAAATCAAACCAGTTGCCTGAAGTGGCACCAAACTAGAAGAAAAATTTTTTTAAATTATATATCGCGATCAATACTACCTTCAAAAAGTATAACATTTGATGATTATAAGTATATTTTTATATATTTTGAGTATTAATTCTGTTTAGGTATAACAGGATATGGGAGAGGATTTGAACTAACAACCATAACACTATAGTTGCTTTAACCACTACACCACAGATCTCCCAGTTGGAAGTATATAAAAGGAAGTCGGAGACTCAAACCAGGACTGACTTATACAAATTATATGTTTGTATAAGTTCGAAAAAGAGGGTTTATGACAGGAGTACAAGTCGAATGTTAAATCCAACAACCGTGAAGGATATCGATGAGCTTATCTGACCAAGAACAATACATCCATCGATACCCACTGGATGCCATAATTCCAAAATCACGCACGCGGCGGACTTATCTTGAGGCTGGCAATTCGAAAAAAAAACGTTGGACCGCCTCCAGCAAAAGTAAAATCCACGTTTCAATCACTTGTGTTTCCGATGATCAGACTAAGAAGATGCAAAGAACGAGGGCATTTTGCTTTGAAATATAATAATTGGGGGGCACGAAATTCGAATCTCTTTCAAAAAAAAAAAGTTTCATAAAGTGAAAGTAAAACCGCAACCGAGCGTAGAGTTTGAGTCTGTTAATGAAATTGAAACAAAAGAGTTCATATTTCACTTTCACCGCCTTCTCTCATTGACATTAATAAGCAGCGAGTGTGAAAACAAGTTCAGTGCCATTACCATTAGCCAGACTGACCTTCCATCCGTTCATTACCACTCGGATTCTAATTATTAAAAATTATTTTTATTCATTTAGAATTAAAAAGCATTTTCGAATAACCGCTTCACTTCGTCCACGTACGTCAAAAAACGATTTTAATTACTCTAATTAGACATTAATTAGACATCTGTTAAACTCGAACAGAGAGTGAAAAGTAAAACTTTTTTTTTATCTCAAATTTTATACTATTTACTCATGTCCATCATCAATATTTGTACTCCTTCTACGGTTTGAAATGAAACGTTTAAAAGGATTAGGAACTTTTAGAAGTAACCAATCCCTTCATACCAACTATACTATATATAATATTATTAAACGCATTCATGAAAGATAAATCTTAAAGTCACCCAAATCCAGTGATCAATATATACTATGTCCAACACATTCAACTTGACTCGTTTAAGATTCTCCTCATACAAAACTAAGAACTTTAAATATATTGAAGACTTAGTATTAATACTATGATATATTAGGTGAACCTGAAAATGATATCGGATTTGTGTGTTACACCTAATATTAATATATTTTACGGTGAATGTCAGTTTGATATATAAAATTTGAGGGGATTATTCATAAATCACTAACTAAGCTTCATAAATGTGGTAGGTTATTGAGTATTTATCACATTCGCCGGTGGGTTTATAAAATGTTCAATCTGTAATTGATAGTTTGGGGTTGGAGATTTTGTAAATTAGCCAGTAAAAGTGATAAATATTCAGTAATTCAGTACAAGTTTAGTTGGTGATTGTAAATAATCGCCGGGAAATTATTTATATATTCGCCTGATTTATCACTTTTACCGTGATATATATATATTTCTAAATTATATTTATAAATTGTGCATGAATTCTAATGAATTGTGCGTTATTTATGAAATGAAACTCCTCAAATTATTCTTAAAGTCTTGTAAAAGTAATTCTGCTTCAAAGTGTGCGTTATATTAGTTAGTCTTGTTAGTTATTAGTTACTTATATTAACTAACGTAATGCACACTTTGAAACAGAATTACTTTAACAAGACATTAAGAATAATTTGAGGAGTTTCATTTCATAAATAATGCACAATTCATTAGAATTTAATATTAATATAATTTATTTAAGAGGAACATACACAAAATTTGCTGAAGAATATTAATCTAAAATAAATATTATGTGAACAGAAAACATATATATAATTTATTTATTATATTATATATATATTATGTGAACAGAGAATATATAAATATGTTTTCTGTTCACATAGTATTTATTTTGTTTATGTTCCTCTTATACTGAAAGTTCAAAATTTAGTTGAATGTTGGCTTCTAACTATTAACGACTAATTTATTTATTTACGTCCGTTTTGTATCGAGTCAAGTTGACTCACATCAAGGAAATAAGTTTTTGGTCAACAATCATTCTATCTCTTCGAAAAAAATTTATTTCATATATACTGCACACTTTCGGGGAGAACTGTGGTGTAGTGAGTCAAAGACCCGGACGATTCCAATCATGGCCTTCAGCTTGGATCTTATTCCACATCCTCTTATACCCAACTGTGACAAGAAAGATTAAACTTAAACTAACTTAAAGTAACTTATACTAACTAACTAACATAATCCACACTTTGAAACAGAATTTGCAAGACTTTAAGAATAATTTGAGGAGATAACATTTCATAAATAATGCACAAGTCATTAGAATTTGTTTAATAACAAATTTCTCACGGTTTCCTATTCATTTAATTTTAATAATATATATGACTTGACTGTATATTATAGCGGGGGCTTATTCTATAGTTATAATTTAGTTTAATCCCGATTTTTATACTTTTTTTAGTATAACAGGACACGGAAGAGGATTTGAACTCGCGACTATAACTTCTAAGTCTGGCACGTAACCACTATACCACAGACCTCCCGCTATATATTATAAAATATTACGAATATATTATGATTAGTAAATATATTTGACTTGTTTTGTTTTTACGGGGCTTTAAAATTAATTAAAGATTTCGAGGTGACCTTTTTGAACTTATGCGAGGTCTTTTTTAACGCGATTCTTTGTTTTATTCGTAGGTTTAACGCGTTAAGGATGACTTACGTTATATTATGTTCAATAATCAATTCCAGAGGTTTTGATCGTTTTAGGACAACCGAATTTCAAAAATAATGCACACGTAACGTAAAGATGAGTGAACAGATGTGGGATACGTGTGAAAGGCGAAAGACGAGCGTCAGCTTTTTCCCTGAGTAATTACTTCACATTCGTTGAATTCGAGCACAACTGAATTCGGTTTTAATTGTTCTTCGAGAGTGACAATGATAAAAGGACAGGATTTCAATTTTTTTTATCGAGAGCTCTCCATTTGTAAATGGAACCGTCACGACAAAGGAAACCCAATAATGGATGACTATCACCATTTCGATGACTGTTTCGTTTTTTAATAATATCTGACTTGAAAGGGAAAGGAAAGTCCTGGACGGTTCCATTTAGTCTCCATCAAACCAGACGAATTTATCTCGACATCAGTTTGGTTTTGCTCCACTTTCCGTAACTCATGGTACCACTACCTATACGGATGTTGATCGTGTACTTATTTGAGCTGAGTGGATCTTGATTCTGGACAAAATGAAAAGAAAATAATTTTGCGAAGAGAAACAAAATGCATAACGTGGAGCACTTGCGAAGGAATTCTTGTGTGAAATAATTACGTGGCAATAAACTCGGAGTCTTCCTTTCACACTGTACCTTCATATCCACATGTTGCATGAACCAAATACCTGAGACATTGTGGGACAGTGTCACAGAGACTGAGTCACGAATTACAAATTGAAGGCCTGGGATGCAATTTACGGGCGTATTGCGTGCAGGGCGAATGTGTTCGCATTTTTAGGACAAAACCCCCAACCGTGTGCCTGAGTAGTGGTTTCTATGACTCAACATTTGGTTTACTACCAAAATGTACAAAACTCAAGTCTGTGTTAACGTTACATTTATGCTCTTTCCGTGTGTTCTGTTTCCTTTTTTTTTGTTCAAAAAAAGTTTTGCAAACTGTCTAAAGTTAAATTTTGAAAAATGTGTAATTAAATTCACCTCGAGCTCTATTGTTATGCATAACACAAAATCGTACTTTGTCCGTACTGTATGCAACTGACTTTGAAAAAAGGTTAAAAAGCGCTTTTTAAAAAATTGAAAGCTTTAAAGGGATGCAAAAGCTCTTCCACCTGACTGTATTTAAATAGAGAACGTCGGTACCCGTTTCACTTTTTCTTTTATTTTCTTTTAATTAAAAATTCTATTTAACTTTCTTACAGAAACCAAAAAACGTCACCACTCATCAAGCTTTATAAGAAGAGAAAATCTCTTTTCTGATTAAAGGATTTTGAAGATGAAAAAAATTATTCTCGGAAAAAAGGAAAGTCGAAAGACCTGATATTCACGGGAGTTGAAAGCGATCAAAGAAATTTTGGAAACCACAACCGAGCGGTTTCCTGTGTATGCAAACAGGGCATTGACCATAACATTGACCCTTTCCCAAAAGACAAGGCAACAAAGCTAAAATCAGCTTCTTCAGAGAGTTCACTCTGGTAAAATGAAGGCCAGCGGCAAAACGAGTTGGTTTTGTTCTGCATTATTCATTGGGCGAGTTGCTGGTCCAACTCTTCATCTTCACTTTCTCTTAGGATTGACCAACATAACGACCTCAAGACAAAAACTTACCTGAATCTTTCCCACGTATTCCTTTAGCTTCTGTATCCCTCTCTCTTCTGAAAGAATATCAAGTCAATTTAAAAAATAAAAAAAATTTTTCCGGAAGAAATCAAGAGTTTCAGATTCTCTAGGTCGTCATTGTCAATGTCACGAGAACTACTGACACACTTTTTTAAATAATATATTCGTATTATTAAAACTTTTAATTTATTAAACACAGAATTTAAGAAACCTCATTCCTCGACAGAGATAAATAAAATTGATAAAAATAATTTATAAGATAAGAAAATTATATGACAGTTTATCAAATTTCAAAGTTCTTCTCTGGGCGCCCATTAAAATATTTCAGACTAATTAACACCAATTATTTCATTGATATTAACAATTTAGACAGGTGCTATTTCTCATTCGATTCTCCACCATCAATCCTTTCCCTCAAGAACCCAAATAAATTTCACCAAAAAACCAAAATTAGGAAAGAGATGAAAATCTCATCGCTGGACTTATTATGCACCAAAAAGATGCAGACTACAATTCGTGAGATAAAAAAGCTTGAGCTGAACAATAAACTAAATCAAATGACTTCAATTTCTTTTTCGTTTATTTCTATTTAAATATTTAAATTCAATTTGGAATGAATATTGACTTTCCCTGACGTCATTGTTCTATTTAGAAATAAAACCTTTTCCTGAGGTGTCTGCACATGCTCAAAATTTCTGAGAAAGATTATCTTTTTATTACAACTTCATATTTGTTATAAACAGAACTACAACCGGAGTAGAGATTCGGAGAACCGGAAATTAAATTTGAAAGAGGAAAAAAATTTTTGTGTTAAAAATCTGAACTTCATAGTTCACAAACCTGCCGCTGGTAGCGCTACAACCTTGATGTTTTATTCAGCGCCATCTTTTATCGTTATAATGAACCACGACAAATACCAAAGTACCTGAATATTAGATTTGCATGGAATACCGTTGAAAAATACGAATTTAGATGATTTATAAAACCCCAAATTCATGAAATATTCTTTAACAATTTAGTAAGAGGCCCTAAACAAATTTGCTTAGAATTCGGTCTTAAGATCTAAAAATTCTGTTTGAAATAAACTTCAACTCTGTTGTGTTCAAAAACGGTAAATGTAAGAACCCAAATTACACTCACGTTCTGTAAAAGAAATTAATTATTTATTTAAAAAATATAAATGATATTTTGAAAGGTTCCAAACCTAATTAACTACTCATTTTATCTACTGTTTAAAATGAATTCCTTTAGCTTCAATCCAAACATTTAATTATACACTTATCCATCTTGTTTTTAAGCCCCCTTTGAAGCTTTTAAGTTATCCAGGTTTGTCTGTTGGACAAAATACTATCTGACAAAACACAGAAATTTTACAAAACTATGTGAAAAATATAAATATTCCTCTTTGGTTCTCAATATAAGCTGGCTTGTTTTATTTATTTATTTTTATTTTTATCTATCCACTAATTACACCTGTAAGGGGGTTCAGATCAAAGTTGTGTTGAAGTCATCGGATTTTATTTTATTTCTACAAATTTTTATTTTTAACGAATATTCCAGGTGATATGTGAAAATTAACTTATTAACAATTATTAGAAGTTAATAAAAATGGCGGGTTTGTTTATTTTTAAGGTTCTCCGAGGTGTTTTAAGAAATGTTTTGAAATAACACTGACTGACATTCAAGTGTTCCTCAGTTAGTTAATAAATTTAAGCTTTTGGTGTTCAATATAGTATACCTCGGTTATGTTTTACTGTTGATAACTCCGATATTAATCCAAAACTGGAACTAATGAGCGCACGTCAGATTTCTGTAGTGCAAGAGTTTCCACTGAGTTTCAAAGGATTGGTTTGAGTTTGTTTCACAAAAATTTTTATATAATTTGAGGGTAAGATACAATAAAGTTCTCGCTTAAGTACGCATTACTTTTAAAACAAATCCTATAGGAAAGTGTGCACTATTTATGAAATAAAACGCACGCATCAGTCATGAAATAGCAAACAACGAATTATGGTTAATTATCCGTCAATAAAAGTATAATTAGTGAAGAGAGAAGTCGAGACGTGGCATATACTTAAGTTTATCTTCTAATAAATCTGAAATTTGGTTAAAACCGTTGAGAACCATTTCAATTTTCCTGGCGCCTTCAGACAAACAAACACATACGTCCTTTTTATATTATATATATATAAAGATTGATAGATGAGCTTTGCTAGACTTATTATTCATTACATGCATTCGAGAGAAAATTATTTGGCATACGTTAACAATATATAATAGATTTTAGAAGTTTTTGAGAATTTCAGTTCTTCCCCGTCCTCTCCTCTTAACTGATAACAACAGCAATGATGATGAATATAGGAAGCGAAGACATGACAAATTGCTCGGGGTTTTTAATAAATGGTTGGGAACATCTCTCGAGTTCACGTCCTTACTTAAACCTTTGTGAGGGAAATTCAAAATGTTCAACCCTATTGAATTTGAGTTTTAAACAAAAATCCAAAATTTATCTTCAAAAGTTCCTGGCGAAGAACAAGAAACATGCACGCGACATTTGACCTTAAGGAAGGTTGACAATGAATTAAGAATAATTTACTTGTCACGATCATTCACTTTCCATCATCATTTTAGGGTTCCTAATTTGACGAAGTTTAAAGACGGACAAAGAGGCAAGTGGAATACGAATTTCTTTCCTCCAAATTTTCCGCCAATAATTTCTTTATTTCTGATAATTTTTAATAGTCTCAATCAACACTAAATTCACGGATGTTGATTGTACAGGTATATCGGGAGGTCTTTGGGTAGTCAAACACCTTAACTAGACAATCGAGAGGTCGAGTCTTCTATCATTTTTCGTGTTTGTATTTTTTGTTATTCAAAATATATGGCTGATAGATGTTTTAAATTATAGTTGTAGTGAATAATCTCATATTTATACAGATCTCAAACTATTTTTCGTGAAAATTTTGGTTTTACTTGAGTCAATTCGGCTCACTTGTGAAAATGGCGACACATTCATAAGTCTATGTTAAGTTACATTATTAAATAAATTTATTAAACACCATTAGATTCGATCACTGACATTCAGGTTGTGTGCCGTATTTATGAAATGAATACTTTTTGTTTGTGATAGAATGTTGAATCAAAAGCCAGGCAAGTCATTTCATAAGTAATGCACACTGACTTCTGATAATGAAAGTTTCTAGCGCATAAGGGTAGAAAACGGGATTAAACCGAGTCTTAACACCTCCAACAATTGTCCCTGTGCATTACTTTTTGAAACAGTGGCGGTGACGGTTTTAATCCCGGTTTTCACTCTTTTGAGTATAACAGGATTCGAACACACGGCCATAACGTCCAAGACGGGAACTTTTACCACTACGCTACGCCTCCCGCTACTTTTTGTAAAAAAATGTGTAAAAAGTGGAAATCACTTCCGGCCAAAATAAAAATAATCACTAAAATCACACTACCAACTTATGAAATCAACTCCTCATAAAATTGTGCGTTATTTATGAAACGAGTTCTTGATGGAATAGATTCTTCGTGATGTGTGAATTACTTCCTGCGTATAGTACTAATCCCGTTCTTCACCCTTGGGTATAACAGGATGTGGAAGGAGGTTTGAACTCTCGACCAGTCTTCACTTGTCAGGCGATTCGACCACTGACCTTTAGGTCGTGTGCTGTATTTATGAAATGAATTCCTTTTGTTTGTAGTAGTATTTGAGGTTTTGTCAAAAGCCAAATGAAAGGTTTAGTATTCATATTAAAACATAACTAAAACACTTTCATGTTAGAAACTTTGACTCTCAGAAGACAGCGTGCATTATTTATGAAATGACCCGTGTGTCTTGTCTGGTTTTTGATCCAACATAATCTTGTTTCAGATCTTTATTAGTATAAGATTATACACTACAATCATAATTTAAAACATCTATCAGCTACAGGAAAGAAAAACAGCCCAAATAAACGTAACAACTAAGCGAGTCAAATCGACTCAATTCATTGATTCAACTCAAATCATCGACAGAGAAGGAATTTGACAACTAAAACCCCCAACTTTCATTTTGTACAATTATCTCATTTCGGCACTGAATTCGCTGATAATATAAACTCAGAAACAATTAATACCGAGACAAGTTGACAAGGACGCGAGACACGTACCTTAAAATTCAATTTATCAGGTATGAGGAGCTGAGAAAAAAGCGACAACATGCCGGGCAGATGGTTTTTGTTTCTAGTATCGCTGACTCACTTAGAAATTTTTTTATTAAATTGTTCTCAAATAAATAAAAATCGAGATTTGAAGAGAAAAAAACGGTGAAAAAAATCTCCAAATATGGAATATTAGGCTCGTCGTGAATCCATTAAATTAATTGTACCTAAAAACGGGTGACAGTTCCACCGCCATTTTTAGGAATATAGGCTCACCGGAATTCGGTTTTCGAATTATTTAGGTTTTCAAACTTTCAATCACTTTCCAATTATCAAAATGAAAAATGATTCCTATCTCATTAACGATTTGATATCTTAATTAAGTTACAGGATCTGTGGATAATGTTGTGTGAGAAAGATCCTCCTTGTCCACCACTCTCTCTCTCAAGACATGAGCAGGAAGCGTTTGTTTTTAATGAACCTCTCATTTTGGGAAGGGAAATTTGGTTCATTTGGTCAAGAATTAACAAAAAAATTGGACATGAAAGCAATTTGGCTGTTTATGTTGTTTGAGTTTCTGGTTTGTCTAAAGTTACTACAATTCGGGGTAAGAAATTTGAACGAAATTTTTCCTCGATATCAAATGTCGTTTAAAAAATTTTGAAATTGGAAACTCCAACCATTGTTGAACTTATTTTATTGAAACAGTTTTTATTTTCAAGTTGAAAAAGTCAAACATGGCTAAGAAAAGAGAAAAATTAGTTCCAGAAATATAGGTGAAGACAAGCGAGGTCAGAAGCCAACGCAGAAAACTTTCCCAGCACACGAAATGTTCAAATTGGAGGTGAAAGCGAAAATCCGTTTGAGTCGAAGCCCGTTGTTGAAGGAACCCAAATTTTTGTGAACACTTTCCACCCATTTATCGGTCAATGACCTAACTACAACGACAGAAAAGAGTCAACTCAACACCCTCAAGGTCACCAATCTCTGACAGTCTCCAAAAATCGCTCATCACATTAAATGAACTATTCTGAGTGTTTCATCTACTGCTAGAAGTCATCTACCATCGAACCCTAACCTACAACCGATGTACCAAAACACTAATTTTGAATAATACCTACAATTTGAGTTTTGTGTTTTTAGTTATAATGAATTTCCAGAAACTTCTACATCAGAAACGAGTCTAAAAGATGATTTGGGACATATACTCAATAACAATAATCAACGAAACGTTTTATACATTCTCTCAGCTCATTTAATAAGTTAATAATTAATTAATAATAAATATCAATAAATACACTCAAAAGACAAGGACAGTAAGAGAATGCGTTATCAACTAAGAACAGAGTTGTAGAAAATTTTTAAAATGTTTCAAACCTTAGAATCACATTTAAACACACCGCGTAAAACAAAACTTGGCTATAATTATATAATTAGGAGATCAACGCTAATATTAATATATTTTAGTATGACAGCAAAAGATACGAGCTGTAATGTAACAAACAAAAGATATAAGGTACGTGTACACTATTTATCACACGAAATATTGGTGAAACTGTGCAGTATTTTTGAAATAGAGTATTGATGGAAGTGTGGCATTATATTTGAGACAGTCTATTATATTTTTCTAGTCCCGAGTTGTTATAAGAGTTTGGATCACTAAAAGAAAACAACAAGAAAGGTTCTTCACCACTGCTACCATCCTTTGTTAGGTCAATAAGTCTCTGAATAACTTATGCTGCCTGATTTATATTAATTCAAATTCAATGTGGCAATCAGTCAGGGATTTGGATTGTTGGTGCTGACAGCCAGCAGTCACCAGCTTGAAAAACATCAGGTTGACATTTACCAGTCCACGAGATAAGCTCAGGATTCTTCTTCGGTTCCAGTCGCAACCTTCCTTTATAAAAGGGCATGACTGGTAATTTAGGCCGAAATTTACTCTTCAAGTCTCTCTTCGTGGTTCGCCATTTATGGAATCAAACAGGAAAATAGTTAAGTGATTGTATTCCTCACGAAGTCTGTTAGTAGGACCAACCACGTGGCCGATTTCAAATCTAATTAGAATACATGGAAAGTTATTTTAGTCGACGAATTACATCAAAAACTGAAAAATGAAGACTTTTTCCTTCATACGAATACTTCAACATCCGGTTGATGATGTCGAAATCTACTTCATAATTATCTGAAGAAGTAAAACTACTTCCCAAGTGAGCAAATGAGACAACAATCAAACTCATCGAGCCTTTTTGACATCTCTCTGTCTCTTTATGTATTTGTTAAGCTGTTAAACCTTCTTCTGCAACATTTCATAAGAAACTAAAACGACGTACACATAGACAAATAAATAATACAGTCGGGAAGTTTAACCACAACACAACAGGCCTTCCGCCATCGACAAATACATACAAATTCAGTAGCTGAAAAGTTGATTTTGGTTTCAGTGTCTGAAAAAAGTGCAAAAATGGGTCAAAGCCTAAGCTGAGATGAATTCAAAACATCCACTTTCGCCACTAAATACTATTTGCTCCTAAGGGTTGTAGATAGGAAAAGGAAGTTTGTTGCACACTCAAGTTATAAACATTCCAAATTTTATCCTACAGAGAAAAAATAAATAAAATGCACAATACATAAAAATAATCGTTTTGAATAATTTAACTATAAAAAAATTATTTATTTGCTCTGTCGCCAATTGATTTGTCCGTTCAAAACATGTCAAAAAGAAAACAAAAAAAATAGAAAGTAAAAATAAAAAGTCTTAACTCTATTGTTTATCTTTTGACTACTGTCACCGCTGCCAGACTTCATAAATCCTTTGTCTTGACCAAGTATGAAAAGGGCTACTTCCATTATCTGAAAATGACATTTCCATTTTCCATAAGATTCCCCAAATTCGGACGCTGTCTCACATCCCTGACATCTTCCTTCCATGACATCTAATCTTGTATAGAAATGATTTATGCAACCAAGACACACATCATAACCTACAAAGGAGTGGAAGATTCCAATTTTCAAGAAACACAAAAGACAAAAGGAAATCAAAAACCCACAAACACCAACGGAAGGTTGAAACACGTGCCAATATGGCGGGAGTATTAAGGTAGCTTTGTCAAAAAGCACAGACATAACTCCCAAAATTAATACAAAAATCTTCGAATTTAAATCTAAATGGCGCTAACTATAGATAAAATCGAATGAATTTAATTAAATTCAATTAATTGATTATTCAATTCATTAGCAGGTCTTCTCTAAATGAGAAGAAGGTAGCCAGGCAAAGAATTAGATGTTGATACTGAAGGCGAAAAAGCAGGGCAGACTTGTAATCACGTCTGAATAATAAAATTACGTATAGTAAAAACAGTTTTGGTTAAAAATTTGGTGGAGGGGGGCCTAAAAACCAAAGAACCTAGTAAATCTTAGATGACATTGAACTTAACCGGAAACTCTGTCTCTCCCGCAATCTTTCTCCGTTTTTTATCAACAGGCTGTGAACAACAAATTTTAGCAAAAACGAGAGAGAGAAAAAAATTGCGCCAACTATAAATTACGAACGTAATATTGCCGTTGGGATTAGTTTTTATTTATAATAAGTGCGTTTCATATACGGTTTGGTTGTCTTTCGTTTATTTATTTATTTATTTATTAATAAATAAGAGAAGAAGAACGGTGAAGTCGCGATGCTCATTCGGAGCTCTATAATAATCCTCGTTCTGGGGCTCACGTGCGGAAAATCCGAAGAATCCGAATGGAGTTCAGGCGTTCGGTTGCTCATGAAATTGTACGAGGATTGTCAGAAAAAGGGTTTTGTGCCTTGCGTTAAAATGAAAGCGATCACCTTCTTCGAACGCGCCGGCCGAACGACGGAAATCAGTTTGGCGGAAAATTTATCCATCGTGAGGGACAACAAAATTCCGATCAGTACAAAGGAAGTCCTCACCGAGAAGGAACTCGAAGAATCTCTACCCCGTGGCAGCGAAGAAGCGAGAGACACCAGATTGAATTCGATTTTGTTCAACAGGATCGCTGACTTTTTCAACAGCTATAGACTCGTCTTCACTTTACCAAAGCTGGATCCGAACGAAATCAAGGAGGGGAGTGGAAGAAGGTAACGGATTCATCCTTTAACGTTCGTTTTTCGTATATAGCCTTTTGCTGATGTACAGGATGGATACTTTGGAACGTGGAAAGCAATTTTAGTTTGATTATTCTCTACAAGACCTCTTTCTATTTCTAACTGGATAGTATCTAATTTTTAGGAATGGAGACATGTGTCTGACCCCTAACACCAAGGGAAGTCTGTACTTTTTGCCAGAATCATTTTAAAATTGTACCAGCTACAAAAAAAATTTCTTTTGTTGAACCTGAAAGTAGTTAAAAACTAACCGGAAGTTGTTTAGAGGTTATTACTCAGATTTCTGATATCCAGCTAACACAAAAAAGTCTTGTCGTTCTCATTATCAACGGATAGCTTAAGAGAACGATAGATTTAGGACATCAGCATGTGATTTCAAAGTTAGAATGCTGATTTTTGACTTCTGTCACTCTAATATCACTCTAAGACTAGGATTAGTTCATTTAAATTGAGTGACTGGTATGACGTGATGATGTAAAAATGTTTTCTTCCAACCAAAGCTAAAAGTTTCTTTCGATTGTGGGGATTAGTCCAAACCCTCCTTCACTCCCTTAAACCTTATCCACTTCCCAAACCTTCCCAAAATCTAAATTTGAGTGTCAGAAATTAACACAAAGTCATCCAAATTATTTGCCACTGTTTTTGGGGTTGTGAGATAGGCAACACTCCCACTACCACTCCTCCCTCAAAAAGTAACCCAAACCTATCCAGGTAAACCTCAAAAATTTTTGTTTGTCCATCATCGTCTTGTTTTTATTTATCTGTTAATTATTTACCATAAATAACTGTTACCAGAAATAATAGCGAGGGATATGATGACTGTGTAATAAAGAACGGGCGAATAACTTTCACAAACGTAATAAAGTAGGGTCCTCAAAGGATTACCAGATGGTTACCGTTTTGACAAAACAAAGCAGCCAAAAAGAATCCGGCCAATAATTTCGTTGGTATTGTTCTTGAAGGACAGAAACATTTCTTTCTTTCTTTATTAATTCAATAACATCGGAATGGTCACGGTTAGTCATCATGACCAAGACTATTCTTTGTTTACATATAAACAAAAAGAACCAGATGAAATTTACAAAAACCCACTGAAATGATTTCTTCTTCTTCTACATTTTCTCTCGATCGATTCGCATTGAAATAAAGATGTCGTCTTCAACTGTCACACTTCACCCCCTTTCCTTCCTCTCCAACTTCGTTTTTAAGTTTTTCGTTTTCCTTTTCTTTAAATCTGTCCCACTCTTTTATCTGGGCTATCTCCTTTTGTATAAAACCAGCAACTGAAACTGTCAACAACAGACCTGAAAAATCTGACAGAACTGTCAAATTTATATTTTTGATTCTGTTAAAATAACATGGCGTCCGTTTCCGAAACATCGTTTCCGGGGGTGTTGAAATGTCTTACTTCTTACCCCGCCATTTGGACTCACGAATAATTTATTTATTCACAGGCAGAGGTAAAATGAAGAAAATGATGTCGATGATGATGATGGGATTCGCAATGAAAATGGCGGCCGTCGTACCCCTGGTCCTCGGTCTTTTGTTCATTTTGGCGGGAAAAGCTCTCATCATTTCGAAATTAGCTCTCACCATGACTTTGTTGATGGCCCTAAAAAGAATTATTCAACAAAAGCAAAGTGAGTGTCGATTTCAATTTAATTGTAATTAATTTGAGTGATTAATTACTCGGTAATTTATTATTTATTATGTTTCAGGCTATGAAATGGGATACCAGGGTAACGGAGGCTGGGATCGAAGGTCTTACATCCCACACATGTCAGCTCAGGAACTGGCCTACAGGGGACATTTGTTAAATTCAATCAGCAGTCCCGGGAAACATTAGCCGATTTTAATCAATCATTCAACTAATTAATTAATTTATTTATTTTTATTATGTAAATTATTTTAGTTATTTATTTATTTGTATGACGTGCAAAAGGGCCGACGGACTAACTTTCTGACTTTCGACTGATTTGTTTTGTACACGAAAATTTTTTCTTGCAGAGTCGGATGGATTCTTATCTCAGACTTTGACCATTTTACAAATGGGATGCTGTAAGACTTGAGATGAAGTCATGGAACCTAAAACCTCAGACATTTTAGAGAATAAACAAAAAACTACCATCTGGAATGATAACAAGCTAAAACTAACTGTTGACTACTAGTTAACTGACTCACTGACGGATAGACTAACAGACTAAAATCACCAATATCTAATCTAAGACTTTTCTTTTATATTAATCAAAGACTCATGTTTCCAGTGGAGAACGCTAAACAGGACAAGACTAAACCTGCTAACTCTCCCACTGATTCGGGAGAACTGACTGATATTTAAAAGACTTAGCTTCCAACGTGCAATGTACACGGGGCCTCATACGTTTTAGAACCCAATTTCGTGTTTGTTAAAGTTCTTACGTGGCCTTCAATTTGTACAGAACTTTGTATTTATTAAAAAAATTATTTGTTTTACTTATTCACAACTTATTAATTTTATTTTAATTATCTGTCTTTTGTCTATTCTATCATAACTTATCTACTTCCTTTATTGTTCCTGGTGTTTGGAGGGTGAAATGTTTACCTCAATTCTAGTCTTTGTAACTGTTAAGATGCTCTTAGGAGTGGAGTCTAAGCAAAATTTCAGGTTTGTGTGTTCACCTGTTCTATAGAAAGTTCTGTTGAGAATGAAACCTGATTTGTGGAATCTTCTTTAGCGGAAAAATCTATGAACTAGTTTATTTAATCTCAGGGACAGAAGGTCCTTAAAAAGACAGTCACAATCTAATGGCATGTTTAGAAGTCATGCAATGCTGACTTACCATGTACGTCTTAGATATTAATTAGTTGAGAATTCACAGGATGGATGAAAAATTATTTATTTATTTTGATCAGTACTGTATTTATTCTTTTGATCTGTTATTTTTCCTTTTTGAGAATGGTAGATTGACGTGGGAAACGAAACTACAAAAATAAAATTTTTAATACTTCAACGGTTGAACGGAAAGCGATAACAACAGCAAGGTAATGATGACGAATTTATGGATAAAAACTGTCTGTTTGTCTGCGTGGAAAATGTCTGATAGATAATTATGTTGATATTAACCCAACAAAGCCCAATTTGTGGTTGAATAAGCTTTCAAATCTTCGTTATTTCATAAATAATGCACACTTTAAAGAAGGATTTGTTTCACTTTCATTAAGAATTCATTTTGGGCTCAGTAGGTTTACATAAACTCCTGTTTCATAAGTACTGCACACTTGGAAGTGTGTGTGTCTTAGTGATGGCACTGCTGAACATTGATCGCTCCCAATTCAGGCAGATCTGCTATGTTGTGGTCACGTGGTTTAACTTTAGCAGTTCAGAGACCTCCCGATGGTGTTATATCGCACAGTGGATGGTCCCGCGTACTCCTCCATTGCCGCGATTCCAAGTACATTTAGCAATGTCTGAGGTAACCCGCATTTGTACGAAGGATTCTTTTGATGAATACTGCAAACTTATACCATAAAATTATACTAAAAGTAGTATACAGGCTCTTATACTGAAAACCAGGAGGTAATGCCAAGTTGGGTGCACAACTTTGATTCGGGAAAACGTTTTACAAAAGAAATCACTCCCACTAGTCTTATCTAGACCGCTTTTAAGACATAGACAAAAATCGATTTTATCTTTCCTCTTTACTTTACCGCTTCTTTCAAAATCCCAATAGTCACTGTGCCAGTTTTCTCAAGTTCGTAACTGAAAACAGCAAACAGACTGAGCTAAATCCTAGATTTTCAAAAAATAATTTTCACAAACACCCTGTAACACGTTTCAAAAAAGGTCATCATGTATGTAACTATATGTGTCCAGCCTATAATTTAAATAATTTGATTCGTTCCGCTGATTTTGTCCTGGTTTTGCCCCCTGAATCACAGTTTCCGCGTTTCCGACGAAGAGTCTACATTTTATTTTTATTTTTTTACATAAAAAATAAATTAATAAATAAATTAATTAATGTTTCGTCATTATCAATAGCTTGGATTGTATTCAGGTTTGTCTCTATTAAGAAATAAGAGCTTTAGGCTAGTCAAAACAGTAAAAACAGAAAAGAAGAAGATTTTTAAGTGACCTACTTTTATCAATAAGTCCATCACCCAGATAACAATTCTGTTTATTATTTTTTCAGTAAAAAATTTATTTATTTATTTATTTGTTTATTTATGCGGACGGAATTCAAAATGTCAACTCCGACGTAAATGTCCTTGGACTGTTCCCTGTCAGAAATGTTTTATGAGCTAAAGTTGGAATTTTATTTTAGCCATTTTTAGATGTAACGTGGTTTGGGAGGTTGGCCCTCATGTTTGTAGCTCACTCCTGAGCACGTTTTAAAATTATTAGAACTATGTGAGTTATGTATGTAACCTGACAGGGAAGCATCTTCTCAAAATAATTGTTTCAAATTGTTGTTTCGTGTCAAGTTTTAATCTCAAATAGCGGTTCCCAGACTGTGGTGCTTCGGGTCATCACAGTCTCCTACAGGGATGCTGGAAAATTCTCAAAAAACTGGTCCGAGGAGTCGATTGGTTGGTTTGTTTTGATTATTCATACTTTTCATATTTTTAGGAGTCCAAATGATTCAATACAAAATGAAAATAATTTAATCGACCAAGTTCCTATACAAACAAATCGAAAAATGCGTAATGAAAGAATCGCCTACTTATTGATAATCATTCAAGCCGTTATCGCAGAAAACATGGCCGACTCTCAAAAGAGATCATTTTTATCAAAATTATCAAATTACAACACGAAGACAGGGGATGAAACGTTTAAGAAAGTCAGTGAGTATGAACAAGTCATATCCGAACCTGAGAGCAAGTGCAGGTACAAGTGTTTACCATCGCCGCGTTTAAATCGATTTACCAATCAAGGTACTAATAGTTCGGAAAAGAACAAACAGATGGAAGCACCGTCAAGCAAATATTCATTTTTAAATATGTTTGAGAGAGACGACGACGACGATGATGATGATGACCAGAATATAGATAAAGATGAGGAAAAGATAAAAAGAGAGGAAGAGGAGGAGGAGGAGGAGGAAGAAGACGATGGTATGAGTTTCTTTGACGAAGAGGAAGATGAAATCAATTCAAACAAGCTAAAAGGTATTTTTATTGAGAAAAAAATGCTCTGTAACATTTGACGAGTTTACGTAAATAAGTCATGTTTGCTTTTGTTGTTTGTTCAGTCGTTTGTTCTTTCCCTTTGTGCGAATTCCAGTTTGTTGACAATTTTTTTTGGTATGTTTGTGTATTTGTTACACCTTTGTTACTTTTTGGATTGTAAAGGCGGTCATCTTTCTTTTGTTTTATGATTAAAAGCAGTGACTCTCTTCTTTGGTACATATTCACAAAGTTACAGTCCCTCTCTGGTGTCATTTTTTTAGTTTCATCTTCTACCATATAGTTATAGCCTGATAATGGGTCAATAAAATATCTACCTAAAGAAAACTACTCTCTGAGGAATAGATAAAAAGGTCAAGGTGTCTCAATTTCAAGAGATAGTAAGTGGGAATAGACAAATCGCCTCATTAGTGTGTTGAACACTAAAAGTTTGAGCCTGGACATCGTTGAATCATTTATGAACCCTTCAGAATATTAAAACACCAATTTTCCCCACACACCGATTTGGAAAAGGCTCAGATTTAAATTTTTTCAATGTCCGAAGACCCAAAACCTATTTCTCAAACCGGAAGTCGAAATCAATAGAACCTGCCGACGTTTCAAGCATGAAAATCACTTAGCCGTTTGACATAAAAAGTGAATTACACTCATGATTGTCTCCCCCCAGCTCATTTCATGCCTTAACCATAACATTCTTTTAACACAATAATGAAACGTTAAAATTAAAAAATAAAAATTTATGTTTACCGCAAAACAAAAAGCAATAAAAATTTTTATTTGTTTCAGATGAAGACGATGAAAGCCTCTTGAAACAATACCACAGGCATCGACTAAGGTTGCATAACATGGTGTTTCCTCTGCTGTTAGCTTACAAACTCAAATTCTTCACGGTGATACCCCTGTTACTCGGGTCTTTGGTTCTTTTAGTTGGAACGACCGGAGTCGCCGGTTTCTTTTTCGCTTTGTTTGCCGCCGCTCTGGGTCTCCATGTCAAAACAAGCAATCATCACCATCATCATCATTAAAACTGATTAAGTGTAACAATCCAACCCGAAGGGAACACCTTAAGAGTGAGGAGAGGAAACAAAAAGTTGGATTGTAGTGAGAGCCTTTGGATATGTGAACTAAGTTTAGAGAGAAATGGAAGAATGAAAGAAAACGAAAGTAGCGATGTTCGTTTTGTTTTCCTAAACAATTTTCTCCAGAAACATTATGTTTACTTTAAATATTAGTAAAAGAACAAGTGACCTCCATAATTAAACGGAAAACTTTTCTTCTTGTTTACTTTTCTCAAAAATTTTTATTATTTAAAGTAGGTTAGACATTTTGTCCGCTGACGCAGAACTTAGCTTTTAAACAAAACAAAAAAATTAAATTCAATTTGAGTCAGAAAATTGAGAAGCACTACAAGTTATTTATTTTATTTTTTAATAAAACCATTAAGGAGAGAGAAGGAGAAAAATCAAAATCAAAACTTTTGTTTCCATGAAATCCTTCCAACAGTATAAAAGAAGAACGTAACCCAAAAAAAAATTTTAGGCCAACATGAGAGACTTGTAGATGTTACTATGGGTTGTCAGCTGTAGGTATCCTCAGGAGACGAGACAGCACTTTCTTCTTCTTCCATTCTAAAAATGAATAATATGTAGTTAAATTTTATACCTATAGTATATTATGTAAAAATAGTTTTTGAAGTATAAAATGAATTATCATAACCAAGAAAGTTAAGTATGGAGTCAAGCATGAGTTCTAAAGTAGAAGTGCGCAAACTAGGGGTCGCCAAATTTTTTATAAATTTTGAATTTATCCTCGAACATAGATGAGATAAGTAGAAACTTGTAGCCTTATACATCTCATTAAAGGGGAATTATACTGATTCTCACGTTGTATAAAAGTATTTTCTTAAAATTATAAATAAAATGTGGCAGATTTGATGATGTTTTCATTCGATGAAATTGTCGGAAATTTGTAGATGAACGAATGATGGACAATTCCGAACGTATATGTATATTGATATATAAAATATTATAATAGCTATAATTTAGAATCAAAATGGAAAATGCAAAGATCCTGATGGTGTGGAGCTCCGGGACTGAATGAATTTAGTTTCGGTTGTCGGCTGCTTCATTTCACTGTACCCATTCCGGAATTAGGAATGTGGAGAACGCCACAAAATGAAAGAAATGCGCCGACCATTCATCATATTTGTGAACATGTATCTCAAGGGGTCGCCAAAATTTTTCTCTCTACTGAAGGTGTCGCAGTCCGAAAAAGTTTGCGCACCATTGTTCTAAAGCACTGTTCCTGAGTTAGCTCTATTTACAACCAAACTCTTTCAATTCTTCTTCTAACACTTCGAGACGGTTGATTGGTTGCATTTCAATCGCAGGAACTTCTATAAACAAGTTCCAGGCACAAAGTTTGTATTGCTTGAAACGCAAAGACAGCAACATGTTTTGAAGAAATTTTTGGAGATCATTCGCACGTGTCTTTTGAACATTTGAAACTTTTGAAGCAGATTTTAAGAACTGCGTGGGATACTAAAACTGCTTGATGATAGCAAAAGAATAATACTAACAAGAAATGACTTAGTAAACTAAAAATTGCACTAAAAAATCAAAACATAACTTTATAAATGGTTCTGATAGTTTAAAACATCTTGAAAAATGAATACGATACAAAAAAATCCGCAGAAGTTAATCAAATAGAGAGATAAGATTATAAAAGTGTGCATTATTTATGAAATTAATAATCAGTACATTAATTATTAAAAGAAGTGAAGAAATAAACTTCCGCTAACATTGTTTAGAATTTATGAAACGATTGCTTCGCTGGAATGTTTGTAAAATTTCCTGCTGAATGTCTTCATTTCCTGGAAAATTAGTTCATGCTAAGAGTGTGCATTACTTATGAAATAAAATGGTAGTTCTAATTTTGTCATTCGAGTTAAATCAAATTTTCATAGCGAGAAATTCGCATTACGAGCAATTTTTGGCAAAATGAGCGACACGTACATGGTGAATTCCCCGCCCGGTAGAAAAGAAGACTTCCGAACTCCAAACCAGAGCAGATTCTGAGGTAAATCTTTCTCTGCTGTCTTATTTCCTTCACTACCATCCAAAATTCTTTCATTTCCATTCATTTTCAATTTTTTAAACTTCTTAGCTTCCTTTTCATTTGTCTTCCTTTATTTCCAAACCATCCTTTCCATCTCGAATTCTGTTCAAAATTTTGGAACTAGAACAAAGTTTTGAGGAATTAATTCAGAAAACAACAATCTTGTGACATAAGAGAAATGCTGAAAGCAAAATGGAAGTGTTGCTTCGTACATTGAGAATCAACATCCTAAATAAGACAGTAGCCATGCGCCATGAAATTGTTCAGTGATAATGCGGTGACGTATTTTTATCAAATTTTGAAGCGTCGGCAAAGACAAATCCTCTCTAGACTGCTGTGTAGTGAAATGAAATTATGTACATAACTAATATGATTAATGTCATATTTGACAACAATTTTTATGTATTTTTTTGATTAATAAATGCTAAACATAAATTTTGATCAAACTCGTTATGAGAGGTTCCACTGTATCTTAAATACTGAACACACTTCTCACTCTTATTCCCTTTCTCATTGTCAATAATCTCAATCACGTTGTCTGTTGTCATCGACACCAATTCCACTCTTTCTTTCAATCACACATAATAAGTGAAATGATCCCAACGCCGATTTTTCACTAGCCAAGGATTCAGAAAAAGAATGAAAATATCTCAAGGGCATAAGAAAATAAATCAGTAAGGAAAAATTGCAACTTCTTTGGATTATAAATAAAAGAGAAGCATCGTTATTATAAAAGAACATCCTAAATGAAGCTCAAAGAGAGTAAAATGATAAAAAAGAGAGTTTAAAACGAGGAAAAAAAGTCTTGAAAAGAAGTCTAAGAAAAAAATAATGACGTAGTTTGAGAAGAAAGGAGGAACGATAGATGGATTTTGTTGCTGTTGTTTTTGGCTTTTGGACTTTGGTGGAAAATGCAGAAAGCTTAAAAATTTTTCATTTTTCCAGTGAAAGTTTTCTTCTTCTCCTCCACGTCTTCTCATTTTCTAACTTTTTACGGCTCCTCTAAACAACAAACACAAGAAAAAAAAAACTTTTCGAGCGACCTTGATGTGAAAGGAGTTTTCCTTTTGTTTATAATTTTTGGTTTTATACCTTTGGCGTGGATCCAAGCGATTCTTAAAGCCTTTACCTTGAATCGCCAACAAAACAATTCAAAAAATTCAGCAATGAACTTACAAAACTACCAAAGACACCATTTTGACTTGATGAGACGTCTGGTTGAATGTAATCTTTGTCAAAAAAAATTTTTTCGCGTTATTAACGACCCACGCCAAACATCACGAACAATGGCTGGCGGGAAAATTGTTATACAAAAATGTTTGCCTCCTAAAATTTAGTTTTTGAAAGAACTGAAGTACAGGTCTCATACCATTTCCCTCCTCTTTCCTTCTTTAGTCTTCATGTCGATCACGAGAGACTCCATTTGAACAGAAAAATTTTTCTTCTATTTTACACGTAAATCACCATGTGTCAAGCTACCTACAAGTCTCGAAGTAAAGTTTTAACCGTTACAAAGGTCACACCCTTTAGTCTGAATTATTTAGTTTAGCATTCGAACAATGACCTTGATCTTGGCTGGCACCTTGTCATATTTAGCACACCTTAATAACATTTCAGTTTTTTCTTTTCGAATCTTTCGAACGTTCATTGTAATGCTAAATTGAGCCATCTGATCAAACAAATTTATTCCTCTTCAGAGTAAATTGAAAACGGGGAAACCCATCAAGAAGACGAAAGCACTGGGAGCCTTTCGTTTTGTTCACTCTTTTACAACTTTTTGTATTATTAATCGTAACTTATTCCGTTTAAAATTAAAATATATTATAATTTATACTCTTTTAATTTACCTCTAGCTCCTACAAACTCCTGGTTAGGTTATGCTTTTCATCTTGTGGTGTTCAAATACAAAATTTTTCTTAAACACTGAAACCATTTTGAATTTCTGATGAAGTATTATGAGTTTCTAGTTTGAGTATCTAATGTATGACACTTGAAAATAGTCTTTGACAGTAATTGAAATTTTAGTCAGAACCTAGTACATAAACAGAACATAAATTTCAATTTATTTTTTTGGGTTCTGCTTTTCTAAAAACTTTCATTCAAATTTTTAAAATTTAAGGTTAATAGTGTAAGCAGATAGATTGTCTTTTCATTTTCTTAGTATTTTTGTTTGAAAGGTTCTTTAAAGTACTTAAACATAAATTTAAATTTATTTTTTAACTCTGGCTACTGCTTCTTTTAGAGGTTAAACAAATACTTCTCTGGTGGTTTCGACAAATTTTGAATTTGAGGGCTCAACTGTGAATTCGCTTGAGCCCTTTCTCTGCCTGCTTTTGCGTTCCTACCAAAACCCTTTGTCCTCGTCCTATTTCACTTTTGACAAATTATTCATCCTGTCCATTCAACCCTACCTGTCCTTGTCTCCTTAACCTAAAGTTTTTGGGATTCAGTCTTACTTAAACCTTGACGATGCTAACAGCTTAAAGTTAGCGAAACGTCGGACAATTTTCTTTGAGTGCTGTGAATTTTTGCTGGGACAGTGATAAACCCCAAAATTTTATGTGTGTAAATTATACAAAACGACAGCGAAAGTTTAAACACTAAAGTCAACTTCTCTGATGGGTTTAAGATTTTCGCGACTGTTATTAGTGATGTTAGTATATAACTTTTGGCTATAATTTTATAGTATACTTCTTCTCAAACTCTTTCCTACCGTTTACTTCTTCTATCCAGCTTTTCTGGTTCTTCTCCAATCCATTTTTACTCCTGCCGAACCTTAGTTCTTACACCTCTTTCATCAACCTTTCGACTTTCCTTCACAAGGATCATGTTTCAGTGAAACCCAACTGTTCAAGCGCTGAAGATGCCTTTAAATATGGAAGACAATTCGAAGAAAAAAAAATTAATGCGGCGTAAAAGTTATATTCTAACAAATGTTTCTCGGCTACCAGGTTAGGTTAGAATAACGCTCTCAGAAATGGCAAAACTATGGCGGATTGTAAACAGTACGAAGAGGTGAAAATATAAAAATACTTTTAATATAATATATTGTGAACTCAGTGTCCACATGATGATGTGAGAGATTTGAAATATTTCGATTGGAGCGAAACGAATCAGAGTCCTCAACTTGTATCTATCATATATGAAAGCTATTCTCAAACACGTCGACCATTTTGGATTAACAATTTATGTTTGATAAAATACTGTTGGTCATTATCGGTAAATATTTAAATCTAAAGCGGTAATCGAATGGTCATCAAACAACAATCTGTATTTAGGTAAATTTCCTGAAGGCAACTCCGATGTGATTGGTAGTCAGTTTGTTTGATTCCCGGTGATAATCAAAACTTAAAACTTAAACACAGCATAATTCAAGTCCATCCTGCATTTATGACTTGTCCTTCCTTAAACATTTCTATGATAAAAGCTCAACTGTCTGGTTGTGTTAACCCACAACCACTTTCCATCCTTATTTTGAAATGTAAAATCACATCTTCAGGTGTGGCAGAACACTTAACAGCAACCTGTACATAAATTCCTATCTGAAGATAAAACAATAGATAAAATCAATTTGTAAATAAAACCTTTCGGTTGGGGTGAAGTCGTTACTGCTGTTAGTAGATAAATCCACAGTTTGCCATTATGATGATAAGGCAGTTTCCTTTTGTGCCACACACGGTTAATGAAACTGTCATTTTTACTTATCACCTTATAATACTAATTCCAATAGCTTTTTACACACACATACGATTAGGTGTGGGCAAACAATGCGTATGTTGATTGCCTTTTTTTTTTCTTCCGTCTAACTTATAACTAGCAGGTGAAGAATATAATTTGTCGGATATGCCTTTACTAGGACGGCTTTGATGTGTCAGTACCATTGTATTCATGAATAGGCTAACTTCGGAATTTGATCTTCTTTTGATCGAATGTAGGTCAAAGTACAAAGTAAAGTTTTTTTTTCTATTATTCCTTAAAATAAAAACTGTGTGGAAGTATAACAGATGAAATAAAAGAAATATAAAGTTTATTTTTTTATTTTTTAAAAAAGTCACTTTCATTTTCAAAAAGTTGAAGCATGAGAATGACTTTCATAAAGATCTCTCTCTCTCGGTGTGTTTTTCTTTTTCTCTCTCTCTCTCTCTCCCCGTCTATTCTATGAAGTAATAACGGTCAACTAAGAGAGCGGTTACATGAGAAGAAATTTCTTTTTTTTTGTTTTTAAATAATTTTAAGAAGATGAGAGCTTCGACGTTGCATCATTTTAAACCGAGGGGAGAGGTTAACCTAATTTTAAAATTTTCACTTTTCCTCATGTAGTTAAGTTAAGCGCTCTCTTCATATCAATCATAACATTTTTTAAATATTAAAAGTTTGTATAAAAAGTTCTGGGTAAATCTATTTCCGTTTCCTATAATATTATACATCGGGAGGAGTCGTGTTGTGGTTAAGTTTCTGACTTGGACGCAATGATCGCGAGTTCGAATCCTCCTCCCGCATCCTGTTATACCCCCCAAAAAAATAATGAAAAACGGGATTAAAACCACCACCACTTTTATATATCTATAAATATATAAATATACTTGTAATACCTGCGTATTTTTTCGTTTACTTTTCTTTCTCTCTGCCTTTTAATTTGTTTCTTTGTTACAGCGCTGATCACTTCTTCCTTTTGATTTTTACCCAAGTGCTCCTTAATGAGCTGTAAATCATCCTGGGTCTAAGAATTTGTTTTGTTTTATAAATACAGCTGGACGCATAAACTACCTCTTGTAAGAGACATGTGGCAGTTAATTAAGGGATAAATAAGCAAATTTGCTTCCTCAGCAGTCTGCCTCTCCAGAATCAACGACCATTTTGAAAAATTGTCAGTATGAATAGTTTTCTAGTAGGCAATTTGTTGACATGATTTTTCAAAATTTATTTATTATTATGACCAAAAATTAACAGAAGATCTGAATTTTACGGCCATTTCTGCAGTAAATTGTTGGTAGCCCTGCAACAAGAACAATTTCACAGCTTAGAGTTTAGGACTGGCAAAAATGGAGCCTAATACAATACAACAGCGTGTTTCAGTGTCTAACAATATTTCTAAAAAGTTTGGTGGCGGCAAATTTCAACTACAGAGTATGTATGCAACCCTAACCTATGTATCTTATGATTTACTAAACAAATAACCTAATCTAAAGACTAAAAACTTTATTTTCTATTTAATTATAACCTTGCGACGATTTTTACTAACCCTAAACTCTCAGCTGTGAATGGGAATTACTATTGTTTCAGGGTTGACATACTGCAGAAATGGCTACAAACTCAAATCTTGTCTCTATTTTTGGACATCCTATACTAAGACTTTGGCAAACTAAATCTTTTCTTTTAACTCAGGTCCTACAGCCCTCATATCCCTCCATACAGAAAATATTTAAATATTTACCATCAACATAACAAATGTTATCTTTGCTGACTCAAGCCTCCTCGAAATTTAGTATACCGTCTTCGAAACTGATAGTGCATAGAAACGTACAAAGTTGAAAACATTTTTTTTTATAAGTACTGAAATATAATATTACAAAGTATTATAAAATACTATTAGAGATCGGGCGCCAAAACATTGGCATGCGACTGGAAGTTACAAAATCATGAATCATTTAGTTGATAATCAAAGAGAAAGGAAATGATTAATATAAATTTATAGGAAGTGGTTGATCTCACCTCCAGCTCAGCGGTGAGCATTCCTTTACACTTGTAGAACTAACCGAATAAATAGTAGTACTCAAGCACTCAGGTCTTTTTTTACGCGAATTGTTTTTTATATGTTTAGATGACTTTCAAGCTATTTCCTCACCCCATTCAAAAATAATGCGAAGTAACTTGTTGAGAGTTTAGTTCAAATGTGTTGAATATTTTTATACCGGATTTTTCAAAAATAATGCACACTTTTCTCTAATTTTTAATTTTAACCGGTATTATAGGGTTGTGGAATTACTTTGCTAGTCGGGCGCTTGTGGGACTCAATCACAGACACGTAATGTACGATTTTCTCAAGAATTTGTTTCATAAATACTGCACACTTGGGTGAGCAATCCTCCACATAAGTCATGCTCATTTTTAAGAGTATTTGCTCTCCTGTTTGTTTAATTACAGCTGAGTCCGGTTTTGCGCTCTCAGACAATTATTAGCCTAATGTGTTTGTATTTAGTGTAGGGGCTTCTGTTTCTTCAAATCTCAGCTTTTTGTCTAATGTCGTCACAATTGATCTTAAGCGTCACTCGGTAGCACAAATAATACCATCGAAAAAATTGTTTTTGACGAAGATGAGTCCATTGTCATCAAACACGGTTACTTTTCATTTCTTTAAAATTTCTTTCCAGGTTGACAAGTTGTCATCTTTTGTCAAGCATATCCGACGAACGAAACACGCGAGGCAAATAATGACGGCTCTCCATACACTCGAAATTATTATTCAGTGCTTTCCACATGTCGACAACTATTTCAAAGAAAGTCGTATATATTGTTTTGATGATGTTCTTATATAATTACCGAAATTCGGATCCGGTAGACCGTTTTCCAAACACAGAAAAATTATCCGGCCCACAGATTTTCCCATTTCTTAGGTGAATCACGCGGAAATTTAAGTTAAGAAAAAAAAGTAAACCATGCGGATATGTAGAAAAAATGCCGGGAAAAGTGAAAGTGTAAGAATAAGAAAACAATGTGAGAGATGGAACACACCTAAATGTGATTCAAACTTTTTGAAACGCTTCAGAATATCTAAACCACATTAGGAGTTACCTGTAGTGTTTGGGGTATTGACATACTATTGTTACCTTACGGGAAAGCGTAACCCGTTAATAAGCCAACGTAATGAAGTTGACGGTTAAAACGTTTTAAGAGACAATTTTTACTGGAGGTTTCTCATCCTGGAGGAATTCTAGACAGCAGTTTATGATATCCGAACGGTAACATCCAAGTTTATACTGTTTTGATGTCATGAATTTGTCGTTTATAGATTTTCTATTTTAGACAAAAGTCTGGGTATTGATTGAGGTGTGAGTAGCTTGTGGTAAGATTTGGTCTTTATTGTGACATGGCACTTCCTCTAAAAAGTTAACAAACAAATTTAGGTTGGTCTATAATAGTGTAGTTAACCTTCGTCAAACCTTTGAGAGATTGAGGAATTAGACATCGACACGGGGGATAGGAGGAATGTCTGATGGTAAACAAAGGAACATAAAGAAACCGAAATTTCCAGTCACGCGCGTTTACAAGACAATGTTGGAGTTGATTTGTTTCGATTCGACGCCACCCATATGTGTTAGTACAGGAGATGGTGGACCCCACTTGAAAAAAAACGGATGTTGAAAAGACAATACTCAGGCTGGCCCGGCGATGAAATAATAAAAAAAAGAATCGGGGATCAGAGTAATCAGTTGTCTGCAAGATCTGAAACCAAAAACCATGTCTTCAACTTGGGTGATAATCGCGTTGATACCGTGCGTGTTGGGAGGTATAGTCAACCCCCAAGAAAATGAAGTTTTTACCGGAAGATCGACCGACGGATTCGAAACGGCGTTCAAATTTTTGACGGATTGTCGGGACAAGGATTTCGGAACGTGTTTGGGCATCAAGGCTGTCACCGTCATGAACCGAATGGCAAGAATGGATGACTTGAGCGTCGTCGATGGAATCAGCTTCGTTCGATCTGGAGAAGTAGATCGAACTGGAAGAGCACTCAGCGAATCCGAACTGGAAAATTCTCTACCGGAAGAATCGACTCAGAAGAGATCGAGGCTCCTCGATTTGTTCTTTGATGCCGCCTTCCGGTTCTTCAAATCGCACTCTCTTCAGCTCAGACTCCCAGAATCAACTTCCGTCGAGATTGAGAGAGCTTTGCAAGAAGGTGAGGAACCTTTTTCGTACAGAATTTCATGTTTTCACGATGTCAGTGATGAATTTCTGTTTGGGTTCATCATTTTTCAAAACGAGCGCGTAATTCCTTCAACAACATGATTAATTATTTTTGAATTAGACATTTTTGGAACTTTCCGTTTTAACAAATCACTCATTCAAAACCGAATTCGTTTCTTCCGGGAGGAAACAAAACGAACCCGAAATAACTCAACGTTTTTGTTTGCTAAAACAAAAGCCATCAATAATCTCCTTTCTTTTATTTATGGTTTATCTGATGATAGTTGAATGACCCTTCACCACTGTAGATAATTATTTATGACTAATTAATTCTCTTACATTTCAATCTTTTGTTTTTCAGGACGTGGAAAGATCAAGAAATCTCTTCTCCCAATCATCATTGGCGTCGGCGCCAAAGTCTTCGCAGTCATTCCTCTTCTCCTCGGAGGTTTGGCACTGATTGCCACAAAAGCTCTGGTTCTTGCCAAGATCGCTTTCGTTATTGCTGCCATTGTTGGAGTGCAGAAGCTTCTCGGAGGAGGTGGCGGCGGACTCGGAGGTTTTGGAAAGGTTTGTTCATCCTTTTCTTGTTGATTCTTGTAAACGTTTTAGAAAATTCTCCAGCGACATCCAAACCAATCATTTCACTGACTTCAACTCCTATTTACTTTTCCCAGGAACTTTAAATTTTCACATATCACACACCAACCAACCCGAAATCTTATTTTCAGGTGTCAGCTAACTCTGGTTGGAACGCCGGTACCAGCTACGGAAACGCCGGTGGTTGGAGCGGTTCCGGACCTTACTATAGAAGCTTCAACGAAAACGAAAGCAGTCACGAAATGGCCTACAGTGCTCAAACACCAAAACCTCTATGATCATCCAAACCTTAAACTGACTTTCCCCTCTCTCCTTTCCTCCTCACCTCTACCGTTAAGTCTTTTTCTTTAAGTAACAATTCCAATTCAACGAAAAGTCTATTAATGCTTTAATACCGTTACTAGTCCAGCTGTTTTGCATTCGGCACTGGAAATGAAATAAAATAAAAAGTTTCTCTTCGTGCTTTCACAACAACGACCACAAATTTTCAGGTACACTGACAGAACCTATTTATTAATATTTATTCGACTAGTCTGTATATACGATAGATATCATCGAATAGTAAAATACTTATAGACTTTTAGTATTTTTTGTCCCATTTTTTTGTTTCGATTATTTTATTATATTTATTTATTTATTAATTAATTATTACTTTTTTTTAATAAATAATAAGTCAATAAGAATGAAAGTACTGCTGTCCGTCCGAACAAACAAAATCAATTTAAAGTTTTGTAGGAATTAAATTAATTTAAAATTAATAATTTATTTTTTGCTTGTTCTCGAGTTTTTTTATAATTATATTATTTATTAAAATTATGTAATTGAGACTGTGGTTATGTTTTTATTGATTACCGTACCTATTATTAAACTTTTAAAACACGTGAAGAAGAAGATGGAATGGTGAGAGGGCCGTTTGGTGATTGGATCATCGCCTTCGGACTCGTTGAATGGTTAATTCGAGTTTCTGTTCTTCTGGATCTGGTGTCGCTACCTCTTTAGAGAAACCGTAAAGATTTTATTTAAAAGAGATGTGAGATTAGAAGGAGATTTCCTGGAGTTATGGGGCTCCTCTGCCAAATCCTGGAACGTTTCCAGTCTAAAACCTTGCGAGTCGTGGTAGATGTTTCCTGGTTCGTTCCTAACTCCATCATCCGCAAGGATCTGGCGATTCTTACTGTAAAAGAGGAAATCGCCTCAGATACTCTTCCTGATTGGTGGTGCATTCTAATCCTTTAGCCTCATCCCTTCTTGACGAACCACAGGACCAACGACGCCTCAAGAGGCACAAACCACTATACTGCACTCCAGCCCCACCACTCGATTCCCTTCCAAACTTCTTTTCTTCCTCTTCTTCTATCATCTTCTTACTTTATTCCTTTCTTTCTGTACCTAATAATCCATTTCCACTTCTTTCTACTATCCTATCACCATTAAAGTTGTTCTTCCTTCCTTTCCTTCCCCTCTCCTTTCACTGTTTCACTTCTATCCTCTTCTATTTTCTCATTATTTTATCTCCTTCTGCTTATTATACTATACTATCTTTCATCTCTACTCTTATCCTATCCTCCAGACTGCTCTTCCAGTCGCATCCTTTTATCAGATCCCTGGGGTCGAAACACTGGTCTACTCCCTGGATACAAAGCCCCTTTAAACCAGACCAACTACAAAATGTCTCACTTAGAGACAGATGGCAGTTGAAATGGAGAAAAAAATATAATAAAATAATATAAAGAAGTAGATTTATTATATATAATATTTACGTTGAAGGGATTCTATCACAGACAGGAAAAGGCGGTGAAGATTTTTTTGTTTCCGGTTTTGCTTAACAAGAAGAGCAACGACTTCAGAATGGGATGAAATCGCGTTAATAAATTCCCAGAAATTCTAATTAAAGGTTAGAAGCAATAACTAAGTTTATAATTAAATAATATATTTCACCATGTGTTTGCGATGAATTATTATGTTTTCTTATATTACCGTCATGATTGGACTCTATGAGTTGCTGTACAATGACCTGTCTTCCCACATTTTGCCTTAAAAGTTGTTTACAAGCTTTGAAGAGGCTTTCTGGAGAGAGGAAGATGGAGGAAAATGTGGCACACAGTCTGCTTGTACTGAAATCGCACAAATCTAAAACACAGAAAACGCATTTGAAAGTTCCGCAGCAATAAAAGCCTCAAATAAATTAATTCAACCTTGGTGAGAGGAATGCGGTCGAGTAGTCAAAGTTGCTGATAGTTGAAGCTCCCGGCCCACTTCCACATCCTGTTAGACCTAAGGGAGGAAAAAGGGTGGAATTAAAGCTCACTCCAACTATACTGACAAAAGGAACCAAACACAACGTGCCTGTTTTTGAAGTTTTTTTTATTAAATTCACCAACAAAAAATTATAGCACAACTTCAAATACGCAAAAAGTAGAAAACAAAACGCTCACGACAGCATCCCATTACAGTTTAGAGAGTTGGACAAAGCGAAAAAGTTTTATCATCTCTGACTTATCTGTTGACTGATGGTTTAAATGAATAAAGGTGAAGGAAGAGAACTAGATTAAAAGCTCCCGAAGCAAAACCTTTCTGCTTGACTAAATTATTCAGAATCACTTAGGCTAGATAAAAATTCTTTCCGGTCAGGTCTATGCGTGGTGTTTAAGCGAACTGCTGATCTCGGTTTCACCATCAACATCAAACACTTTTGCTTGCTATCTCTTTAAAATCAGCTTTCAGAACTAATTTTGGTTCTACTGTTTTTAGTGTGGCTCTATATATCAGATTTCCGTACATCAGCTTAGAAAATAAGTTTTTCAAGCCCCAAAAGGTTTCACTTTGTCGGCTACACATCTGTATTCAGTGTGTGCTCCTTTAATAATCGTCAATTTGTAAAATACATGGATTGAGACGTGATGGAAGAATGCCAGAAACCACCAAAGTTTACAAAAAAATTGGTGACAGGTCAGTTGAAGTTCTTCTTTGGACAAAATTGGTTCTCACGGTTTAGGCTTTAACGTAAATTTTCTTTTCGGGGAAGAGGATCTCTTCAAAAAAGCTTTCAAATCGCTTAAAAATATTTCACAACGGAAAACCAGGTATATTAAGAGCAAGCATGCAAATCGATTATTTTGTTTGTCTAACTCGATTAACTGAGCCAGTTTGACTCATTTTAAGCTGTTTGTTATTGCATGAGTTTTAGGTGTATTTTTCAAACACTCAAATCGGCATCAAAACAAAATTGTTCAGTTGAATTTCAATCTTTTTAAGCATAAACTCCAAATTTGTTTTATGAGCCAAATTGACTCTATTGTATAGAAACTATTTAGTATTAATTATAACCTTTAAAAATTGTTTAGGTTATGTTAGGTCAGGGGTCGGCAACCTTTTTTGGCTGCGGGTCAAAATCAGCCAAAATGCGAGTATTAAAGAGACGCTAGGCTCAGAGATATTTTCATATTAAAACAGCGACAGGACAATGTCGCTGCATTCCGCATAATATCAGCCGATTCCAGTCAGGCGGGGTGGGGCTTTAACTGATATTTTTATATGTTATACTGGATTCAAATTTGGTACGTTCATAACTTTGGGACAAAAATTTTTTTGAGAAAAGAAAAAAATGTTTGTATACCTTATACTTTATTTTCGGAACAAAAGTGGGTCACTTGAAATTACCAAATGGGTCACTAGGTGACCCACGGGTAACCCGGGCCACGGTGACCCATGGGTTGCCGATTCTGGGTTAGGTTATTCAGGTTAGGTTTAGTAACCTTAAAGTCTTTTGGTTCGAAGACAAATGCAAAAAGTAACAAGTTATAAAGTTAGTTACAACGATATTAAATCTTCCAACAGTCAGTGTGACTCATTTAATATTATTAATATATTATATTATAATTTATAGGAAACATAAATCCTCTTGGTGTAAACTTAAAAAATGATTTTTGGATATTCTGAATTTCTCATAATTTTTTTATTAAATAAATCTTTCATTTAAATAAATTCTGTTATGAGTCATTTTGGCTCACTTACTCTTCAATTATCAACTCTGTGGCTAATCACTTTCCTCTAAATTTGGAAATGAATCCTTCCAAGATAATATTTTTGAGTTTTGTTTTATTTTAGTTTGATTTTCACGGTGAAAATGATCTTAAAACTGTTGATAACAGTAACAGTCGTAAAGACCTGTACAGGAGACCTGTATAAAAAGAGTCTTTAAATGAAATAAAAAATTTTCAAGACTTTGGTGATTCCCTTATCATATTATCAAAAAACGAAACCAAATTTGAGGATGAAACTTCAGATGATGACGATTTTGATGGGTATCTTAGCAATCACATAATTCGCATCAAGTCGCCATTAGACAAAGACGAATATTATGACTTTGATATGAAGGATTTGACGGGCGGGAACGAAAACGAAGGTTAGTGTTTGATTTATTAATATTTTTCAAACCGTTCGACTGCTGTCAAGTCTAATTTTGGGAAGGACGAGATAATTTGAATGAGGAAACGTCAGCTTTAGAAAGGTTTCGACTGACCCTCTTGATCTTCTTGCACTGACGAGGAAGTTTTTCCGTCAAAAAATTGATGTGAGCGGCGTTATAGATAAAAGTATAATATTATTTGAATATTGGATTTTACAGCCTCTCTTATTTAATGTTGTTATATATATTGTTATTTATTTATTTATTAATAATGCTATTAAAAATTCGATAAATTTTAATTAAAACGCTCTTACTCAGTTTAATTGAAATTTATATACACGTGCTTGCTCCTAATGCTTCTTAGCTCCTTTATCATAACACCGTTTGTAATTGGATACTGTGCACTCTCCCACTCATCTATTTTGATTCCTCATTTGCCTGTAGATGAGCAAAACAAATTTTCTGAAGAGTTGGTCGTGCTTCCTTCAAATTTTAATTTAACTCTCCAAAAAAATTTATAAATATCCAAACTTTTAATTCGTTTATATAATTATTTATTAATTTAACCCCAAACACTTCATACTTCTAGTTATACTACTCTTAGTATTAAAACTTTTCCACTGGTAGTAACCACAGCCATATACTCGCTGTTGGCTATTGTTCTACTTGCATTACTATATTAAGGGGATCAGGCACAGCTCCAGGGGGTATGTTCCCTTGGCTATATACTATATTACCGCAACTATACTATACTACTAATACTATATTACCTCAAGTATTTGAGTCAACTGCTTCCACCGCCACTGAAACCTGTAATAATGTTAGTATTGGTGTTGGTTAGTAGTTCAAATCAGATTTCTGGGGTTATATAAGAGTTTATACTCAGCTTGTTCAGACGTTTTGCGTTCTTTGTACATACTCTACTTGTGGGTATGGTTTCTTTTATATTATAGTTTTAACAAGAATCTATTTCAAAAGTAATGCACACTCATGACTTTAATGAAAAATACATTTTGTCGAAACCAAAACATCTACCACTAAGGATGGCTGTCGGTTTCGAAGTAGGGGAAACGCCTGGAGAGAAACTGTTGTCATCCAAAAAATTTGACGTGACATGGTAGCCAACAGTACTAACACCAGTTTTGACGCTTGGAAAGTTTAAAAAATTGCAGAATTTGAATACACCAATCGAAGGGCCAGGATTTTGCTGGTTGTTAGATCTTCTGGTACCTAACTAAACAAAACAAAGGAAATCAAGATGGAAACCTAGATTCCTAATAAACGAAAAGAACAAACAACCAAACAAAGAGTTCAATTCATATTACTGACCTGACTTGCACACCCCAAAGGCAAACCTAAAAGCTCACCGTTGTCTTAATGACAAGCAATTCACAAAATTGTTGAAATGTTTGCCGACATTTTCATTAAAATGAGCACTCGAATGCCTACACCGAATAGACAATAGTCTTAATAACATGATTTAGTTGAACAGGTTGCCACCTAACAATGTCAAGGATAAGGCTCACGGTCAAGGTCGCAGTTCGAGGTGAGCCTACAATTGCTTTTAACAGTTAATCAGTCGCCTCGTCTTCTCATTAATTCTCGACCTATTAAATATGGATTGTGGATAATTTCAGGTTTCTGTGCATACCATGTATCTTAATTTCAATTTGGGGAGAGATGATTCCCGTTAACAATTCCTCCAATTCTTTGTCAAATTCTCCGTTTAATCACACAAACTCGACGATCATTAAAGTTTTTAACTTTGAATTGTTTGGAAGAAAGCTCGCAGACACACACAAAAAAGTTTGTTTCATTGCTCTAACTTTAACCATCCTCTTCTCCTGTGAGTTTATAACAGAGGAGTAATCACGTTTTTGGAAATATTTTGAAACTAACAAGATTCTCGTTTATTCTAGTTTCAATAAAATTTATAAAGAATTTTATTATTTTGTTTATTTTTGTTAGAAGATTTGAAAAGTTTTTAAAATAAAGCTCCGGGAAGTGTGTGCTTCGTATTGATAGCATTACTGAATTGTTCAGTCAAATCTCTCCGTTCAAACTGGTAGTAACAGTTTAGACAGGTGCTACAATAATCTTTGGAAGTCAAAATGACTTGTACGTAGCGTAATTTCTTGTCATGAGAACTTGAAGATGACATTAGTCACGTGAGTGGTTTTGGAGTAAATGACAAAGCGGGAGTAACAGTGACCATGTGTAAGAAAAGACGAGTATCCGCCATTATCTCCAGATTGTACACCTTTGAAGAACGTGGCACGAGAAACCATTAAAGCGTTTTGTATAGTTATAGTCCAGACGACAGCTCTGAGGCTTTGGGTGATTTGTAAACAAAATCCTGCAGGTATTCAGGTTTTCAAAAACTCCTCCTGTTCCAAGTGTTAGGAATGTCAGGCACTAACCAAACGCACATCGACCTACTTTCTCAGGCTCTTCCGGCGCTGGAATTTAATAGGTTGTTTATTTTAAGCCATAGAAATATTTCGGAGCCCCCTCGTTATCTACTATAAAGACCTCCATTGTAATTAACTGGATAATGTAACCAAACAACGAGGGCCTCGAGTTGGTAATAATGGATTGCCTCTTCAAAGCTGACCTAAAACCAGGCGATTGTTCTAATTCTAGTTGAAGACTGGATGCCTCATTAAATAAGTTCACTCGAAACTTGCTTTTATCACTACTAACGAACCTAAAGACCTGAATTGGTAGGTGGTCCGTAAAGAATTCTTTCTCACAATAAAGGATTAATATCGGTTAGATATTTTGGAAGCCGCTAATTGAGTCTTTTTTTGTTTCTACGCCGACCATTCCCAATTTCCATGGTCCTCAGCTTCGTTTTCTAGGTCAAATGATGAGACCAAAGTAAAACGAATCGAAAACTTTTTCCCTTCATCAGAAACTGTTTTGTTCAAGGATGAGTTAAAATTCTGTTGCCTGCTTCATTTCCTTTTCGATTCGTCCTCGCTGAGAAGCAGTTTTCGAAAACTCTTTCGATTTCTCCTTCTTCCGAATGAAAGGAAATATATATCCGTGTCCTAATTTGAAAGTCAAGCAGCCAACAGCGAGATAAAAGTTCTCTAAACAGTCGAAAATCTAAATTACGCTTTTAAGTTAATAGATTTCTTTAATTTCGCCCATATTTAACTTTAGGTATCAACTCTAGGCACGGCTCCTACCATTCAGTCTTTGACCTTCTGTCACATTCTTTAAAGGATGTTGTCATGCCCTGATCTACTTAATGGCGAAGTCAAAGCGTTCTTAGAAAGAGAAATTTTTAACTGCCTTATATCTTATTGTTTTTAACAAACTGAATGCACCCATTCATTCATTCATTCAATCACTCATTCATTCTCTCTCTTTCGAATAGCAAAAGTCAACAACAAAATTTCGTTTCCAACTTGTTTACTTCCCATCTTCCCGACGCTTTCACCTGTTTTATGTTTTCGTTCTAGCGAGATCCCGTCATCAGAGTTTGAAAAAGATTTCAATTCCAATTTTACTGGCTTTAATAATTAAGTCAGCCATTTTGCTTCCGATTTTCACGGTTTTCGTAGCACTGATCGCCGTCAAAGGATTTTGGGCAGGAATGACTGCTCTGCTCGTATCGAAAGCCATCGCTTTGAAAGTTTTCTATCAAGCACAGGATAAACACGATCACGATCACGAAGATCATGACGAATATGAGGACCACGAAGAATATCACGAGCACCACGACCACCATGATCACAGTTTTCATCACTCTCCTCCCTCCCGTTTGCCTTCACATGAAACTTCACATCACGGTCCTCGGGAATATGGATATCCAGTTTATGAGGAAAGAGAGAAACCTATAGTTATTTATCTGAAGTCCGACAGGCAAAAGGCAAACTTTGGGAACCGGTAAGACGAATTGTCGGCTTTTAAACCTTTTCCCCATATCCACTTCCACGCCAAATGATTCTGCTCATTATTTCAGGCATGAAGAAACGTCAAACGTTAATAGTTACCACGGTTCTGAAGCATGGGGCTCCTGGGGAGGAGATCAGCCAGAATTTGAAGGACAAAAATGGGAAAATAGTTCTCCTGATTGGGGGCAAGGGCCTTGGTGAAAATACAAAATTTGATAACCTCTACTGACAAATTGAAATCCCATGGTTTTCAGTTTAACTACCGACATCTGGCGACGATAAACGAAACTATCAAACTTTAAACAAGTTCTTGATTCCTCCGCTTGGAGCGCTGCTAAAACAATCTAAAACCTAACGGTTTTTTGATTTACCATTTCTTAATAAATTAATTCATTTATGTAAGAATTATGTTAATAGCTCCTATAAATTAAAAAATAAACATATCAGTACACATCTTTTATTCTATTTGGAGGTGCAAAAGCAACAAAATTGATTTAAAAATTGTCATCAAATATCCCTAAAAATGTTTCCAAATGGTTAGTTAATAATTAATGTGGAAGAGTGTTGCCTTATAATTTTAGGTAAGTTTCTTAATCAGGCAAAGATCCCAATACAAATATAGATAGTAAAAACAAGAGAGAGAAAAGAATAGTACGAGAGAGGAGAAACCTTTTCTTACAAAGATAAAGAGCAATGAAACATGAAGAACTCGGTTTGCTCATCATTCAACCGACACAAGATCTCCATCTGTACCACTAAATCCTCAGAGGAAGACGCCTCTTTCCATGGAAGGAAAAAAAATGATCTATAAATGCATACTTTTGAGTATGAATGGTTTTTATAAAACAAAAATCATTGGCGACGAACGTGAAGTGTGAGAAAAAAAGATTTTTTTCACACGTTTTTTTATTTTTCATTTTTAAATTTTAAAAACAAAGTCAAGGTTGATCACACACTTCATTATTTAGAGCGGCGATGACACCTGAGAAAAAGAAGAGCTCGCTTGTGAAACCTTTCTCCGGTGAAAAAGCGAAATAATAAAACAAAAGATATCTTAACGAATCGATTATCGAGGATGTCGTAAAGCGGCACAAACGTTGTTTCTGATTGCTTGACGTGCCTTGAATTGTCTCTCGAAATCAAAATCACTATTATTATGATGTTTTACTGAATTTTTCTTCGGAACTAAAATTTTTATATTTTTCATATTCGTGATAAACACTTTTTTTTTCCTACTGGAAGATTTGTAATTTTGTAATAACAAATTCAATTTAGATACAGAATGTTCAATAAAATGTCAGATATGTACTTTTGCTTGTCAGAGTTTAGCTACCAAAGTTTGGTGTTTGTAGTTTAAGCTCCTCATCCAGTTGACTTCCTAGGAGTTCTTCCTCTGAGATGTTAGTCTGTTTTATAAAATACACCGCGAAATAATTTTATTAAGTATGAAAGATGGTAGGCCTACTCAATTTTTGGGAAAATTAGAAAGTTTGCTAATGAGTTTTGAGGGTAGGTTTACAAGCCGAGCTAATTTGACTCAATAAAAATTTCATTAATACATTGAAACTTAGAAACTGCTGTAAAAAATTTTTTTTTGCTCATCCGAAGGGAGCCACCTTCCCAGATGCCTTTAGAAGGCTCCTCTAGTTCCTCTATTAAAAAACCGACTCACTTCAAATTCATTGGGTGAGTCTATTTGGCTCAATAAAGTAAAAATAAATATACTAAAACATAAAGAATAGATAACAACAAATAAATGAGCATGTCAGTGGATCATTTCATAAATAATGCACACTTTTATGTAGTTACCCAGCCAACACTCAGTCTGTTAAATGATTGATCACTTCAGGAAATGTTTTATTAATTCAAACATTCCTCATAATCAAGAAATTCAAAATGGAAGGTGAAAATAGCAAGAAAAGCTCAGATGAAGTTGAGACCAGGAAGGAAAAGGATGATCACTTGTTTGAAACAAGGAAAGAGCTTAACACAGAATCAATAGAGCTTTTCGTTACGAATACTAACGCTTTCTAAATTCCAAACGAGGGACCAATCTATAAGCATCAGACCTGTAGATTCTGGAGCTGAAAACTGGAGAAGAATGGAAGACAAATCAGATTCTGAGCTGTTGTGTTCCACGGATTCTTAATAATCAGTTGACTCTGGATTGATTCTAAATTAAATTGGTTTTGGTGGTTGTATATATACCCAAGGCGTACGAGACAAACAGCGCCTTTTCAGGAGGATGGACTTTCCATTTCCTTCTATCTACGAACTTCTAGTATCTAGGATATGTTTATTTAAACAACAATGTTAATGAGCTTGAAAGGAAATTGCCGTTTGCCTCTTACCAGAAATGTTTACGATCAATGGTCCCTCGGGATTTTCCAAGAACTATAGCATATTCCAACTGCGATCGCCATATATCTGTTGGGAATACAATAAAGTACAAGCTACCCTACGAAAATATACCAAAAGTAACAAAACAGCTATCTAACATGCTAAACACAAAAACTAAAGAAAAGTGGTTTAGAGAGATAACGAAGACCCCAAGCCATTGAAGATCACAACAACAAAATGTACAAAACCTATAACCATATACAGCCTGCTAGGTAAACCCAAACTGAAAACAGGTGGTAAGAGGATAATATAGAAACAAGGAAAATATTGAACGAATATAGATAGAAAGAGAAAAGAACAAATCCAAAAAGAATGAAAGCATAAGTAAAACAACTTGATCCTTCAATGGAAACGAAGAAAAAAAATTTTTTTAGGCAAAATAATAAAATCCTTAAACGCGAATTGAGGCAAACTTAAAACAAAAACAAAAAAAATGAGCAAAAACAAAATAAAACAAAAAATAATGTTAAATGATCTTGCAACAGTTTTTATCCAAAAGTAAAAGGTTCAAGAACAAAAAATGTATCGAATCCATAAAGAAAAAAAAAAGTAGCATCATCTCAACAAAAAAAAATTTAGTTTATTCTTCACTAAGCACCCTGTATAACAGAGTGAATCAATAATCTAATACCTGTAAAATTTGCAAATGACCGACATAATACCCGAGACACTGAAATAATTTTTGCGCTCTTCACCGCATTTAAATAGAAACGAAGAAGACCAACAGACCGTAGAACCAAACGGATAACCAGTGAACGTGGGACAATGTCTACCTGGTGGTTGTTACTCGTCTTTCTTATCGCCGCGGAAAGGGTGTTCTCGTCCGTTATCAACGAAGAATCCATAAATTCGGTGAAAATTCAAACTGACAAAGGTGCCATGAGTGATAGTTCGGCTGGTGAAATAGTGAAAAAGGTGATTGCTAAAAGCTGTGCTAAGAAGTACACTATGACATGTTTTAAAATGGACATGCTCGAACTTGTCGATCTTTTGTCGGAGACGCAAATGTATCAGATATTTCCGGGCGTCGCTGTGATACAGGATAACATCGCCAATGGTGAGGAACCCAACCTGATAGCCGAAGGTCTTTTTCGGAGACCCGCTCTAACCCAAAATTTATTTATTTTCAGCCACGTCGAATAAAAAGCTTCCGGACAAAGTTATCAGAAACTTAGCCAGCGAATTTCCTCTTAAGGAAAGCAAACAGCTGGATGAATTTCTAATTAACAAAATCAGCGACTACTTAAGTTCGCATTCGGTTAACTTCAAATTAATGGATCCTCAAACCCGAAGTCTAGGGGACGGAGCCGAAGGTGAGGAAATCTAAATAATTTTAATCTAAAACCACGTTCAAACACCACTCGTAATTTTCGTATCCAAAAACAGCCAAAGACAGAGGTTATTAAAATTTCAGGGCGCGGAAAAGGTCACAAAGGCTACGGGAACTTAATGGCGGGAGTGATGATGATGAAAGGAACACTGATGACGATTGGTTTCGGAGCTTTGGCAGCTTTGGCGGGAAAGGCTCTCATGACGGGATTACTCTCTCTCATGCTTTCCGCAATAATCGGACTTAGGTCAGCAAACGGACAGCCTCAAAGACAGACCACATACGAAATAATCAGCAAACCCATATATTCTCATTCGCATTCCCACTCTTCCGAACTCTCACACGATCATCACGAGCACGGCCATGGACATTCTAGCTATTCTTATGGACGAAATCTCGACTTTAACGACGAGAATAACTCTCACATAAAATCCGATGTGGAATATGTCCAACTGCCAGCTAGGGAAGAAGAAGAAGACGACGGAGATCATCCGAACCACCATCGCTACAACTACAACACCTATGGGAATATTGAGTACAAAACGATCACGGAAGACGATCTAAGGGCTTATTATAATAACTTAGACTATAATGGTGGAGGAGGACGTTCTCCTATTTCTTACAGGCATGGGAAAAGTATAACGGAAAAGTTGAATCCATCCGGGAAATTAGATTCTACCTCGTTTGTTTCAGTTCCAACTGTATCAACCCCTCAAGTTAAGGAAGCGGTTCATGAAAGATAAACTTAAAACGAATTTTATGTAAATTGTAAAAATATTTATAGCTGAAAAGTTATTTATTGCCAGTATTATTAGGAGCTTTCTCCTCAAAGACCTACAAAGGCTCCGGTATAATGATCAAACGCGAGGACCAAACCATACACAACTACTGACATTGACAACTTTACAGCTTAAGACAAATTCGCCAAAGCACAGACAACAACTACAAACAACTAGACTTAAGACTTAAGAACAATTTAGCACTCTTATACCAAGCCAAACTCATGACACATAGACCGACGAAGAGACGATACACAAGACAACTAGCTCAAACCTTTAGACGTACTACTTTCGACTCAGAAAAATTTTTAACCATTAAATCCGATACTATGTATTTATTAATTAATATAATAAATGTTATATATTAAAGATTTACTTTTATTAATTTAAGTATTTATTTATCTGTTTCATAGTTCTTTCTGAATATTAAGACCTTTTCAATTTTGGAACTTGATAAAATATTAAGTAGCATAATTTCAAAATTAACATCAGAATAAAAATTAATTAAAGAAAAGTATGCATTAATTAATGGTTCGCTTGAATCAGAACCAGATTCAGGAATGAGTTGTGAGATGATTGTCTAGCATTGACAATAGGCGACTGTCAAGGATTTAGTACAATTTCCAGTTCCAAAACAAACTTGAGGATTATTTTCTTGTTTTCACTTCCTGTTTCCGATTTTTATATTTGTTTGAATTGACTTCCTACCCTCTATCCTAATCCCTGTATAACTCTTTATCTATTTTGTTTATATCTCCTGATTTTTGTCTGACATTTGAGACGTTAAAAACTTTCTAAATAAATTCAAGTGCCTGTGGTTCAACACTTACATGAACTGATCCATTTCCTTCCATTTGCAACCGCAAACTGCAGATGCAAAACTGAGACGCTCTGTTACCCAGGTGAAAGCCTCCTCAAAGCCTTACCAACTGTTGTCATTTCACGGTTGTCAACTGAAAGATTAAAAATAAATTATAGTTACACCAATAGTTACAGAATGTATTAATACAATAATAACAAAAATATTAGTAACAGTTGAGTTTGTATACCGACTAACTCTTACACAAACTTGAGGCAAAATGACGTCACAAGTGTAAAGATACCTAAATGTGTATGTCGAAGGGAGCGTTCACAAGTAGAACACAAACCCCCCATCATCCATAAGTATTGCACACTTTTAAGTACATCTCGTTTCATAAATAATGCACAATTTCACGGAAACTTTATCCCATAAGCGTATTTATTTAATGATCACCATTTTTTACCCCAAATCCTTTCAGTTGTGCTCTTTATAGTAATTTAAAATTTTAAAGCGCGCTATAATATTTATCTTATTGCTTACCAAACGAGAACATCTTCTAAACACACTTTTTGGTCGATTTTGAGCCACAACCGAAGAGGATTTCCGACGCCTTCTTCACCATTATGGTTCGTTTGTTTTGTTCATCTAAATACAGGTCCTCCTCTCCTTCCACACCTTACCTCGACCCTGGAATCGACATGTCGGCTTTATTAACTATCAATATAACCACATATTGATTTGAATAATAGAATCATTCGCTCATTAGAAAAATTTCAATATAAATTGAACTCCTCACACGAGCTTCAAACTTTTAATTTTTGTTTTGTTCCAAAATCGATCGCGAACATGTGGTCATCAACCTGTTTCGTGTTAGTCTCGCTACTCGTTCGACTTAATAGTGCTTACGAAAGAAACGGTGAAAACGATTTCAAGAATGAAACAGTTACCACGGATGACGTTTTGGAAGGTTCTCCAAATAACACGACAGAGGAATTAACGATGAAGAATGTTAAACTAACAGACAAGATTAACGATGATATATGGAAAATTGTGGCGTCGGTCTTGAGTTACGCGGAAGAAAAGCTAAAATCAGAAAAGGAAGAAATGCTGGTGCTTAGAAATTCTTTCGTTGAAGGTAAATTAGAACTAGACAACCTGCTTAACATTTTTTTTAACCCACTTCAATCTTCAAGAAGCTGTAAGTCATGCTTCCAAGTAGAAAGATTTGTATAGTTAAAAGTATCTAGGCGTCTACTAGGTTCACCAAAAATATATTCACGGATATAGTATTTGTTCAAATTTTATTATATGATCAAAACAAACCGTTCAGACATACTTTTAGAATTTTTAGACGAGTAGCCAGGTTTCTAAGACGTTTTCTGTTAATTTATTCTTTCTCACAGGTCGTGGTCTCAAATTAAAGTATAAAAAAGCTGAGCTTCAGTTTTTCATGAAAGCATTTATGGCGATGAAAATATTTTTGGGAATAATTCTTCCTCTGGGTATAATCGCGGCCAAAGTTCTTTCCTGGAAAGCCGTCACTCTGAGTTTGATGGCATTCATGCTTGCCAAAATCCTTTTGGTCAAAAATTTATTAACCAGTAAGTACTCGACTCAATATTTTATTTATTTATCTCCTAGTCAGCAGTCACCTTTCTCCAACTTTGAGACGTGTAGTTGGTGTAGATTTAAAGGATTAGGCCTAAGGTGGAGTGAAGGAAGAATTCGTTGAAAATTCAATTGGGATGAAAGGATAGACAAAAGGAGGGAAGTAGGAAGGGTAGTAAATTAGGAAACAGCAGAGATAAAATGAGACAAAGAAAAACAGAAGAAAGATGAATGGGTTAAGAGATAAAGAATGGAGTGAGGCGGAGAAGTATAGAAAGTGAGAAACAAAGATAACAGAAAAGCAAAAGTACAGACATAAAGAAGAAAGATGGAGAAGGAGAACTTAATAAAACATAGTCTGATTGCAAACAAAAACAAATATTTGATGTCACTTTCATTTCAAGAAATTTAAGGTTAATAATTTTGGAAAGAAAAGTCAATTCAAATTGGTCGTTTAAATAGGGTCATCTGTTACCCCCAAAATATTTTGCCAATCCGACAATTCGTATTTGCAGCGATCAAAAACAAAAATGAAAAATTCAAATTTCCATTTTCCTTTCAATCTCGTCTCTAATTATTCCTGAAATTAAATTCTCGTCAAGTTTGAACTTGAACGCCCTTGGCCCAACGAAATAAATTATTTAAGACTTTCTCAAAAAGGAGGAAAAAAAATTTCCTTTTCCGTGACTCTGATCATCCTGAGAATTAAGGACTAAGGAACTAAATTATCCTAATCTTAATCTCCTCTAATTCTTCGCCTTGTTACAAGTCTCCTTTGTTATATCCGCGATAGTCTACGATAATGATGATAATTATTCCACGCGAAATTAGAGTGATTTCAGGTCGGGAGCTGTCAAAAGAACACCAGTTTATTAATATTCCGATTTTAGTTAAATTCTCTCATATTTTTTAATAAAATTAGTATGATATATTAAAACTTTTCAAGCAAATTAACTTCGTTTCAACCCAGGGAATCATAAATATTAAAACTCACCCGCAGTGAGAAAATCTTTCCTGACGTTCTCCTAAACATTTCAAAATTCATAATTGATTGCAACACCTTCCTAACCTGGACCTCACTCTCATCCTTTTTTACTCAACCCTTTCTTCCGCTGCTTAGCCCTCATTTAAGGTTAATTTTAAAATTTTGAAAATTCAGGATTGAATGAGTGAAAATTAACTTTCCTTCTCGTCAGCATTAAACACCAACAGAAGCAAAACAAAATTAATTTCGAACCAAGTTTTCTTTCATGCTCAACTTAAATATATAAAAATTATATTGAAATATATATTAAACTAAGAAACACAAAAAATGTAACTTTAAATATAAGTTTTAGTATATATATAGTGTTTGGTATAGTTATATGGGTTTCTGATGCCTCTTTTACGAATTTAAATTAACGCACAAAACAACCCGCATAAAACAAGATGGCCAAAACTTTCAGCTTTGCTTTTGTTTCTGACGACAATATTATATTTTTAGCTTTATGATTTCTTTTCATAATAAATAGAAGATGACTAAAATAAAATAAACAGGAAGTGGGAATTAAGAAATCTATCCGTACGTGGAAATAGAGAAATGTGTGTTATTAACGAAATTCAACCGCGTAAAACAAGACCCAAATTAATAAAGATTAGTTCGAATGGGTTCTAATTTCTAAGCGTGTAAAACAAGACCTAATTTGTAATAAGCCGCATATTTAGAAAGAGTATAAGTTGGTCCACGATATTCTCATTCGCCAATTTTATAAGGTCACTAATCGAGGAAGATGAAAAACGGAAATGCAACTCTCGAGCTAACGTTTTGACTAGTCAACCGAATTTATTTTATAACTTTTATACATTTATATATATCAAAACTCCCACCAAATTATATTTATGTATTAACCTTTCAGGTAAAAATTCATTTTCCGGAAGTTCCGCCAATTTCATCCCTCCAGTTCTCATTCAGAGTCCACCAAACGACCTCTTCTGGAAACGTCAGGGTGACCTCAACTCAGCCTACTCATGGACTTCGTCATGAAACAAATATTTTTCAGGCTTATTAATTAATTAATTTATTTATTTATTTATTAACTATTTATGAGTGAATCATATTAAATGGGCGTAGTACAAAAATGAGGAAAAAACTTTTTTGAATTAATTAGAAGGAAACTTCAATGCACATGAGCACAGAATACTCGCTTGAATATCTTTCTAACTTAATCTCATCAAAAAATCAGCGGCGTATTAAGATGATGAACACTGCAGCTTGCAGATGTTAATTTATTTTTAATAAAGATGAAAATACAGATGGAAACCTCTCCTTCTTTCTCTTAACCCATCTAGTGCCTGAGGATGGTTGAATGAATTCTTAGTGTTCTGGCTTTGGTATCCTCGAAGAAGCAAACACGGTCACCTGACGAGACTTTGTCCTCATTTTATTTTGAAACTGACACATATCCGAAATTGTATTTAATTATAGCCTATTAAACGTCGAAATCATTCTCCAGTTTAATTCTACCATATTCATTTTGGTTCTCCAAAGAAAAAGTCACAGGCAACACAAGGATGTTACTTCCGGTGTCACCACCAGTTTTCTTCTTTGTCTCATTTTAAAACAAAAGACGGTTGGAGTGTTTTAATTTGAAGACAATAGAAACTCTAAAATGTGGAAAAAATATTTCTGAAAAAAACCGAAAATTTGATTAAAGCCATCCCGACCACAAATTAATTTGAGTCCTCTCGAACAAAAAAAAAAAAAAATTCTTTTACAAATAGAAGTGGTGTCATCATGACCATCGCATCTCGCGCGTCAAACACACTTTTCATGTCCAAATTGCAACCTCATACTTCAGATAAGACCTAGATATTTTCTATTTCTGTGTCAATTGTTCATCTTTTGACATTTTCTTCGTCTTCCTTCCTACCAATTCTTTTACTATAACCTTTTTATTTTCAGTTTTGTTTTTGTTTCCGACGTCAATATTAAACTTTTAATTTTTATTGTTTCTTTCGATTATAAATAGAAATGCTAATGAAAATCTCTTCAGGATGAATTCTCGGTTTCATTTTTAATTCCTTTGTTCATAATTTTTGGTGTCATCCTATGTCATTCGTCTCAATTTTTAGAGACTCCTAATTTACCCATAATCCGCTCTTTATACTAATACCCTAATCCCTTGGTACTCAAGATTTTTTCTTCCTGGGCCGAATTTCCATTGTGACTATTGCGACTGGGCCACACGTCTTACCAAGAAAAATTATTTTACAAGTCTGGCCTTCAAAGCATACAGCCCACCCTCAGGGCATCATCTGTATGTACAGCAATCAGTCTATTGCTCTATGTATTTGTTGAGGCACACAATATTAGCAGTTTCTGAGCACAGGTCCGAACATTTTGGTACTGGTCAGGCACTATAGTTCAGACTTAACAATGAGCAATCGACCTTTCACTAAATCGGTTTCCACTGGGCCACTCAGTAGAGCTTGGTGGGCCGCAGTTTGAGTACCAAGGCCCTAATCTGTTGTCAAGATATTGGGTTTTGAATTTTGAGCATACCAACTGTTCCACACAAATATAAACGATTTAATTTAGTTTTTTAATTCAAATATATTCTGTAAGACTAAACAATTAACAAAGAGTCCTTCCTAGGTTATGACCACACTGCCTAGTGTTGCCAACCTCCCAACACCAACTAGATATATTTTCCTCGTGCTAACTGCCACCTGTCTTTAAATGAAACATTAAGTAGTTGGTGTGGCTTTAAAGGATCTTTATATCTAGGAAACAGACCAGTGCCTTAACCCCAGAAACTGGATAACGGATGTGACTGGAGGTACATTCTATAAGATGGAATAAGATATACTAGAATGATAATAATAATGAAAGTAAATATTAACAAAAACAATAAAATAGGATATATAGAAGAAGAAGAGAAAGAGGGTAAAAGGTAATAGAGCAACTAGATACAGTCTCATTATCTGGGACAGTTGAGCACACTAGCGAAGAAAAAATTAAATAAAAAGAAGGAATCCGGACAATTTTATCTTTTTATAATCTAATTAGCCAATATCTGGGCGTTATTCGTTACTCATATATTTAAATTTATAGAAACGTGTAATTAACAAATAATTTCTATTCCCTACCATGTAAACTAAATATATGACTAGAATATAAATTAAAGACTTATGATTTATTGATATACACTAAAAAACCTAATCAATCACTGTACTACGAATTTATTATTAATATTAATAGGCGTACATAAGAAATCAATAATCAAAATGAAGACACGAGGCTAACGTCAACGTTTTTTGGACATTCAAGTGTCAATTTTAGGGAAAACAATTTTTCTATTATTTTGATACATGAAACTATGCGAATGGTTATTAAATATAATAGAGTTTCTAACACGTAAAAACAACAAGAAAATTGACCGTGAAGTAATTATCCCGAAAAGAAAAATTTCGCCTTACGAAGACGACGACAAATGATGCAATGGCCTTTTGATTGGCCTTTGACTTCATTTCGATCAATCAAACAATTTGAACTCTCATTCCATCAATATCTTTTCTCTCTCTCTCTCCAGCTTTTACCTCTCCTTTAAGGGAACCGCCTCGTGTGTACTTTCTTTTTAGAACATGCTTACTGTTTGATGTATTATTCCGACAAATATCATTTCTCGTTTTCTCTTCTAAAAAAAAAGTTAGCAAAAACGTTCTTCTCATCTCGGTGTGAAATCTTCAATCACTGTTTGGTTGGAATTGTTGGAGCCGCCTCTTTACACTCAAACCCATTACATCCACTTGACACCCGTCCGTTACCAACTTCACTTTGATTCAAATGAATGAAATATACAAATCGATAGAAATCCTAAACTTCCATTATAACTTTATTAATTGTTGTTGATTTTGAAATCCTTTCGTTACTTTCTTAATTATTTTTTCGTTTGATACTTGTTCGTAAGATTTTTCTCATTCATTCACAAGTTTCAGGCTCTGCAAATAGACGGTCACTTTGAATCGCACAAAAAAAGTCTCTAAATTTGTGTGTGTGTGGTGGAGGCATAACTCCAAGACGTATGAACTAATTTAGAGAAGATTTGACCCACATACTAACTAACATTTTACAAGAATGGGGTGCATTGAAAGGGCGTGCATAAATTGTGCTCATTAAACTTGAAGAACCTTGCTATTGTAGTGAAGTTTGTAAGTTTTTAAACAATAAATAGGAGACAACACGTGAAAATAAGTAAATAATTGTGAGAAAAATTAAAAATGGTGTACTATGCCAGAGAGCTCATTATTTATAAACATGTGCAGTGTGTATGAAATGAATTCTTATTAAAATCGTGCATTACTTATGAAACAAATCTCCCATAAAAGTTCTTTGGAGTGATTGTCTAATTTACTATAATCCTAAAGACAAAACGCGTAAAACAAGACCCGACTTCAAGTACAACCAGATATAACTTCGCAATTTTTCACATTATCTAGTCTACAAAATTTTAATACAAGGACTACAGTTTTAGCAACTCTCAAGGACAAAACCTCAGCAAAATCGTAAACCCAAAAATAAATTTCTTGCGAAGGAATGGAAGAGACGCGGGAAACGAATACAAGCTCACCGACAAAGCCATTTCCGTGTCCCACAGTGATAATAATCTTTCATTGAAATATTCCGGTCGTGTATTTTGAAATGGGTACCTTAACTGAATAACTAAAACGTTTTGTTTGACAAGTAGTACTCTCAACTAAAGTGAAAGTCCGACCTCATTCCATCCCATACAGCTTCCGAAAGGAGTTGCCAATTTTTACTTTTTCTCATTTCCCTTCTTTCCCTTTCCTACGATATTCCCATCGAGACCATAAATACAAGGAATAGTCTCTTGCATGTTCTATTTACAATGACTCCGTGACACACTGATTCAGTTATTAAATGGATTTTTGTTTTTATGTTACAATGCCAAGATGAAGGTATTGTTTGGCAGGAAACTCTCATGAGCAGAATTTATAAACATATTAATTAGTTTTTTTTTTTCTTTTCCTTTTTCCTCCACTGAGAGAACAGACTTTTTTGTTTCCGTCAGAGAGGGAGAGGGAGGGGAGAAGAATATGTTATTAAACTCATACATTACCTTAATTAACACGTTAATACTGCTTCCATCTGTTTACATGTAAACTCCGATGAATAATTTATTAACCTTAAAAATCTGTTTATTATATAATTAATTATATGTACTGTTATTCGTCACTTCCTTAATTTTAATAAAAAAATTTTCACAGAAACTATCAACAGGATATCCCTTCAAAAATATAAACTTCAGTGTAAAAATTTTTCAATATTCTTTCTCGTTTTATAATATTATCATTCTGTATTAATACTGAATATTCGAAATTAAGTATTTAAAAATAGTTTAATCTACTAATGATGGAAAAACATTCGCTAACTCACCTAAACAGACTGTTTACACACACTGGGTCTGACATATTGAATTTCGTTTAAATATTCTATGACAAAATCGTCTGCTCTTGTTTATTCATTTATGTGGTGTGACTTAAATCTGTATTCTCCGATTCTTCTTCCTTAATTTGGTTCTTAGTTTTGAACAATTGAGGTCAGTACCCAAAGTTTTTACCACATAGATGAGTCTTCTTTATAGAACACTTCCTGTTGTATAAATTTTTTTGGTAAATTTTGGAGTATTCAAATAATTTTAAAGGTATAGAAAAATAGTGTTTGAAGGTATATATCAGAGGTTCCCATACTGTTTTGGGTTGTAGACCCCTTGCCATGTTTTTTGGTTTTGGGTAGACCCCCTAATAACCTTTTTTTGTACATTGCTCACTGTGGTGAAGTAAATTTTTTGCTTCGTAGCTACTTTTGTAAATAATGTATATGTCTTTATATTATAAAATAATATAATGTAAGTAAATAGGTACTATCACAGTTGAGATTCACTATCGTGGACCACCATTTTCATTTCATGGACCCCTAAACTTTTTGACCCCTTGCAGGTTGTCATAGACCCCGGGGGTCGATTTAGATCAGTTTGGAAATCACTGGTATATAAGAACATTTGTATGTGTGTATTAGTGTGAAGATGTAAGTGTGGATCCTTGGGTGTAGGTAAATAATATAAGTAATATAATATATTTTTTCGTCTTGCAGCATTTAAAATTACATAGAATTTCGTAAACATTTACATGAGAAAAATTTTATTTTGGTGAGAATTCTTCTTCCACCTTTTTCCATTCTTCTTGGTCTTCTTCTCCTTTCATTTCCTTCCCCACGCATCTCCTCCAGGCTTCTTTTCGTAGGTTCTTTAATGATCTTGTTTCTACCAGGTAAGGGGGAAAGGTAAATAATATAGGAAATGGCTTAATGTGAAAGGATTAAGTATAAATATTATATTTTTATATGTGTATAACCCAAAGTTGGAATGTTATACATTTATTGTAAGTTTTGAGTTGAATAACTGCTGAAAGTGTGCATTAATTTTGAACTATTGATAGTATCTAAGCTAAGTATACATCAGAGGGCTTAGAATTGGTCGTCCAGACTTTGGAACATTAGAAATGGATCTTCTCAACACCTCTACAACTCCTTAGATTGTAGTTTCTAGATCTTCTCTTCTTGACTTTGTTTTTGTAACTTTTATGTTTATAAATGCTGACGAAATGGGAATTAATGTGAGTTAGAACTGACAACCATTATTTTACTAACCGTAGACTTTGACTACTCTATTCAGGCTTTTAACGTTTTTTAAGTATTGGCACTGACGTCCCCCAAAAAGGCTAAAAATCAGTCTTTAGAAACCCAAATCGTCTCAGTTTCTTTTGTTCATCAGACACATCTAGGACTCAAATAAAATTGTGTTACAACCAATCATTTCGCTCCAATTTCATCGAAATTCCTAATCATGATGGAGGAAAACAGTGTTATGAGACACAGAACGCCACGAGAATGATTACCTCTATTCCGTCCCACAAAAGACAAAAAACCGAATGGAAATGTCAGGGGATAATAAAGTAAAGCGAATCGAGTTTCAAAGCAACATTACTGAGAATAATTTCTGAAAAGACAACGTCTTCCAGCCGAATTTAGGACCTTCAAAAGAATAATTTTTCAAACCGTTAAATTACAGAAAATTTAATAGCTAAATGACAATAAATTATTTATTTAAAAAAAAACTCGGAGAAGTCAAATTGGTAAGAAAAAAGGCTAATAGCAGACTAATCTGAGTTATGTGATGTCACTGAAAAGGGTTAAAAAGCGGTTAAGAGTTGAAAAGAAGAAGAGGAAGATGCGGAATGAAATGAAAATGAAAAAAATTTTTGTTGTCTGATTATATAAAAGACATTTTTCGTTACATTTAATTTAGAAAACTTCTCAAATGGTTTCTATAAATAACGGATCTGAAGACCTAAACAAAGCGTCAACCGACTTTTACAATAAAATTGATGAAAATAAAGAAACAAAAAGAAGAAGAAGAAGAAGAAAGAAAACGTCAGACAAAAGCCATTTTCACATCCTATCCAGTTTTTCCTTTGTCCTAAAATGGTACGAAGACGAAGAAGAAGAAGAAAAAAGAGCCATTTGAATCGAAATTAAGACCAAATTATTTTTTTTCTAACGCCGATTTTTAAACTTGACGTTGATGAAGATGATACCATAAAATTGTGTTTATTTTATTCGCTTTCTTCCCACTTGAATGATAATGCATTTTTTTATTAATACAAAAAAAAAATCAAAAATAAACAGACTTCGATTTGCATATCCGTGTCGTTACTTTCCATTACAATTGAAGGCAAATTTAGATTAACGATTCCTTCCCCACCTTCCTCTACCACCTCCTGGCCCACCACAGCCAGAAAACCTTACGCATCCATACACTTTGCCCACCATTCTGTCACTGTAATTGTATGGAATTTGTAAAATTGTTCACGGCGCATGGACCACGGTATACCTCCAGCACTCCTCCCTAGTGCCTGAAAACGATTATTTATGATGACGGTTGATTTATAGAAAGAATTTTTCTTTTAGGTTCATTTAAACATGCAAATTCGTCGGAAATAACTCTGTTTATGTTTTTTCACAGACCATCCCTTGAGCACGACTTTTTTTTTGTGAGGCCATGCTTTCTCTGTCTTCCTCTTTAACACTTGATTTACGGATGTTGATTATATACCTGATTTTCAGTGAGGTGAGAAGAAACTCCGTTGGGTTTGGGGTAGGGGATACAGTCAAAAAGAAGAGGATGATGTGCAGTATTTATGAAAGAAGTATTCTTCTCGAATGGTTGATGTTAGTTTTAGAATAAATACTTGATGAAACTGTGCAGAATTTTTGAAATGAATTATTTCCATTTATATGTGACGTCATTTTAATAATAATATTCTTCCTCCTCCTTCAGGTGTTTTCTATTTTTGTCTTCTTCTAAAACCTCATGGAGCTCGAACATCAGTCTGAAAAGCCCAAAATGACTTGATATCTTAATTTGGAGGTAGATTACAGTTAACACCTGGTTACAAAAAAATGTTTTTCATAATTCAAAGTCTTACCTAGCTTCTTACAAATCTGAAAACCACAAAACATGACACAATAAACTTACAGTCATAAAAAACTGTGCACATATACATTTATATAATATAAACTACAGGCATAAAACTATACTTTATCATAATTCATTAGTAAAGGTATAATTTGACATTAAGACAATGTTAGTATATAACTTTTGGCTATTACACGGTGTCAAATTTTTGAAAAAATTAAAAAGGTTCCCTCTTACCTTTCCCAAAAAATTGACACTTTCTAAAGATGCCTTCAGTTCTGCTACCAAAAGTTATATACTAATATTAATAATAACTAATAATTCTAATATATATATTCGGTATAGGAGACGAAGGAAGTTGAAGAAGATGTGATGGAAAGATATTATGACATAAACGGGAAGTGGAGAAATGATTTTTGTATTAAGATGTGAACGATCGGGATCTGTTATGTGCGTAGCAAGCGAGGGGAAAACAGTTTTGGTTTTTATACTTTTTATATATACGAAACGATATTATACTTATATGATATACTTTTATACTAAAGGTATGTGGTGGCCGCGTAACTTAGTTTCGTGGAATAAAAAAGGAAAAAATGTCGGGACCAGGTAGTGTCGTTGTAGATGAAAGAATGATGGACAACACTAATCCCGAACTAATTTGTATATTGGTATATAAAATATTATTGTAACTATAATTTAGAATAAGAATGGAAAATGCAAGCATCCAGATTGTGCGGAGCTCCGGGACTGAATCAATTTGGCTTCAGTTTTCGTCTGCTTCATTTTACTGTACCCATTCCGAAAAGCGGAATATGGCGAACGCCACAGGTATATATACTAAAGGTTTATATGATATACTTAGACGATAAACTTTTATAATAAAGGAAACGATATTATATTATTTGTGGGAATGATGATATTGTAATTTTGGTTTTTGGAAGAGGAGATATTTTTGGCTTTGGAAGGAGATTTGTTGTGATATTGGTTTTATATTATTGATTCACGGAAGTTATAAATATATAAATTTGGAGAAATGAGAGATGGATGTATTATAATATCGGATGAGATTTGTTTTGTTTATTTTCTATTTGTTTGGAATATTCATTTGTATATAAATGATGGATTTGGTTTTTGTTTATTGATTGTGTTCTTCGTGAATATTGATCATAACAGCTGCGAAAATCTTAAAACTCGTCATTTTTAAGACAACAGAGGGAAAATAATGTTACCGACTTTCCCAGTTTTCCCGTTTTTGTAGAAAAGCGGAAAGCTGTCCAAAAATCCTAGTCCTGGATTTTTTAAGAAGGAAAATATGGTGTCTGGAAAATTATCGTTTTTACGTGGGGAAGAACAGTTTTTCCAGGTAGTACAACCTTTTTCTGGAAAATCCTGGATTTTGGAAAAAATAGGACTCTAGAATTTCCCTTAGATCCCAACTAGAATTTCCTTTTAAATTGTTTTCCCAAAAATTTCCACACAATTATCAGGAAATTTTCTTAATCGTTGGGAAAACGGCTAAACAAGAGCAGGTTTTGCCAACAATTTTTTAACCCCAGGTTTTCAGCAGTTTTTCACCCGAGTGTGCATTACTTCTGAAACAACTTTTACCTAAAAGTGTGCAGCGATATTTTTTAAATTCACACTTTCATAACTTCCGACACTTCTAAAAACGTAATGGTTACTCCCAACTTCCGAAAATCAAAATTCCTTCAACGGAGTTTGATAAACCGGCCCCCAGTGACGTTTTATGGGTGTACATCATCACGTTCTAAAACATATTCACTGACTGTAACATAATAAAATTAACATAAACCCGTTTCTAAGCTTACATAAAACCTGATAATTTGTCAAAAAAGATGTTTAACACTACTATTACAATTAGTAGAAAAATTTAAGTTGGCCACCCTGGTCTCTCTCTCAATAGTCTTTGATTTCCGATGAATAAATTTGAACTCACACATCTCTTAGTTTCAATTAAATTTGACGAACCGCTTGGATAAGTTAAAAACAAGCGACTTTGGCGTTCTATTATAATTCTTTTACACGTTCTAAATGAATTATGAGAATAAGAATATAAATAAATTTCGTAGGGCCCAAAAAAAAATCCCACCGGATTTTAGTTTTCGTGTTCAATCTCTCTCTCTCTCTCTAAATTTCCGCATGAGAAAACTATTTAAAACAGTAAAAATTTGGCACACCCGTGAATGACAGGTACATGTTTAAGGGCTCCACGATGGTAGGTAGTGATGTTTAAGAGAGAAAAAAAATGTTTTTGATTCACGTCAGTGATTGTTATCAAAAATTTAGGAAGTTGAGGCCACTGTCCAAATACATCAATAATCCTGAATAAAAAGGAAAATAAGGAGGAAGGAAGGAAGGAGGACTGATTAGCGAACCTACTTTACTGACGTTTGAGAAAATCGAAACGTTGCTTCCCACAGTTTCTTTCTCCAGCCTGAAATCTAATCTGTTGATGGATGATATAGTGAAGGTGATAGATAAGTGAAGGAAAAAAAAATTAAAAGTTTTAAAATATTTTATTAGATATTGGTTGAGGTATCGATGGTTAAAAGATGTTTCGTGACGTAATTATAATGAATTATAATAATCAACGAGATCGTTTAATAGTATTAATGTATTATAGATTCACAAAGGAATGTTAACTGGATCTACTAGACCATTGCGAGAGGTAGCAACTGGGAGTGGAGTACTAAAGGACCTTAAGAACCTCCTTTCTGTCATTCAAATTAGTCTCATGAAAAATGGGCGAAGCATCTGAACAGGGTGAGAGAAAAGCCTTCTACCGTCCGAAAAATTTGACATGATGGACAACATAACAGTACCAAGACATAGAATAAACTTGGTTAAATCTTATGAGTCAAATTGGCTCAGTCTAATTAATAAACTAGATGAACCTGGAAATAATGTCGGTTCTGAGCTTTACATTCAAATATATCACGGTAAAAGTCATAAATCAGACGTACATGTATATAATTTCCGGCGATTATTCATAATCACCAGCTAATCTTAAAAGTGACTGATTAATAAATTTTTATCAGATTTACCGGCTAGTTTATAAAATGCCCCACTGATAGACAAAACTTTTATTAAATTTCCCATCACGAGTTAGATATTTAATAAACTAGCCGGTAAATGTGATAAATATTCATTAATTTGGTCATCTCTATCGAGATTAGTTGGTGATTATGAATAATCGCCGGAAATTAAACATATATTCGCCCGATTTATCACTTTTACTGTGATATAGTTGGATGTAAAGCTCAGAACCGACAGTATTTTCAGGTTCATCTAGTTTATTTATTAGACTGAGCCAATTTGACTCACTTAAAATTGAACCAAGTTTATTCTGTCTTGGTACTGTTATGTTGTCCATCATGTCGTTTCGCCCATTTTTCATGAGGCAATTTGAATCACAGAAAGGAGGTTCTTTAAGGTCTTTTAGTACTCGACTCCCAGTTGCCACCTCTCGCGATGTCTAGTAGATCCATATATACGACAATACTGGTTCATATAATAGCTTCAAAACAAAATCAAAGGAAACAATTCCACGAGTCATGTTAATTTATAGTGAATATCTACGGTCGGTATTTTAGCATGGAGCAACCAGAAGCAATCAAGATGGAGCTGATTTATTAAGGAGCAACCTCGAATCAAACTGAAACCCATAAATAAAATTTCACTTCTCAAAAAAGGTTTTGTATTCGTTTGGAGTTGGAAAGCCGCGGATGTAGGTCTATGGGAAAAGGGGTTACGAGCTCAGTTATAAAACGGATTTAATAAAATTATGACTACAATCAGCAAAAAATCATTTACAAATTATTAATTGAAGATGATATTTAAAGGTTAAGGTGGCCATTTTCTACGGACTGTGAAATGTGTTCAATTAACTATGGTATTTGACCTAGTTTTCTTGCTGATTCTCGAGGGATCTTTTTCCTTCTTCTTCTGAGCTTGAGGTAGATCGAAAGACTGATTAACATAAATTAATCTGGTAATAAGCGAAAGCTAGTGATGATGGTCGATGATTAATTTATTTCTTACTCATTTGATGATGGCCGTTAAAAACACTGACCAATCATGAGGGTTGTTGTAAACTTGATAGTGGCACTACCATCTTAATTAAGAGAAGGAAAAACTCTCCGTCGTCCCTTTTTGTAAATTTTTGTAGTGAATCTCAGCGATTTGAGTTGTGGTTTCACCGGTCTACAGATTTAGAAGCATCAAAAGTTGCTGATTAATTAAATTTGCAAATTTAAATATGGAGAACCCAATTGGCTAAGAACTGATTAACTGAACAAGTTAAACATTAGGAACTTTGGGATGTATTCGAACAGACTCCTATTCATTTCATAAGTATTGCACACTCCTATGAAGAATTATGCAGAACTTTGTTGTGGTTTTTCGTATAAATTGTGATCAGAACTTGATTAAGGTCAGTTTCTTTAGGTGAATGAATGACCTTCAAAGTTCTACCTCCCGCCATTTTGTGATTTTTCAAATTTTATTCACAGACTCTGAACCTGTCTTAAAAAAGCACCAGGAAACGTAGAAAATGTTCATCATCTCTCCTCCCAACGACTTCAGCCATAGTTTCGCTCATTTGTCCCAAACCTACCTCCGCGACTTGTCATAACACGAAAACGTAAACAAATTTACTGCTGACTCGTCAAATGAAATTTCAATTTTTCAAAAGTCATCTTGAATATTTCAACAAAACACATAAATAAAACCATAGAAATAAGTAAATAAATAAATAAAAATAGGCATGGAGTAGATATTTTCTCTCTTTCCGCCCAAATTTGACTTTTACCCCCCCGGTTTAGGAAGCAATAAAAAGACAATTAGCGAATGGAAAAGATGCGGATTCATGTTTTGACGATATTTAATTCACGGCCATGTGTGAAAGAAAGTTTTCTCTCAAATCTTCATTTTGAAAATCCGACCTACTTGACAATGTTACAGTGTCATTATGGAAAAGAAAATTTGGATATGTGACTATTCACGCTTCGAGTAGGCCCATCGTGATTCATGATTCTTCATTCTTTGTATCGCTTTAACCCGTTTCGATGATACACCTGAGAAGAGAGAAAAAATATTTTTGAATATAAGCACTTCTCATTCGAAGATAGGTTCTCAGAGCACACGGATTTCAAGTGGGACTCGAGAGGGGAGAGTAAGAAAAAAAATTTGAAGAATTTTTCTTCACTGTTTACAAAAGGTATGGTAATAGTGGAGGAAAAATTATATTTTTAGATAAGAACGAAGATATAAAGTAGACCTAACTGTATTGAAGGAAGTCAAAGCCCATAAATAATGGAAATTCACGAAAGCGGAACTGTTGCCCATTAGGTTTAACCGTCCATAGGTACATATAAAGGTACGCTATCAGTAAGAATGGCATTTCAATTAGGTTTGTTTTGGTGCCGAAATCACAGCTCCGGTGATGTGCAATTTTTGGACTCTCAAACACCCTCAAGTCTTCCTTTTCTTTACCTAAAGCTTTGCCTTGGTATCAATAAATTTAATTTTTATTCCATCTCATTACACCCGTATATACTAACAAAAATATCTGTATATACAACCTAAAAACCTTCAATTCCTGAGCGAATTTCAATCAAACTTGACATACATACTTATTACAGTAAGACAAATATCACTGTCTAGGTTTGAAATGTGTGCCAATTACAGCTTTTTACTTATTAAACTTAATATACTCTTACTAAAATAACAGGATGAAGTGTTATTAAATAAATACATGAGTAAAAGTGTGCATTACTTATGAAAAGAGGACTTCGTATTAATGTTGCTACTTACTAAACGAATTTTATGATAAAAATGTCTGCAATGTGCATTACTTATGAAATTATTTTTCCGTAAAAGTGTGCATTATTTATGAAATAAATAGAATGATAGATGACTATAAATAAACGAAGAATAAGATTGATTAATAATATAACAGTCAATAATAACCGACACTCCAGACTTATATAGTCTTCCTAACCTAATTTCAGTGAAGGATTTTCTATAAGTATTTTTGGGAGAATACATTTCAATAATTTTGATTTATTAATTAATAAATAAACACCAGATATTGCCAGGATATATACTAGTTTGTTTGGTTAAAAAGAGACTCGGAAAGAAATCACGTTAGCGACAAAGTCAGTTCGTGGTCGGAACCCTTCACTGAAGGGTTGTCTTTGGTCACGACTAATTTACTCTCACTTCAAATTAGTAAACTTTCATTCTGTTGTTGAGAAATTCCTTCCATGATGATCCGTGATGCTGAATTAAGTTCCATTCATTAAGAGAGAGAAAAAATTGTCGTGTTTACAATTTTTTTAATCATTCATAAATCAGGAATGTGTTTCTTAAATGTTATTTCTTTCTTCTTAACTTGGGCTTTATTCCTTATTTCTTTCTTACATAATTTTCTTCAGGACTTCCTTCCATGCTTAATGACTATGCACGTTGTTCCAATTCTTTTCCGTCTCTCACTCTCTCGCAGAAGCCCACCCAAAATTGGTGATTCTCTTTGAATGAATGAACAAAGAAGTCAAACAATCTTAATTCATAATGACACCATACGTGGATTCTACTTACACTAAGTGATGAATTGCATTGACATTAATTTCAACACATTCATTATGTGATTGATACCTACTACCCAGAAGTAGGTAACGGAACTGGTTACAACTTCTTTTTTTTTAACCATCTTCGACTCCTGTTCGAATGAGACACTGCAAAGGTTCAAAGGCTTGTGTCTTGCTTGGGGATAAATTTTTGTTAATGACATTTTTCTTTTTACTTCCGGTTAACTACCATCTCTAATAAGGAACTACAAGTAGGTTGCTCGGCTACTAGGAGAGTTTTTGTATGAGAGGGAGATTAAGACATTATGCTTATGGATTAGCCCACCGGGTGGAAGATGGATGGCTTCATATGGTACGCTTACTATTACTAATGACATAAACCTATAAAAAGAAAGAAAATTTATAAGATATACTAATAATGCCTGAAAACTTTAAGAAACCGTCAGAAATTTGACTCAACCATCTTAACCAACCCGCGTAAAAGGAAACCTAAATACAGTTTAATACACAAAATAAAATTAAGTGTGCAGTATTTATGAAAGAAACAAAAGCTCGTTAAAATACGTTTGTAATTACCTTTAACGGAGAGACGCACAAGTGCAGTAGTTATACTCATCTACCGGAAGTGAAGAATTTCCTTTCTGGCTCCTAAACTCACTGTAAAACTAAAACTGATTAACTGGATACACAGATCTCATTATAACTGTATCTTATAATAATTATAATTATTATATTATAAATAGTATTGGGTAGATCAGATAAATAATTCGAATCTTAATAAATTTCCCCAAAATAATATTACTGAAGCCCTTCAAAAGTTTGCAGTTTAAACCGGTTCATCCTACAGTTCTTCCAACGAGGTGTGGCTTTGGCGGGATTATCCGCCCTGTAGTAATTCATAAACAATTAACAATAACAACATTAAATAATATTGATCTGGATCGATAAGATGACGATTATTATTTATGTAATCAGTAAAATGTTGTCATTTAGAGCAGTGTCTCATCTTTAAAGGCTGAGTGGGACAGTATATGGAATAGACCCTGAAGTGAAGGTGGCGAATACTGACTACACCAAGGAGTTTTATCAGAGAATAAGATCTTTAAACAAAAAAGAAATGAAGGTTCGGATGTTCCTTCCTATTGAGGCGAATTTCCTTTTGAACAATAACTAAATAACATTTTAATATTTATCAAAGGAAATATCCCGGTTAAGGGATATGAATGCGGAAGGATGTGAAATTGTTTAATTGTTAATTTGAACCTGCTCACGCTCTCCATGTGAATTATGACAGGCTATTTTTTTTCATTCTCTGAATAGCGTCTATAGGAGGATTGATTGTAAAACCTAGTCTTAAAGTGGGTTAGTTCTCGAACAATACATGCAGAAAGAACTTTGACATTCTTTGGTCTGATTAGTCACTCTCCGTGCTTCAGGTGAATTTCTCGAGGTATCAAAATCGGCGACCTTTATTTGTTAATGATATCTTGTTTGTTGTATGGTTCTTGAACTTTTTTTGGGTTATTATCGTCGGAACTATATTTTGCAAGACGTGGGAGTTCGCCAACATCTTCCTTTTCATCTTATACATTACCTATATAAGCTCTTCTTTCAACCTCAATTGTTTGTCTTCTTCGTGAGAGGTAGCAGAATTTTACTGGTTGTTTCGACAATGTCTCCCTTAATTAGGACTCAAAATTGACCAAAATAATAATTTTCAGGAGTTTCCGGGTGATAGTTACTAACTGAAATCAAATGTTATGCTTGTTACTTATTTGCAAAGGTCTGTATAATATATTTATTATACTCTGTAATCTTGAAACCCTTGCATACAACAGAAAGTTGAGGAAAGAAATGGGAAGAGGCTTGTGCCCTATAATTTGGTCTGGTTGGGTGTTTCTTTTATTAATTAATTTGTAGTATATTTTATTAATAATACGTTACTCAATATACACCAGTCAATATGGCTTTATAATATTCCTAACCTTAAAGCACGAGCGGAACACTTAAAACTATCAAATTGGTCTTAAAACTGTATAGATTTAGACCTCATAGATAACCCAGGTGTATTAACCCAGTTTTTATATATATACTATAATGTCTTTACTTCTAATACAGTGTATAATGTATATGCTTTTAAGTTTGAAAAGCGTCGAGGAAATTTAACTTCTTTGGTATCAAATAGGTCAATTGGTGATACATGGATGGTAAATAAGATTGTAGACAATTATTACATTGTTCTCCATCTCACAATTAATAACCACCTATCCTTAAAATATGCATAGTATAAAGAATTTTATCTGATGGAAAGAGAAAGGCCCAGCTTTGAGCTGATGAGTGGAAATCTATAAATTGGTTGAATTGATAACCAAGGGGATGTAACCACTAAAGAACACCTACCGGTGGTGAAATAATTTTTGTTTATAGCCGGTAATACCCATGAAGTATTATGAAAAACATAATTTTCATAACAATGCTAAAATCTATTAATAGATATAAAGCCATAGAATGGCTTTATATTCCCATGTCTAATATCTGTTGTATCTGCTCAACCTAAAAGAGGGAAAGATTTTAAAATGACGGATACCGCAAGACAACTTTATTTATTTATTTATTAAAAAGTGAAAAGCTATAAATTTTTCGTTGACCACTAGGACTAAATAAATTTTTCGCTTTTGTTCACGGTCGTTCCACTTCACGGGGTGGAAGATACTTTAACATTTTGCCTCGGACAAGTTTAAGGTGTAAACAATTGCGGTTTCAGGCTCACGTAAAAGTTGTGTCACGCCTAACACATGATTACAAGGGTAAAAGGCAGATAGCTATCTAGTGAGGAAAAGTTTTGGAAGTAATCAGAAGATTTAAAGTCGTATTGACCTCCATCAAAACCTTTATATTTACCCCCGAGAGACTTGCATCATAAATAAAAGTATTGTTGTCGAGTTTCCTCGTGTAAGAATATCATAACAGAAAGGAAATAAGACAGACATAACAGACACGAATTAACATTAAAGAAAACCGCCCACTCCGACTAGGATCCGCACAATGGGAACCCTGACCATGAATTCTTACAAATAAACTGACCTCGACATTATTCGGATACACCTTACACAAATTCACGCCCTTGGAAAGCACTTAAGACTTCGAGGATCATTTCAAAGGAGAAACTTTCTCCATCTTAGAAGTACGGTCGTCTTAGAAATTCGATTCCCTTTTGTAATCATTCCCTCGATTCGAGAGATTTCTCTGACTTCGAAACAACTACTTTGGTGGTCTGAACGTTCTCAGGCATCCAGGCATCTTCCATCTATTCGCATACCTTTGAAAACCGTTGCTTGTCGCTCACTTATTAATCCTGATCTTATTAACTTCAACCGGTTCGGATTGCCTTCCGAATTTTGATTGTTCGATGAAGAGGCTAACAACTAAAACCGTTTGTGGAAAGTGAAAATGGGAGCCATTAGTCAGCGGTGGGTAATATTGGTATGGACCACCAAATTCGCCATTTTTTAACTCCGTAAACCACTGACATGATTTAATTGGAGTTCAGAGTATAATATTCGAGTCTTTTTGAGCTTTCCTTACAGATTTCCATATAGATATTGTATATAGTCAATTTTGGTTTTACGCAGGATTCGTTAACACTTTTTTGTCCTTAAGCAGCCATGTGGTTCTCACATTTTTACATAAAACAAGACCTCGAATATTTGCTTAAACTCTAATCATATTAATTTAGTTCTTAGAAATATTTATTTGAATTTAAATTTTCTCGAAACCAAATTCACATCACGGACAAACGGTCACCATAACTCACTACCTTCATTTTCCAAAGAGATTTTCACGGCTGTAATAAATAAAAATCCTGAAGCTAATGATAAGGTTGTTGAAAGCTACGTCCTAGTATTTCTAAGAAGTGTAACGAACAGTTCTACCAACCTTAAAATTTGGCCAAGATCTTGCGGTAAAAAAAATCGACTTGAATGGTTTAATATAATTTTTTAAAAAACAATTATAGATAACAATTATTGTAGTTCTCAGAAGAAGAAAAAAAAATGAAAACAATGAAAAGAAATAAACATTTTAAGGAAAAATCTGAAAAATTTTATTCACCCCATTATGAAAATAAAAATAAAAAGAATTTTAATTTTTAATTCCACTTAATATTAAGTTTATCCATGTCATTAAATTTTGGTGGCTACCTAATATTTGTAATTATTTAAAAAAAAGGATAAGGCAAAGAAATGAAAAGTCAGACAATTACAGATTTTTCGCGTAAAAAAAATTACAGTAATATAACCACTAATAAGGCGGGCTCCCTTTTCAGATAATCTAAACTTGTGGTTTACTTTTCGGTCATCAATTTGCTTCTTTTTTTTTGTTCTCCAATTCAATCAGACTTGTATCAAAAATTCATTACCAAACCAGATTCTGAGTTAAATGGTCTACCTTGATAATCATTTAAATTAAATTTAATTGGTACAAATAAATAATAAAAGAAATCCTTCGATTTGGTTTTATTCATGTTGGTAATTGGTCAGCTATAAAATTTAATGGTCCCCGTTTGAAAAGAACTTTTTACTCTGTGTTTAAACTTTTATAATCAGTTGTAATGCCTCAATTTGTTCATATGCCTAAGAGAGCTCACTTCTGTAACCGGATGCTGGGTCAAAGAAGAAAGAACCTAATTCGAGAGGGTGAGAACGAAACTTAGAATTAGACTCAATAAAGAGTTTCTCATAGTCAGATCTCCATCGCTTGTCTTTCTGTTCTTTATGTACTTTTTTATTTTTCCTTTATGTTCTTCTTGTTATTGTTATTATTATTATTATTACCATCTTATGTTTTGTTTTACTTTTATTGTTCCTTTTGTTTTTAATCTGTTGTTTGAGTTGTCTGTCCTGTTATTACTATTCCCGCCGTCATGATCAATCTGTTTCTTATAATGAGATGCTGATCTCTTCTTCAGGTACAATCCCTTAATACTAGACAAAGGCTACTTACTGTCTTATTGGAAACAGGTAGTGCTTATCTGGGGTAATTAATAAATATATAGAGTAAATTTTAAAAGGAGTTGCACTGTTACTTTCCAATTCTACTCAAACTTTGGGTTTTGGGTTATGGAACAGGTGTGAAAGTTATTTTTGTGCGGCGGAAAATCTTTTCACATTTGTCTCCTCAGTCGCCAAATCATGAAAGGATAGTTTAGCTAGTAAGGAGGAGACAATGAATAAGTGGTGGTGGTGGTTTTAATCCCGTTTTTCACCCTTTTTGGGTATAACAGGATGCGGGAGGAGGATTCGAACTCAAGATCATTGCGTCCAGATCAGGAGCTTTAACCATTACACTACTCCTCCCACGGAGAGGATGAATAAGAACCCAATACTGAAGTACTCCCTAACCTACAGTTTGGAAAAACGCCTGAAAGATTTGGGAAACCTACACCAAAATCTACAGAAACGTGGTATTGTATTAAAAAATACTGAAAAACCCTTTTTCGCACAAAAACTCAACCCCAAAGGTGAACAGAGAAAAAACAAAAAGATAAAGACCAAAAAAGAGGACGTAACAATTCAAAGCCAAAAGGGCAAAAGGCCGGTTGTGAAAACGTGGTCGTAAGAGAGCGAAAATGAGTTCGAGAAGAAGAAGGTGAAATAAAACGTTGCTCACCCCTGCCTTAGACCACGAATAAGGATTATTATCCAGGTCTCAAGAATAAGACCACGAGAAAAACACCATTTTGTTGAGAAAATCTTTTTTTTTTTTCGAATTTTAAAAACGCGAATTATATATAAATGTTTGGTCCAAAACCACGTTCTCGTTGACCCCGGATCCTGCGAGAAACATTTTCATAAATGAAGAAAAAAATTCATCTTTCATTGACAACACACTTTAAAAGCAAAGAAGCGGAAAACGGTTTAACGAAATGTTTGGATTCGAACAAAAATAATTTAAATTCGTGTTACTGCGTTTTTATTAATTTTTGCCAGTTTTTCCAATCTTGACAAGAGAACTGAACCCGATGACAAAGTTCTCTGACTATAGAAACCATGATCTACATTATTTATTAATTTTATTTTCTCCCATTCGCCCGTCCCCTTACTTCCTAAATTCCACTTGAAGACGAACCAAAACCTTAAACTCGTCAATTGTCCCGTAATCAATTGAAATTGATATCGAAAACGTGATCATCGTAGCAACTCGACAGAATTATAATTTTTTAAAATTTTAAGACAGTCCAATAAGTTGTTTTGTAAATAATTGCAAAATGGTCTTTAACTCGAGACCGAAGAAAAGAGTCAGAAAACAAAGAGACAGAAAGGAAAAGTCCTTCTTTTGCTCTGCACGATTTTACATGACCATAAAAATAGAATTATGAATTAAACTATTATCTCTCTTTTTATGAAATTAAACATTTTGCAAATTCTCTCCTTTGAAAATAAAATTCATTGAATACAAGAAAAAGTGGTTTTTTGTAGAACGCGAAGGGGACCATTGACCTTTTTTTTCAGTACCAAACTTCAAGTCCATCCGCCTTCGGTTACCACCACTTGTTCCACCAATCCTCTTGCTGTTGCTCTGAATTCATACTCTCCATTAACTTGTATTGTGAGACGTCTGAGTCTCTTAATTAATATGAACCAATGGACCAAAAACGTTATTATCATTGATGTCAAAGGTGTGGGAGATCTGTGGTGTAGTGATCAAAGGTCCTGACTATAGGAGTTATGGTCGTGAGTTCGAATCCTCTCCCACATTCTGGGTGAGAAACGGGATTAAAACCCAAAACTAATTTAGGCATATACGGTTAGGTTTTATGACATAAGAAACTCCTGTCTCTTTCATAAATAATGCACACTTTTGTATGAAATTAATTTAATGACAGATTTATTCAACTTCTCTCATTTTCTCATGCAATGAACTGGTGTAGTTGTTTCAAAATCTTAAAAGTCATCGCTGCGAGTTTTTCCTTTTTTGCAAAATATTCATGGGAAATGATTTTCTGTCATTTAATATATTCATTCATAAAACAAATAAATAAATAAATAAACAATTTCATTCAAATACCTTCCCATTTAAAAATTAGAAATTTGTTTTGGGAGTAACAGGAAATAAATATTTTAAAGAAAATCAGTCAAATAGGGGGAGAAATTATTCGGCACAAAAAAGGAAAAATTTGGGGGCCATCAAAACGAGAAAAAAAATAAAATTAAAAATGATTTATTAAAGAACTATGACGCGGCAAGCGAATAATAAATGAAGGTTTCTTTGTTGAATTCCTCGAGTATCGAGGTTGGCCATAAAGATTTCCTACCGTTCGAATGAAACCGCAAACGATACGGAAAGAGATTCGAAGGAAAAATTTGAAGTTACGCCGTTCTTCAGTTGAATAACACCATCGGATTCCCACAATAGAATTATGGCAAATGTATGTCATAACACAGCTCAGGTTCTTTACCATAGTCTAGCCCACTAACACTGATTTTAGTTAAACAAAATGTTATTTTATAAAAGGGATTGGTGGGAAGATGTTATCATCATTCTGATATTGGACTTTGCCGTGTCATGTGCGTTTTTTAAAGATCTGTCGCGTTTTTTTACTCGGTGATCGCCAGCCGCGCTGGTTATTTGTTATTTATTTATTTATTTATTAAGAAAAAAGTTACAACAAAACATAAAAATTAATTTCGAAAATGGTTTTCAAGCTGTTATTGTTCGTTTGTGCTCTTAGTGTAGTTTCTAGTCAAATCGTAAACCAAAAACAAGGATGGACGCCGATTCTATCGTCAGCAAAATCCAACGAGGAGTCATCACCATCTCAGGCTCAGCCGGAACACACCGATAGGGTTGGCAGATTCATGAATTTGAAAAAGCTCTACACTTCCGAAGTGGAAACCAACGAAATCGATGTTGAGAAGAAAGAAGAGACGGAAAATCCGGATGAAGCTCTGACGGGATTGTATTCGGAATGCGTCATGACCTTCTCTCTTCCCTGTCTCCAGAAAAAATTTTTAGTGTTTTTGGATCGACTTGGCCGGATGGATAGTTTCAGCATCATCGGAGATTTCCTCTCGGTTAAGAGAACGAACAAGGAGACGACGAAACCCATCACGGAAAAAGCAATCGAAGCCAGAATGAATTACCACAAATCTGAAGAGGATTTGGAATTGTTGGTTGATTATGCTATCGAAAGGTTAGTAGAAACATTTATAAAAATTTTCAAAACAAGAGGTTATAAGGTTTTTATCAGACTATCGAGTAGGCCAACTCCAACCCCAACTTCTTCATCAACTCAGTCATGAATTTGGGTCCTTGACCGACCTTTCTTCCAAAATCAGCCGCAGCTCTAGCGGTGTTCCATGATCAATTGCCATAAATTCTTTTCCAAATCGGGATGGCCACGTACTTTTAAAAGAGGAAGAATATTTGTCCAAGTTGTTTAGGAGCTAAAATCTAAACTGACTTATAAAAAAAGGAGGAGCCATTTTTTTATTCTCCCAAAAGGTTTTGACCATTTTTAAAAGGTAGTTTGGATATCAAGACTAAACACCAACAAGAATCCAACCCTGAACTGATAACCAAACTAAAATTAAAAGCTAGGCATTTAGGTTACTTTAATAAGGTTAGGTTATGTTTAACAATGATTCCATATTAAACTGAGCTTTAAAGAAGCTGGCTGAACAAATCATCAGCCGACTAAAAGATACCTTTGTTCAGCAATCACTGAAGACAATTTTTTAAAATAAACTTTCTACTTCCGGTTGAGTTTCTTATTCCTTATAAGAAGGTTTATTATGATCATTAACTCTCAAAATGGATTCAGATAACTTCTTTAACCAACTCTCAATTGCAAATCATAAAATTTTTAAAACTCCAATTAACAAAGCAAAACATCTGCATAATAACATACCGCCATATGTGTATGCGTGTGTCTGCAAAAGACTTAATCATCATAAAAGTAATTTTAAGTGTTACAAACCCGAACTGGCTTATTACGTGTTGAACCGTAGGATTATACAATATCGAAAAAACGTTAACCGGTACTGCGAGTAGTCAGGCGTGAGATGTTACCCACGCCACCGCCATTTCATCAACCAAATTATTATATTTATGTTTTAACTTATTCATTCGGGAGAGAGAAAGAAAAGTAATTGACACCTCGAGACTTCCGTTCACGAAACCTTCGGCTCGTAAGCAAAGTCAAGACCTTGGCCTTGAAAGCTGAATTATCTCAAGAACCTGACCCGAGAATAGTGTTAACTCGCCACCCCATTCAGGTGTCCTTTTTAACTTAAAAGAGAGAAAAAAGTCGAAAATATTTTTTTGTGATCTTTTCATTTACTTTCTATAGATAAATTGTAGGTTGTCTAAACAATTAAGTACTTTTTTCTAGGTGTTTTCGTGTCGAAACCCATCGAGGCGACGCTCCAAAAAATAACCGCTAACCTTATTTTATTTCTCATTTTAATTGTATTTAAGTAAACTGTAATTTCACTTTCCGATGATTCAGCACCAACTTTTTTCTTTTATTGTTTTTCAAGGACTTTATTGTATCATCCTAGTTTCTTCTGTTTCCTTATCAAATTGCTTTTCCCTTTTACCTAACTTTCTTTTCTTCCTGAAATGAATATCCAAAAAGTGTTCTTAGAATAAAGAAAAAGAAAGGAATACCTTGGTCACAAAATGAGGCGTTTTACTCAGTCCCAGATTCATTTCTGACACCACTGTCAACCATTTTGAATTATCTATTTCCCTTTTCAGATTCTTCAACAATCACAAACTCAGAATCAAGCTTCCTTTCGGGCTTTCCGTTGCCGAAAGTGGTGCTAGTACCGGAAGAAGCTCAGCTCCAGAATCAAATGCCATCGACATCGGATTCGCCAGAGGATTTTCCGAAGGTAACCACCAACCAATCAATTAATTATTAGTGGATTAGTAATGAAGAGAACTACACACAGAAAAATCAATTCTTCCGTTTAGGTAGAGGAAAGAAGAAGAAAATGCTTATGATGATGATGATGATGATGAAGATGAAGATGTTAGCCATTCTGCCGATGATAGCCATGATGATCAAATTGAAAGCTCTGAAAGCTCTCATCTTGTCTAAGATGGCTCTCTTCTTGGCAATGCTTTCGCTCCTGAAGAAGAAGATGATGAAAGACGACAAACACAAAATAGTTATCATTCACGATCCCCATCACGGTTCCAGTGGAGGTAAATACTGGCCATCAGTGGATAAACAGGATTTTCCCTCTCCAATCATTACAAGTACGAGAAAAGCAGTTGGACGCCTAAAGCTTTGCCTTGTGCTTTTATTAGTTAGCTCCAAGTTATCGAATGTTGAGTCAGAACATTCATAACTTGGACTAAATTGCGCTGAGTAGATTTGTTTTGAAATTTCTGTCAAAAATTTAATTCTTGTTTAACTTTTTTGAGCTTTTGCAGCACCACTTGCTACAAAGAAGCAGTAGAAATATAATTAAAAAAACAGCACAAAAGGCACTTTGGGAAGTAAAAGGCCTCAGACAAAGAGGTCATTGGGCAACTTCGTCCTTGTAAATAAATTGCGAGCTTTTGACACAAATTTATATTTTTAGTGTACAAAAAAATTTGCATGTGTTCAAATTTGTTTTTGTATTTTTTTACCCAACTTAAATCGTTATATAGATGATTTAAACCTTTTTTACATTTTCTTAGGAGGACATGGACATGACAGCTATGGGCCACCCAGCGGTGGTGGATGGTCAAGCGGAGGAGACAGCTACTCCTCGGGTGGAGATCACGGAGGCGGTTGGGGAAGAAGTTGGCAGAGTCAACCTGACGCTCAAACTCTGGCCTACAGAGGACACAACATCACAAACACCACGTAACAGATGGCGGAAGGGAGGACAGATAAATGTCGATTTCTTGCCATATAATCAGCAATTGGAATTCTTCCTTATCTTGCCAAAAGACGGGGGGGAAATTTATTTGCTTTAAATTATTTGAAGAAAAGGAAATTTAATTTTTGTGCAAGAAGATTCCGACTGTTTTATAATTTTTTTTATATGGTTGTTGTTATTTATTTCATTTATTTACATATTTATTAATTTGTATTTATTAAAATAATTAACATAATAAGACTGACTTGGAGTACAGTAGGTGATGGAGATATCTTTCGAGATGTAAAACGACGAAACGAACACCAAACTAATGACTAATTTTAACGCGAATCAAAGTACAACTCTTTTTAATATTTATTATAAGATATTAATAAACTTTCATACATGACACGTACATTGAAATTTCGTACATTACCTCGAACACGACAGGGTACTTGAAAAGACTTGACTTACTTACTGAAGAAACTGAAAGGACAAGACGAAAGAGACACGACTGACAAATATTTATACTGGGTCTTTCTCTTTCTTGTTTTTTATAATAGTAGTCGGCGTTTTTATTATTTCTTTTTCAAGTAGAAAGCTTTAATAAAATTTGTTGTAAAGTATGACTACGTTAATCAATTTTGTGTTCAATCGATTTGTTCCTTTGATTCCGTTCCTCTGTCATATGCAAACAATTATGCTATTAAAATGCGATTTGTTTAAACAGCTTTGCATGTGATGACTCGATAAGTTTGACAATTTAATTTTTTTTTTAACATGAGGGACACAGTATGTTTGTTTGGTATGATAATAAATAAGGAAAAAGCTTTCAAATATTTCCTACCTCATCTTCTTTCACTTTGGCTGTGTAAGAATCAATTTATGGGTTCTGTTTTCGCTCAGAATCTTATTTTTGGTTTTCTCTGTCCTCTCTCTCTCTGGATTGTTTGTTTACTTTAAAAACTTGAGTTTCCCAGTTAAGTTACCACCTTCAGATATATCTCAGTTTCAAATTCGTTAAGTTTTCTTAATCTTCTTGAGTATTTCTGCCTCTTCGTTAAAGAGCCTAAAAAAATCTCTCAGACACTGTCACAGATTTGAAACGTCCTAACCTTGTCTGAGTTGGTTCCAAAAGGATATTTTACGACCTACTGGCATGTTTAAACGTGAAATAAACCCAAACTTAAAGATTTTATGGACTTTTTAATGAGACTCAAAAAGTCTAATCATGAATTATAAGGCGTAGTGTAGATTTTGTTTCCACGAAAAAATGGCTGGCTTACTTTTTGTGTAAAATTTCTTCAAATTTTTCATTTTTTTGGTTTAATTAAAGTCATCATTCAAGCGAAGAACAGGGTTATATATTTACATTTCCTCCGTTCGCCCAATTCCCACCGGTTTCAATTACGATATTTCGAAGTTTTGGGGTTTTCGTTAACAATCTCAAACTACCGGAATCAATCAAATTGATTAGGGTTGAGCAATTTTATCTTGTAAAAAATAGAAAGTGTAAAAAATTCATTCAAAAAAGGTTTCAGTGTCAGACAGTTTTTCCTCATCTTTTTTTTTTACTTTTTAACAAAACGCTAAGCCTCACCGCCCTCAATAGCCTGTAGGGGTCAAAACTGGCAGTTCTCGGACCTTTAAGCTACGTGCCGACAGTTCACGAAAAGCGGCCAAGCTGCCACTAGCCTTTGCTACGAAGACCACCATCGCCCACGCTCTCCCACGACTTCATGAAAGAGTTCATCCGCCTTATTTATTATTTTTTCACTTAGTTCGTGTTAGAATGTTATAGACTTTATCGAGCTTAGTAATATTTGAAAATTTTCATTGAAATCAAGGTCACTGCATGTAATTTAAAAAGAAGAAGAAGAACCGAAGTATAAGAAAAAAACGTCGAATACCTCAAGGCATATATTCGCAACGAAGAAGCACACGTACATGGTAACAGTGGAATAATAATATAGTCGAGCCTCAAAAGAGATTTCCTTGTTTTAATCCTCCGATTAGATTATGATAAAGATGATCAGAATCATTTCTCACAACATCCTGTTGAGTATCTCAGTCTACTTAGCCTCTCCGATTTTTTCGTCTGATGAAGAGGAGACTTCCCATCCAGTTTGTGCCGTCTAATCCTTGGACTTGATTAGTTTCTGACACTGAGTGAGGGAAAAGAGTAAATTCATTCGGATTTAGACAAAATTCAATCATTCATTCTGCAAAAGAGAAATATGAGACTTTTGATGGGTGAAAAAATCGCATCCCAAATGAAATTGAAATCAAAAACAAAAATCAATTTCGAATCACGCTTTTGCTTGAGCGTGATCCTGTATCTCGTTTCTTGACGAACTTCTAATAGCTAATAAAAAAAAAAAAGGAAAAACGAAAGATTTCTCTTTTACCATCTTCATAGCCTCTTTAGGATGGGTCACAACTTCTCAGCTGTATACTTTTATGCTGATGAAATATTTTTCGGTATACTCCCTGAGCTGGGGTTGTACTTTCCCTTCTCAACCACACACAAAATTATATTCTCTACCAAAAACATATATACATACAGTAAACCATGTGTTCCCCTTTTATACATCCGTTCTCATGAGTCCTTCCTACTTGACTAAGGCTTTGTCTGCAGATAAGAACATAAAATTTCGGAGACCTTTAACATTGAAAAAACGCTAACTTCATCGGCTCATGATTAGCTGTTTCACGAATCCAGCATTCATTTATAAATTCAATGAAGTTAAAATAAAATAAAAAATTGTTTCAAACTATGGGAGGATGGCGGATTTGACCTACAAAATTTTACTTTTATAACAAACATGGTTCCACTACAATATGATTAAATAATTTTTTAGCGAAAATATGGGTCGTTGTCAAGAGTTTTTTTTTTTATTATTTACTTTAATAAAGTCTGCGAATCCTTTTGAATAATGAACTTATCATTCTGCTTATGGTTGAACATTAGAGACGTTTGTATTTTTTAATATGTCACCTGAAATTCCGGCCAACAAAAAAAAATCAACCGTGAAATCTATAATTTGAGTTCATTAATCGTAAGCAGATAAATAGATAAAATGGAGTCACGTTTGGGTCTGCAAATGAAATTTTTGAGAAATCAAAATGAAATGTCAATTATGGACGAAAGTAAGCAAGGAAAGCGAGCAAGCAATCAAGCTCCCAAAATCTTCTTCCGTCCCTCGATGAATTCAACGGTATTTTTCTCCATGAAAGTCCAAAAGTAGTGGACGGTTTTTATAAAGAACTCATTTCATAAATAATGCACACTTGAGAAGTTTGTTTTATTGTGTTTTATACTCCTTTTTACCATGAGAGTATAACAGGATGTCTCTCTTCTGCCAAACTACCAACCAGTTGCTTTAACTACTCACCGATAAGAGTAGTCGTTGTAGTTAGTGTATACATTTACTTATACATATACTGAAACGCGAAGTAGAGGCTTGATTAAACATTATTTCTGTTTCTAATCGAAATCACTATAGTGACGTGATAACGCGAAGTAGATTCTTCAGAGAAATGAGTGCCCTAATCTCGAGAACGTTAAGGATATTTGAATGGCACTGTAGCTAACAGCACACGATGTATCGTCTTTATGACATTGATAGAGAGTGCAACATGAGTGTTTGTATAAAAATTAAGACGAAACCGAGAGATTGCAATCGAAGTTAATCACAGTTTAAGAGTATTAGTACTAAATGGTTCTATAGAAGTATATTAATCAAAAGATTTTTTAATTGTAATTAAATTCAAAACGGACCGTTCGTCCTTCTAATAAAAAAATTAATTTACTCTAATGAGGTTTACAACCATCTAATAGACTGATAACCAACATAGGTTCCATCTCTCTCTCACTCTACATTCGGAAAAGTAGGAGGAACACCTTACGCTAAATTTTGTGGCTTCAAAGTTTGTTGGGAAAAAATAAAAACTTCATAAAAAAATTTCACTTCCTTTAATGGCACCTACTTCAACGAAATTATCCGTTAAATAGATAGGCTGATAAAGGAAATGATCGAGAATCGGGCACACTCTCCCTTTTTCGAAGGTTTACGAACCTCTTTCGAAAAAATGAAGAAGAAAAAGAAGCACGCATACGGTGTCATTACAATACACACCGGGTACAATAATTATGGCAATAATGAAGAAGTGGCACGTGACGAAATTATAAAATGATCATCGTGGAAACGTAGCCGCATTTTCCTCGTCTGAGAATTTCGGTGAACAGGAAAAGCTCGGGGGGGTTTTCACAAATCCGAAGATGTTTCACAAGGTAACTCGAGAAAAATTTATCGTTAAATCGAGGCCTCTTTCACACATATCAACAAACAAAAGAAGCCTGAAAGAAGAGTATGTAAGTGTGATTTCGGTACACAAATCTGCAACATCACCACAATAGTTTTCGTGTAACTCGTGACTTTGCGCGGAATGTCTCTCACGGTTGAAAGTAACCCTCACCATATCATTTATTTATTTTATAATATGTATTTAATTCTTTTTTTATTTGTCGTTTCTACCAAGCTCAGTTTTCAGGGGTTCAAAAATTGTTTTCTCTCCAACTCCCGCGAACGGAAGATACATAAAAAAATTTTAACCAGTGGGGTATAGCCTCTCGAAGGAGTAAACACGCGGGCAATTTATCGTAATTCATAATCTCTTACACCAATGCAGATATCATAGTAGCAGAAGATGCCACAAGAAAGATAGTCTTACTTACCGTTTTCCTAGCAACAGTCTTATAAGCCTAATAATTGACCAGGAAAAGTGACCCACTAAAAAATTTAGAAATAATTGCTGCGAAATTCAAATTTTTTAAAATTAATCCCCGAAAGCTAGACATAATTTATGTTCTTTAGTTGGAAGATGATTTTTACATTTACTGCTTCCCCACAGACATCTTTTAAGGATATGAATCGAGTAAGAGCTCAGATATATTAAAATCAATCAGAACCGAGTTGAGTGAAAATATACTGAAAGTATAGAATTATTAGTCCAATCACTCAGTTGGCTTCTTAATAATGATCACAGCAACAACGAAAAGTGAGTTTTCGCTGCACTTTCAATGGCTCAAAGGAAATTTCAGAAGTCGGTAGCATTTATCTACTTATTAGTTACGTCCAAACTGTCTATTACCTCGGACAATGGTAATTCTAAACACATTAAGATGAAATGCACTTAAACAATAAGAAACAATGAGAAGATTATTATTATCATTAATCATAAATTGTTTAATAGATATAATTTCATTTCTCTTAAATTTCCGACGTAAAAAGGGAATCGATGACAGTGTTTTTCTTCTTTTGTTTTGATCCTCTGAGGACCAACTAAAATCTCAACTGTCTGACTTTCGGCAACTTTTCCATTCACCGTTTTATCTGTTTTGAGTTTGGGCTTTTTGTATGCCTTTCAGGATGTAAAAGTGTGCCTTAGATTCTGAAATGTTATTCCCATTTCAAATTTTCTGGTCCACTTCTTTGAATCAGCCTCCTACCCAATCTACTTAAATATCCGCTTTGACAGACTGTCTGGACTCATTCGAACTAGGTATCCGCGAAAGACAATTTTTTCTCTTCCGGACTACATGAATTATTTTGAGTACATCCTTATGCAGTTCTCTGAATTGTTTGTTTCTATTGTCTCTTACCTAGGATGTTTCAATTCTGGGTTTTGCGTGAGATCCCTCTTCAGACTGCTGCATACAGGGTCATGGACTTTATTAATTTCTTACATATCGAACGATATTATTAATATAAGCAATAGAACAAGGAAAATAATTTTAAAAAATGACTTGTTTATAAAATAAATTTAGAAGATGTAAAGGAATGTAAAGCGTTAAGTATGTTCATGAATTTCCTTTAGAAAACAAAACAAAAAACCTGGTTTTAAGCGTATAATTTCATCCTTGAGGCTCATTCTCTTTAAAATTACCGCCGACCGCTCCAGCCACTTCTCAAACATTATTTTCCTTGAGAAACACCCTCTATTCTTCATTCAATTCAGTTAAACCTTTGTAATACCTCGCATTAATAATTTAGAGCAAAAAGCAAGAAAGTGTTCACCGACCTATATCCATGCCAAATTCATTTCCTTTTCCTTTTATTTTTATGTAATTTTCGAATCTTATTAAAATTAATTTTGATAATGAATTATTGAGGTTTCACACAAAAGAAACTTCACTCGGTGTCAAAGGTCAAAAGAAAGACTTTCGCAGATGCACGGAGTCCTCAAATTGTACAAATTGAAACCGGAAATTGGTTTGAACTTTATTACTCCTCGTAGGATACGCTTGACTTTTTTTAATTTTATTATCATTATTATTATGTGCGTACATGGATAGATAAGATTTCCATAGCCTTTTTTAGAAACAAAGATTTTTTTTATTTCCAACGGCTAGGTTACGAATTTGCCGATTAAAGTTTTTAGGTTGGTACAAATGATATTTTAATATCTTAAACATCTTTAATCACACTGAAAGGTGTCTCCGAAGTTATATTAATGTTTAAAATGGCTGAACCTCGTCCTCTGGCAATTAAACATTTCTTTTCTCATCGTCTCTACGGATCACATATCTCATTTGAATACCATCACCCACAGGTTTTGACCTCATGCGACTAGAAAGTGTTTTGTTATTCCTAACTTGGGGGAAATAAAAAGGATAAACAAAAATTTTTGAGCCCCTAGTTAATTGCCAGTTTCCTCCTAAAGTGGGACAGTAAGTTTGTAGGTCTAGTGTTGAGGGATGTAAGGAGAACGAGGTGTTGCCTTAACCTGATGAAGGAAGGAGGATGAGTGTAATGTGAAGAAAGAATGAAATGGGAATAAGGAAATGAAGATTGGAGAGGAAGATCAAAAGACAAGACAAAAAATGCCAGACAAATAGATTTGGGGAAGAGTCGGAAGCATATGCTCACTGTTGGGTTCATTAGGGAATGCAAGACCAGGATGATATGAGTCAAATAATGAACACTGTCAGAATGAGGACTAAACGAAAAAGACCTGGCATGTTAGAACTGACGAAGGAGGAAACTGTTGGAATAAAATTTAGGAGAAAACTCTAAATAGCTAAGAAACGACAGAAATGCTTAGAAAACAAAAGACTACACTGGTTAATACAAAGTTTGTATTTCAAGACATCTGTGATCTTGTTGGTAGTTCAGGAAGAAGGTTAAGCGATAAGCAATAACACTCAGCAATAGTCCAAAAATGGTTTGAAATAAAATGACAACAAAAGACTAGGAATTATTTTCTCTACAGTGACTTTAATCAAATCCCTTTTGAGCATCGACTAAAACCGGAAATAAAACCCAAACTGACATTTTTTTGTCATTTTCTTACTCTATGCCAGTTCATCTGCGTTTCCGTTTTGTAAATATCGCCTAAAACCACTGACACCTAAATGTCATCGGCGAATTTATTATCTCAACGTCTGATCCGTTTTACTTGCTAAAGCCATAACCGTTCAGCACGCAGGAATTTAGATTTCAATCGTGATTTAAATTTATCAACGCACATTTTTCGTTTTCTCTTTGATTCCGTTTCGTTCACCTTGACTTTAACAAAAAAACGTGAATATATGCGAGCACAACGTTTCAACTCCATTTTCATAAACAACAAAACATTTTCATAGAAAACGAAAATTCTTTTTGGGTAAAAATCAGCACGACTAACACTTTCACCTCTCGGGTCAAGTCTCCTAGGATGAAGTTATTTTTTTTAAGGTTTATAATTATTAATAAATAACTCTCCGATGATTATGGGTCATCAATCGATCCTAAAAATAGATTTTGGAAGATTTATTTTTGGTATTCAGATATTTTGTTTCCTTAATAAAGACGAATGTATGTCAGATTTGTTTCATCTTTTTCTAACTACAAATAGAGACGAAGGTGAAGGCCTAAAAAAATAAATAAATAAATAAAGTGTTAATTTTTTCCAGCCGATTTTTTCGGTCCTCATTTATTTAGCCGGCAACTTTCATTTCGGTTTTTGCGATTTCTAGTACCGAAAACAACCGTGTGACAACAACCGTTTTGTTTGAACAGTCGTAAAATCCATTAAATAATTAAGAATGACAAGGCTTGTTTTATTATAGATTTTTGAATTTTTTCCTTTTCTAATTTTAAAATTTTGTACAAACACCTGTCGTGTGTGATTGAGGGAAACCAACTTTCAACTCCATCTGACCCCGTTTAAATCATTCCATTAATTTCTTCAGCTTCTTTTTAACAAACTCGAGTGTATAATTCTTCAAAAAGGAAAAACTCGAAACACAAAACCACAGAAAAAAAATGAAGAAACCGTAGAAAATGTTAAAACATTTAAACAGACGACGAAGATAACAATGAAAGTGTGATGATGTGATGAGAGTAATATAAATTAACTTTTAGACTTATCTAGACGATGTTAGAGTATATAGTGGAGCTATCAGAATGAAAATTTGGGGGTTTATGGTATAAGAACAAAAAGAGTTTTAGAGAATAGGTACTCTGGTACTTTATACCCCAAATGTCTTCGTCCTGTTGCGACAAAAAGTTTGATTCATCAATATTGATTCGGTTCACGAACTTGCTAACATTCGTAAGATTAGTTTTATGTTGGTAACTAAGCTGCTTCTTGGTTTGGAGGGCCTTAACCTTTCCTTTCGTACTTTTGGGGTTTTCTGTATGTCTCTCTTTCTTTTTCGATTCTCTCTTTTCATTCTGCTGTCGACCACTCATCAATATTCGGTTTTTGTTTCTGTTTTTCCTTTTAGATTAATACGCTGTTATAGATCTTGAGGGTAATTTAAAGTTTCTCAGCTCTACTAACCTCTGTGAGTTAGTTTCCTTTAGTTTTCTTGTTTGGAAATTATTTTGATATGACTCCAGATCAATTTCTCATGTTTGTACAGTTTTTCGTTGTCAAATTCTGTATTTGTAGTGTTTTTTAACGAATCGTCTTCTCTTTCTTATTGTCTCTCATTTTGCGGGGCGTAGTGTAGTTGTTAAAGTTCCTGACTTGGACACGAAGTTCCTGACGCCACAAATTATCTCTCATTTCATTAGTTATAGTTTCATTCCTGTATTGATCCCAAACCATAGCATGTCAAATCAACAACTCCTAGAATCAAGATCACATTATTTCACTAAACCAAAATTGACTAGAATAACAAACTTTTCCGTTCGCGAACAAGGAAACATGTTCTTGATCCGAGGTTTATGAAAAAATTCCACGGAGGAAAGGACACACACACAGGGAATGCACTTAAATTGACAAAATTGCCTCTGAGCTATTATTTCCTTTCTTTCTGAACAATTTTTTAAACGTTCAAGAATTTCTTCTATAAACATTATTGGCATGCCTCTTTGACATTATTTTAATAATTGATTTGCTTTGTTTCTTAAAAGCAGAAGATTTCTACGCGTTTAAAGGAAAACACTTTCTTTTAAAAATCTCTCTCTCATTTTGCCTTTTTCTGTTAATATTTGGATATTTTTTAATTGAGGTGAGAAGGCACAAAAATAGTCATCGTTTCTACACGTGAAGTCTTTCGAAAGTTATGGCTAGGGTTTATTATGGTCATTTTCTTTCCAACTCTGGTTTACTTTTTTTGTCGGTTTTGTTGGAAACTGCTATATTCATGTGACTGTTGAAAAATTTCTGGGTTTTATGAGTAGAATCAAAATGAGGTCAACAGTTCAACAGTCAGAATACAAAAAATTCCACCATATACACAAAATATAGAGCAATAATGTGACCTATCGATGATGCTGAAAATTATAGCGCTATAAGCTCATCAATATTGTATTTTGATTTTGACAATGAAAGGAAAACAATGTCAAATTTATTTGAATAGATTTCCGAGGAAGAGGGTTGACTGAAGCTATTCTTTGAACCATGAAAGAGTTAGAGCTTGTCACGTGAGATGTAGACGAGTCTGAAAGTTCAAGGAAAAAAGACGTGAGAACAAGATTAAAACCTAAAAACCTTAAATTCGATTTGAAGGTGACCCTGGTGGCAACCTGAAACGCGAGGCAAAAGTTTCCCCCGAAAGAAAGCTTTCAGATTGTGTTGTCAGTCAGTCTAACACCGGAATAAGAAAAAAAATTAAACTTCGATTGTTTCTAAAACCCCCAAAAATATAGGATGCCCAAAAAAAGCATTTGACCTAAAGAGACAATAAGGTGTGGTAAAATGCGTTTCGCATCTGCGAAAAGGGATTCCAGGACATCGAAGAAGATTACTATTCATACAATTATCAAATGCACCTATCAAATTGATGTTTCATCTCGGTTTTATCAAACAAAGATCTAACTTCCTACGGAGAAAGCCGCGATTGGGACTTTATTAATATCATGAAGAAAGCGGAGAGCTCTCGCGTAAGTTAAACGTAGGCGGTGTTAGGATGCTGCAAACGAACCATATGGGAACTCGCATTGTTGTTAATAAAAAGATGGAATTCATTTGTTTTTCCATCAGTAAGAGAGGAACCAGCTAGCCGCGCTGGTTCTTTTTTCAAAATGAATTTCAAAATTATCGTGTTCATAGCTTTAGTTAGTTTAGTGTACGGAGAATCCGACGATTCGAGCCGCGAAGGAAGGTTCATCAATTACAAAAAAAAGAACTATGGCGAGGTTTACAGAAAATTGGAGAAATCGGATTTGGAGGAGACGAAGAGATCGGAAGAATACGCGGGTGAAGCTTTGAACGGGATGTACATGGACTGTTTCGCTCAAATTTCCTTTTCGTGCATTCAGAAAAAGGTTCTGAATTTCATTAATCGGATGAATCGAATGGAAAAATTTTCGGTTTTGGGAAATTACGTCAGCGTCGTTCGAACGAAAAACGAATATGAGCAGGAGCCGGAATTTCAAGCGAGGTTGGACACTGCTGAACAGCAATCGGGATTGGATGAGCTCATGGAAACGGCCATCGACAGGTAAGACTCATTCAGAACAAAAACATAAAAACTCAAATTTGCCTTTTAGTCTCGTTTATTCTGAATAATACCCTGTTATACTATCAAAAAACTTCTCCAAAAAATCAAAACTAACCTTTCTTCCGGTCCTCCATAGTTAACATTCATAACTTCTCTCAAAAGCCTCCGAAAACAAATATTGTTCATTACAACAGCCAAATCAACTAGGTGTTAGCCAGTCCTGTCTATTAACCTATTAATAATATTTTGTTCTTTATAACCTATCCATGTTACAAACTATTTCCCACGAATCCGTTGCGAGAAAACAGTTTTGGTAAAAACGTATATTTATCTCAAATGACGCCGAGCATAATTTTTATTGAACCTCATGATTTTTCATGTCTTTCACGATTTTTTAAATCCACTAAATTATTTAACTTACATTATATAAACTCTTCTGGTAATTCTTCGACAACTTCGAGGAAGAATCGACCCGAAAAAGAAGTCTTTTACAAAAAATTTGAAAAGAATTCTAACCTAACCTGGTTAACGGATGTTTCTTAAACTTACCAAGGAAACGGTTAGATTAGATGGAATATTTTCAAACAGAAACTTTTAGTTTAGAGGAATAAATAAATTCTTTGCCCCCCACAACATTCTCACATGAATATCTTTGTTGTCGAAACGAATCAAACGAAAAGATAAATCGCTGGCCGTCTTAAAGTCTTTATTTTCACATCACCAAAACCCTAAACGTTATTTTTCTTTTAACGGTAATAATATCACGAGTACTCTTCAAACATGCGAGAACAAGCCACTTGTTCATTCTTGCCTCGACGATATCCCTATTAGACTTGACGACATGTAAATAATTACAGTATATTAGATGACGTGCAAAATGTTTAATCACCGTCGAATAATAAATAAAATTAAATTTGGTCTTCGCTTTCTTCCCGACCTTTTTTGTTTTACTTTTCCTTTATAGCAAACGCGATGCTCATCCTGGTGCAAGCGTGACCTTCGTTGCCTAGTTATGTTGGGTTCTTGCATGAAATTAATTATTCTGTCTCAGGTTTTTAGAACTGCTTCTCTTATTTTTTCTCACCCTCCTCTGGGTAATTGTAAGAAATTATAGACGTGATTCTGGGAACCGACGTACTATAGATAGTGTAATTATACAAAACAAAAACACTGGGTCATTGTGGATGAACAAATTAAAATGTTTTGGGGTTTGGAAGTCACAAAATGAGGATTTCTGTGTTGAAATTGAAATTAAAAATCCTCAATCAGGGTAATTAGTGTTTGCGAAGAAAAGGAAAAGGGGAGTCTGATAATTCAAAAGCTAAATTAGATAATTATATAGAGAATTTTCTTTAGTATAAATTGAATGAAGTACGATACAATGACGGCGGTGGTTGATTGTTAGGCTAGAATTCAATTTTCGGTTACTGGATATCGGATAAAAGTTAATGTTAGTTCCGCTGTTTGCCTAATTAGTTTTAAGACCTTCATTTAAGGTTAATTGTCAGTAAAATCTATTCAAACATCTTTGAAAGGTTCGATTTTTATCTATCTTTGATTTCCTTTTTACTAATTTTCCTTTTCTTTCTTTTTTAGGTTCTTGAACTCACACATTTTTAGAGTGAAAGTACCCAATTCCTTTTCGGTGATCAAACCTTCCGAAAGTAGGAGCTATGAGCCAACAACAGCCCTCGACTTCCGTTTTCCTTACTCTGATGGAACTGAAGCCAGAAAGAAAGGAGGTGGTGGCGGAGGAGGAAAAATGGGCAAGAAAATGATGATGATGATGATGATGGGTCTTAAAGCTAAGTTCATGATGTTGGGACCTTTGATTCTGGGTATAGCAGGCATCATGGCCATCAAGGTAACCACCAACTTTGATATTCTTGTCATCTGAGACCATCAAACGATTCCAATTCTTAAAAAAAAAATTTTCTCTTTTTCTAGGCTTTGATTGCTAGCGTGATATCTTTGACCATAAGCAAGATTATGATCATAAAGAAATTGATGAAACAGAAGCAAAGCGGCGGTGGAGGACATGGAGGAGGCGGATGGGAAAGCAGCGGTGGTGGCGGCGGTGGATGGTCCGCAGGTGGTGGAGGCGGAGGCTGGGACCGACGCAGCATGTACGAAGGGAATCACGACGATAAGTCCTGGGATGCTTCTGACTTGGCCTACAGGGCTTACTCAACTGTTGAAAACCTGTTCTAAAAAACAACAGCAAGAAAGAATTATTTAACACGGACAAAATGCTCCCATCGACTTTCGTTGTGAGTTTTCACGTCACTCTGGATGAAGGAAATTTATTTTCAAACATTGTTAAGGAAGCTTATACCAAAGATCTTTAAAAATCAAATAATTTATTTATATTCATACTGGTGTAGGATAAAACAAAGCTTTTATTTCAGTCTTCTAAAACCTCTCCTCTTAATAAGCTTTTGTAAGAGAAAAATGGAAGATTTATATGATTTAGTACAAACTATCAATTCCAACAGCCTTTAAACTTTGATTTAACGATTCGACAATTTAACAGCTGTTTCCCTTCATACTGAAACTAACAATTTTTACACATACATAACAATTTTTCACTGAGGGATAAAGAGAATACAGAGAACCCAAAAAATAGGTTCTTCGGCAGCAATCCTCAAACCAGCACACTTTTGTTTCCCACATTTAGCACTCTAAAAGAAAAAAATTATAACAATTAGAGAATATTATTTATCTCAATGCTTGTCATCCTCAGTGAAGTGTGAAACTCCACTCATTTCTGTCTAAAATTTAGATAATTTATTTCAACATTTAATTTATAGAATATGTTAATTTATTACAGTTAATAAATTATTTATTTTATAAAATTTTCGTCGTTTTTTGCTTTCCTCAAACATTTTTAGTCCCCACAAAAATTGTGAGACACTGGTACCTTAGTTTTAAATGATTTCCTGTTGAGTTTTGTGTAACCCAGTAATTCCCAAAGTGGTCTATATCAACCCCAAGGGGTCTACGTCAGCTAAAAATTTAGGGGTCCATGAAATGAAAATGAGGGTCTCAACATACACTGATAGTATCTATTTATTTACATTAAACTATTTTATAATATAAAGACGTATACAAAGTGCCTATAAATTATAAAATTTACTTCACTACAGTGAGAAATTTGCAAAAATCAATATCAGGTCAGTAGGGTTCATCCAAAATCGAAAAACATGGCAAGGGGTCTACAACACAAAAAAGTTTGGGGGTTTAACCAATTTCTCAAACACTCAGATTTTGAATGAAATTTTCTTTTGACATAAAAGTACCTTCCAAAAATGTCCTCAAGTGATCCCTTGTTGGTAGAAATAGGTATTATAAATTAATAGAGAAAATGGTGGTTGTCTAAACACGAATCAGGTTACATCTAAAGAGTTATAAAGAAGTCTGTGTCCCCATACTAAAAGAATATGTTCAGCAAACTATATGCTGGTAAAGCCGTTTTGAAAGTTGTCATAACTAGATTTGGAGTCATTCATCTTTCGCTAAGAAAAGGTTCGGAAAATATCGAAAAGGAAGAAGATACCAATCATGGGGACATTTGTCCCTTCTAAACAGGCCAAATTTATTTTCGAAAATTGACTCACTCATACATATTCTGGACTAAAATATTTCAACGCATCTTTTAGAATTTGTATACCTTTTTAGAAAATAGAAAGAAAAAGTATACTTTGTTAATTATGAAAAGGGTATGATGGAGGGATTTTTTAAATTCGTTAAATTTTTACAGCCCTGAAGTTTAAGACCAAGATGGAGAAATTAAATGCAGATTACAAATGACAACAACCCCTTGAAACCGTTCAAAATTAATCTAACAAAACTCACAGTGCTCAAGAACAATATCAAATCTCTTTAAATGTCTGAAGTACTTGAAGGAAGGTTAGTTGGGATGTTCCTTCATTCCCATTCCACTTTTAGGTCACAATTTATTAAAGAAGCCAAGACCTTTGAATAGTTTCCAGTCAAGTTTTTGAAATTGTTAAGCAAAAAGAAAGATGGAGAGATACGGGTAACAATTCATAAATAATTACTACGTGTACAAATAAATATCGCTCTTAAAATTTGCTTTGAAGAAAAAACTCACCACGAACTTTAAGTACGTCCCAATAAATAATTTCATTTTATTAGGCTAGATTGGCATTAGTGGAGCGCATCGCATTTTGTTTCTTGATCCGCATCATTTTTCATAGTCAATTTTCTTATTTGGTCTACATACAATGGCACATTCAAGGCCGGATCCGTTGAAGAATCCACGTCTTCGAATTACTCTACATCCCATAGCCCTACTTTACTTTCTTCTCCAAAGGAATTGTTCGGAAAAAGACATAAAAAGGAATAAGAGATGATGGTTAAAAATGGTAAAAGAGTCCTTACTTTCTTTTGCCAACTTTGAACCCGACCATGAAAATAGGAAATGCACGATACTCACTTACCGTAATAGCAACAAGTGTGCACAATGCAAACCATATCAAGTATGTAAACCTAACTACTACTATGATAATACTATTAAGCCCAAACCACACCGTTCATAACAACTTCCGATAAACCTCTGTGAGGTTTATTTATTTTTCTTATCCCCTAGTCAACTGCTTCACTTCTTCAACTACAAGACTCTAAAGAGAAGTATTGCTTGAATAGATTAGAAAATTTAGAGTAGTAATTGCATTTCAATAAGTAACAAAATAATGACAAGACCTAAAAGAGCTGCATAAATACTGCACAGTTCCAAGAAGGATTCATTTTAAAAGTGATGCGATTAATTGACGTCTTTTTAAATTTATTATAATTGATCAAATTATACGTTAACACCAAATTATCAGTTAAATTTCTTTATCTCCAAGTAAAACAATATCTGTTATAATTTTATAACACTCACTAGAAATTTGGCTTTAAATTCGAAACGAATATTTGATGAAAGTGTGCGTTATATATGAAACAACTTCTTTCAATAGGTACGATGGGTGAAATAGTGAATAAAATGAATTCTTCCCAAAACCGTGCACTGTATGAGAAACAGATACTTTGTTTCAGTATGTTAAATATAAAAAAAAGCGAGAGGTAAACACCTGCCCGCACTGCCATGACAAGGAGGATTCGCCCGAACACAATTGGGATGTCTGTCCTCTTTTGGAAGAAGAGAGGAACCGGGTATGCAGAATCCTGGGAAGGGAGGTCAAATATTGGACGGTGGTAGCGGTGATGCTGGAAAGTCAACATGACTGGGAGGCCATCGAGAATACGATGAATGGTGACAAAAAGACAATGTGTGTTCAGTGTATAAATTTTGTAATTTTCCTGCCCGAAGTGAGGAACACAAAGCATTCCGGGCATAAAATTAAATAAAAAAATATATATAATAACGGAAGTTAAATATAATTCGACCTGTTTTAGTAGAACAGACAAAAATAATTTTCTTCGTGAGAAAAAATATTTCATGTAAATTAAAAACAATTTTTCGTTTCGCCTGAATTCAAGACCAAACAACAATTGATACCGGGCCAAATTTGAAAGCGTGAATTGAATGCAACAATCGTAATTTTATGCGAAGCATGACTTCGGTTCGACAATTGTTAAATTTGTGGATTCGATTTCAGATTTATAAAAAAACAAACCGTAGAAACCTAAATTTGCGACATCTATATACATCCCCCCCTGGTGAATCCTCTCGTGAGAAGAAAAAATTTTTATACTTTAATGATAATCTTTTGTAGACCTTAAAACCTTATCAGGATCCAGAACCAAAATGAATAAATAAGCTGGAATAGCCCGAGTCAAAATTGGATCCGTTTAAACCTGAGTGGTTTCTAAAAAAAGGAACCGTTCAGAGAAGCCCCTGAGTTTTACTTCTAATTTCAAGAGTTAACCTACCCAGATATTCTGTCAGATGTCTAAGAACACAACAAATCAATGGTGTATACACTTTAATAACAATCACAATCTAGTGTCGTTCACCAACCCATTCAAACTCATCCGGGTGTATAGACATCACAATTTGAATCAACCATCAAATTTTAGAATCAAAGATCAGTATATCAATTGTCAACTTAAAACGTATACACCAAAGAGAGGAGATGTAAAAAAGGAGAGTAAAACAATTATTTAAAACATACACAATTATGATCTCATTTATTAGAGTTTCATTTATAATTTTTTAAATTTATTAATAAAAATTCATCACCCACTACTTATTATTTAATTCATGGTAGTGGTAGTAGCATCATTTTATACTCATACATTATCTGATATTCTATTTTTAAGATTTCCCTAGAATTTAACCAGATTTTGCATACATCTGAATCGTGCAATTAAAAAAAGACAAAGAAAGAAAGAAATACACTTATGGCAAATGCGACACACGAAACTAAAAAGCCTGTTCAAATAGAAATTTTAAAAAACTTTCTAACAATTTTTTTTTACAAAATGAGAAGATAAAAACTGAGTAGACAGATAAATAGAGAAACAGAGAAAGGAAATATGTTAGAGAATCAAAGGAAACAGTCGCTGAAACAATTCGAATACTTTGTCGTTTAAAATTAATTTCCGATAATAAAAACAATATGTCTAAAAGCGAGAGGTATCCGTTTGCTTAATTGTCTTCTTCTTCCTTTTTTTAATTTTAACTTTCGGTACTGGAACTTCTTCAAGGACAACTTCTAGGTTCTTCCTTTTGATTGAAATTAATACTGAGTACTCTTCTGCTTATTTCAATTGCAATGAACTGTTTTGAATTAATGAGCTACACACACTCACACACACACAGTGTTTGATTATTAAATATCTGCATTTGCAAGCGCACGGATACGATATAAATAGAGCGGCCGTTATGCAGATTGCCTTTTTATTTTATTGTTAACGAATTTGAATAAGAATTTGTCTGCGCTTGAAATTGACTCTTATAAGGAAAAAAAGGCCGCTTCTAATTCGAAGATATAAAAGATTGTGAGACGATTAAATTATGTGAAACTGTCAGGCATTCACCAGAGGAAGTAATGAAATGCAAGAAATATGGCAACTGGGACTGTCAACAAGAGTGCGATAGCAGTTGTCAGTCCTAAAACACGTCGTCATACGCCTTCGTTGGATTCAATTGCTTCAGTTGATAAATCGATCTGAAATTAAAAATGCAATTAAGACTGAGTATAAATTTTTCTTGGTACTTATTTGAATCTTTTTTAGAGATACTAAAAATCCTTAACCTCGGATAAGATTAATAATGTAGGATTAATTGATAATTGATAACTATAGCCTTTTGTCAGAAGTATAACTTCCGTAAGATATTTAGACTATTCGTGGCTAACTACCACTACTGCCTACACCATAAACAATGAACTCTATCATGAGAGAATCCATTTTCAAAAGTATTGCACACTTTCATTAAAGCTTCATTTTATAAATATACGAACCTCTCATCTCAAAAATTATGCACGCTTTAATGACAAACCCACAAACCATTTACAAGGAAACGTACACTCAACATTAAAATTTAGTAACAGACGTTTTAGTGTGTCTTCCTTATCAATTAATTAAATTTAAATTTCAAAATTCTAATTCTTCTCCTAAATGGTAATATAAAAAATTGTCATCTTTTGTTTTAAATAACAAATAAGTGTGCATTACTTATGAAATGAATTTTGAGATCATCGTTTATGCACCTTCGTCGAGAGTCAGTGACATACCTGATGCGAAAAGGATTTCTCCTCATCATCTGAAGCTGCTTCTTTTTTCGGTTTACTTGAACTAAAACACAAACAGCCGGCATTGTTCCGGCTTCGTTTTAGTAAAGTTTTCTCCTCTCTTTCCCTCTCGCCGACGCATTTTTCATAATAATCGTAATCCTTCAGGTACCTTATAAAAATAAAAATAAAAGATGTTCAACAAAATATTGTTTTTCAGTAACTTGTATTCACCGTGAAATTTATCCAAGGTAATAGATAAAAAGAGTCAGTAAACAAAAGATAAAAACATTTTCTTTGTTTTGTTTTTATTTAATTACCATATCGTTACATCACGAGAAACGGTTATTCCCGAATGGGGAATGAGTTCCGTCACAGATTATCATTTACAACAGGGAATTGTTGCACAACGATATTTCATCGTTCGCCAACGAAAACAAAACAAAAAAAATTTTTTTTTCAAGCGTTCATTGAGGCTTCTCTAAACGAACGTACCATACGGGTGGCCATCTGTGTTCTCGGAGATATTCTTGATTTTCTGGATGAAGAGCTTTCAGTAACTTAGGACACTTTTTGCATAATTTATCGTAATTTGTACAGAGGTAATTTAAACACCAGTCAGCCAGTTGATCTGCGTTGTGCAACTACAAGCAAAATATTTTGAATTAGATAAAAAAGAACATCCTTCACGAATATTTAGTAGTTGTACGAACGTTAACGATGACTCACCTTACTTGGTTCCAACAACAGTAAGCAGTTTTCAAGAGTTTCTGTATTATCCTGTCCCTTAGTGGACCTCGTCAGTTCTTCGACAACGCGTTGTTCAATTAAATTGACAAGACGCGGCAAACACAACCTATTCGCTAATTCTAACAGATCGACACATCTGAGAGGGTTTATGAATGGAATGTCATCTGTGTATATGTATAAAAGAAGACGAACAAAAGTATCCTGTCGAACGCCAGGGAAGTGAATCTAAAAGGGAAAAGTTCGATTTGAATGTTTTTGAGGGACGGGAGAAATTAAGACTTAAATTTAGCTTAAATCAAAATGTTAATCAAACTTATTTCCAGTGTACTAACTACTTTGGCAGCGCTTTCCCGAAAATCTCCACTAAACATTGCTTTCATAACATCGCAACGTTCCATTAAAATTGATCGATGAACAGGAAACGAGCCATCATCCAGCTGAAACACGACATCTGAGAAAAGCCCTTGACGTATGCACATCTCTTTCAGTCTTTGTCTAAAGGTCTGCGAACACACAAAGAGAAGAGTTTTATCACGTTGCCTTGCTATCGTTATAACCATCAATTCTGCAGTAAAAATACCTGTCGATAACGCTGTCGAATTTCGCCGTTTTGAAATTCTTCTCGTTCTAAAATGTTGGTCACGAACACTAAGAGCTCAGGAAATTCCAGTATCTCTGCTGCTTTACTAACTTCCTGGAATTTTCAATGGAGTCAAAGATGACATGGGTAGTAATAATACACAAACAAAATTTCTGATACAAAATCAGGAGTCTTCACCTGTAACTCGATTTGATTTCGCGTCGAAATAGTTCCGCTGTATATAAATTGCAAACACTGCTTTAGCGCCTGAAGCGTTACTAATTTGTTCAAAGTTATCACCGTTTGAGTGGAGTTGGTTAGTTGCCCTTGATGATCCAGTTCATCGCATTGCTTTACAGATATTGATTTGAACGCCGGATGATTCAGTTCGTGAACGACTTTTTTTGACGGGTTATTTGTAGTTAAGATCTGACAACTCGAACGTCGTTTCGATTGATCCCAAACTCTGGAATTGATAAAACGGCGATTAGAAAACACTTTCAAGAGGAATTGAGTTATTTTGTCACAACTGATTCCTCACTTATGGTGCTTGGCTTCGCTTCTAATGAGATGCTCTGTGTCTTGATTAAATTCACCCTGTGTTGCTTCAACTGATGAGGTCATGCTTGAATCGCTAGAACTACGGGCTGCGAGATCGCAAGTCCAGTCCAGAATTAAAATCCGATGAAACGAAGGAGAACCCGCAGCTAACATAAACCTGAAACGGAAAATATTTTATTTAATCTGATAAATAAAAAATTAGACTCAGCAAAAGTTAACGAAACAAACCTGTGGGCTGAAAATCCTACTGTCCCCAACACCAGAATAACATCGGTGTGAGCTTGGGCGAGTAGCATTGACATACAATTCTCCTCAAAAGAGCTGGAAGATACAAAAATTTCAGGAGGGGCTGGTTTTGGCGGCATATATGGAGCCTGTAACAAATTACATTATTACTCCGTTGCATGGCCGATAATCGAATTAAAAATCTGAATAAAGTACAACCTGAAGGAGAGGGCGCTGAACTTTCTTCAAATTGGTCATCCAAAACCTTTGGTGTCGTCTTGCTAAAAGAGCAGCCCGAATGGCATTTTCAAACGCCTCGTTCACACCGTAATAAGTCAATACTGAGGTTTCGTAATAGTAGATACCAAGTTCTCTCGCCACAGCTCTTGCTTGGTCCGGCATCACCAAATCACTTTTTCTTGTTGCCCTGAGTTAAACGTAAACGTATTTCATTAACGGTCATTAAATTTAACGGTTTTTAAGTCGGACTTCTCAGTTTACGGTTCTTGCCTGACAACATTTAGACTCTGAATCACTGTTTTAATCTCTTTGAATGTGGAAAGAAGGGAAAAATCAAATTCAACCTTATGCTCACCTGAGAAACGGACTCCTATCTTTAAAGAAGCTGAGGTACACTTCGTCTCTATACATATATCTCAAATCATTTTTGCATCCCACTAGCAGTACCGGGGTTTGTGGACAAAATCTCCTGATTTCCGGGTACCACATCACCAAGCAGTTTTTCAAAGAAACTGGATTCGTGATTGAGAAACACAGTAAAACTACATCCGATCTGAGATAAAATAGTAAAAGATCAGTTAAAGAAAGCTCAAACCTTTTCGAAATCCCAAAGAAGCTTTCAAAAGCTTACCTTCCATAGGCGAATCGCCTGTCTTTCTCGTGATCTCCAAAGGTGTCCCATAGTCTCAAAGAGACGTTCACCCCATCTACAACTTCCCACGATCTTTCCAGAACCTTTTAAAAACACGAAAAATCTATCAAAAGGCGGAATAAGGATTTATTTTAAAGTTGAGACTGCTGTGAGTAGAAAGCTTACATCTTTATATATTCTGTATTGGTCTATGGCCCAAACGGTTGGCACATGAGTTGTCAACAGTTGCGACAATGAAACATGCTTGTTGCAGGCTCTCGCGCATATGAGACGGGTCTTTCCAACAGCAGTATCGCCCACCACGACGCATTTGACCAATTCCTGATGAGGTTGCTCATAGTCCATTATCATAGCTGGCCATTATTTACGAGTCTCTTTCTGAAAAAGAATAAATTTTTACTCAGGATTTACGGCTTTTGTGGAATAAGCGCAACGTTCCACTTTGACTATATTCATTCTCTTTTGAAGGATACCACATGACGAAACCTTTCGATTCAAGGTACAGAGCTAAGATTAGAGTCATTTCATATTTAATAAATATTTCTCCTATCAAAAGAATCAACCAAATTAGATTTCAAAAACGTGCTGTGTCTAAATATATAGATACGTACCCTGGAAAGGTGAGAACACCTCCCAAGAAAGTGACATCACCAGCTAACGATAACGTTAAAATAATAACCAGAGGTTGACTTGTACAGGGCGTTTTTACTTGGATTTCTACGTGCAAACGTCATAAATTAATTTGAAAATGAAAAAGGAAATTTACTCAAGAGTGGTTTCTTACCTAAACCTTCCGAAAACTACATAACACCTAATCTACTAAATACGAAATGGCTTAAAGTTTGGAGAAAAGGCCAGTCAGGCCTCAAGAGATTACAAAGACAAATTCGCGAGGAAACGAAAATTAATTTTGTATATTTCATTTCATTTTTAATTAAGTACTTCTGGGAAATAATGGTGAATTGGGGGTGGAGGGATGTCTTAATGATATTTCATTAACACAAGACGAAGAAGTCTTCGAGACTAATTAAAATGGGGAGTAATAAGCAATGATGGGTAAATGGGGAATTAACGCTCTGTTCAAGTCAGGGCTCAAGAAAAATCACCTTTCGCGTCTTCCTCATCCCGCCACTTTTTTCGACCATTTCCGCTTCTCCGAAATGAAAAGAATTAAATTATTTCCCTTGAAAAAAATCATCCAATTTCGAAATGGCTCCGACTTAATGTGTAAAAGAAAAATAATTATGATACTAAAAGCGAAATGGTATTAATTCACACGAGTTAAAGATAGTTTTGTGTAAAACGGTTCAATGCTCAGTTGATAGATCGAAAACACTTCACACGACTCGTATACACATCCCGCGTGAACAAAAATCAAAAACAAAACTGAAACTGACTAAACGTTATTTCGTGCAACGGCCCTTCACTCTTGACTAGATACAGCGCATGATCCAACAAATTCACGCGCAAGCAATTGTTTACAGTTGGAGCTACCTTATCTGTTCTTGTACACAAACCCGCCGCATTATTCAATACATATTGTTCAAATTTTTAATTATTATCTGTATTTTTTCTCTGTTTCCATCCCTCCCCGCCCCCTCTACCTAATTTTCTAAAATCAATAAAGACGGTCCGGCGGCGACATTTTTCCCGATGGAAATTTTGACTATTTGGACTGAAATTTTTCCGACGACAGACAACACAAGTCATTCTCAAGATATTTTTATCGAGTTACTGGAAATAAAACTTTTTAAATAAATTATTTTTCCTTTCTCTAAATTTTATTGATTTTCTTTATGACCCGGATGACCTGTGAGGAATGCAAGTTGAACAACACGAAAGAGCGTCTCGAAAAATTTAGTCGGATTCCATAAAAGTGTGCATGATTTATGAAATGATTTCTCGCTAAAATTAATGTGTTAATTTTGATGAATATTCTTATGAAAGTGTGCATAACTTTTGAAATGAGCAACAAAGTGCGATGTTTTAGAGAAAAAAAATTATTTGCAAACCTTTATGAAGGGAATACTTTATGACCGTCCGCACTACTTGTTGAATTCATTTTTATGACTTACACAAATATGACATTGACTTACACAACAAAAATTTAATAAAAAAAAAAAAATTAAATTTGAGGCCCCATTCTGTTTCTCACTCCTCTCTTCTATTTTCGCATGACTTTTTAAGTTTACAACAGTCCCTAACATTTCTTCGACTTCGAAAACTTTTTTCTGTATCCCCAACACTCTCACAAAGGTTCACAATCCTGACATTATTTCTGGTCATTGAAAGTATCGCTTATTTTAATTATGTATTACTCGCATCATAAATCAATACACTTTTTATTAAGAATTCAGATATAAATAAATCTATACTTAATTAATAAATAAACAAAGGCACAGCTTTAATCAGTCAGAGATTTTTATGGCTGTCGCTATTTGGTTTTGACTATCCGAACCAGCGGTAAGCAAACTCATCATCCGAAAGAGCTGAATGTAAACCATACAAAATTGAAATTTATTCAAAGAGCCATTTTATACTTATATATACTTTCATAACTTATTTAAGAGTCATTTTTATAAGCTTTGGTATAGTATAAACATTTTTAACGAAATCATTAGGGATAGAAGTACACAGTCGATTCTGCCTTCGCTAAATACTGGACATCTTAGTTTAACTAACAGTATAATGAATATAATTTGATATTATAACTATATAAAGGCTATATTTAGTTAACAAATAATATTTCGAGCTTACACTAAATATTTCGTGGAGGAGTCCAAGAGTAAAGAGGCCACGGAGCCTGACCTCTGATCCAGACACTACAGGTTTCAACGAGAGCAAAACTTCCGGACGAGGTAAAAGTGAATTTTCAAATTCCTCCAAAAATTTGACTTAAGCAGCATACCAGTGAAAAGAGTTAAGTTACTTAAAAGTTAAATTGAATGTTTTTAAACTGCTTTCTTTAAAGAGTAATTGGAATTTTTGTTTCCGGCGTTGTCAAAAATCTGCTATACATTTGACTCGGATTTGATTTATTTTTTCGCATCCCGTAAATTTATTTTAGTACGAGATAATAAATCCAAGACACGTTGTCATTGTTTATCACGATTTCCCAGAATTTAAAATTATTATTTGACTTTTTGTTTCGCTTTTAGAATCTTCACGAAAAGTGGAAACGAAGAAAAGATTTTATCCGTTAAATCAAAAACTCTTGAGAAAGCAAAATGCTGAAACAGGATACTTGTTTACTTAAGTTTAGATGGGTTAAAGTGATAAATTTCAAATTTTGACCCAACTCAAGTCTGGTTTTACGCGTTAAGTGATTCGAGGATTGGGGATGTATTCGAGCGAAAGACCGACCCATTTCATAAATACTCCACACAAGTGGTTAATTCATTTCAAAATAAACGAACACTTTTAACAAGAATTCATTTCAAAATGGCGTAGAACGTTTTGTTTTTATTTTGTCTTTATCACGAGTTCATTATAGAATCGAGTATTGCGAAACGTCAAATTCATTCGAGTCGACGCTCTCATCAACATAACAAATTGTCCTCGAGGTGGAATGTCTATTGAAAGACGAAGTCTTCTTTCTCCTACGAACGAGCCACTATCCAAATGATGAAGAGGAGAAAAATGCTTGTCACTGGCACACTCACTCTGGGATACAAAGTTTATTTTTAAATACTTCAATGTAAACTCGGTACTAAAATTAGACGTTTCCTGCACTTCTGCATCGGTTATCAATTAGGTTTATTTCTTCCCGTTTAGCTTTCTGCGGGAATATTTTTAACGATTGTTGTTTTGGGAAGAGGAGGGAGTCATTATGTCAAAATCACTTTTGTGACGTATAATGCGGCTCATTAATTTTTTTCCGTATAGCTTTTTAAATGATCAAACAAGTAAATAAATAAGTAGTGTCATTAGGGTTGGAACGCGTAACTTGGTGTCTTTCCGATGAACGCAATAGGTGAAGTCAAGGTTTTCACATAAAAAGTCGTTTTTAATGGTACACGAAAACAAGTTAACACTAGGTTTACGGGTGTTGATTCCATTTCTATTTTTACCCAACTGAGTCAGACAAGGAACCAAAAAGAAACCTAGGATTTGGGATGAATCGCATCACCTTTGTAACACAATTTATGAAAATCATAGAAAACGCTTAGATCTTTTCTTTGTGGTCGAGGAAGAACACTCTTCACTGATTACATTAGATCCATTTACCGAGAATCCAATACTCGAAGAAGTCTACCGAATTATTTTGATTAATAATTGTTTACCGAGAAATACATAAGAAACTATTTTTTTGCGTGTTTTCTTTTTAGCTTTCCTTGATTTTATACGTTTTCCCGGAAATTCAAAAATCAAAAGCCATCGACATCCAAACTTTAATCAAGGTCTCCTTTGTGAAGATTAAGGTTAATCACCGCGAAATAGCTTTTTATTTTATTATTCTTTTATTTCTGACATTTTTATGGAAAACTTCCAACTTTTACTTTACACATCTTACCTATTGACATCTAAACACTATCCAATGTGGGATTATTATTGAAATACTTTGGAATGTGGGTAGTTGTTAGAATATACGTAAACGGGGTGCATGTATAATATGTGGTAGCATACCTCCAGTCATGTTAAAGGAAAAAAGTTGACCCAACATAATACCCAGAAACACTTCGAGAATCAGGATAGGATCAAGGGTGTAGTGGTTTCTCTTGAATTGCTGTTTTGTTATTGAACATTAAAATTTTGCAAAAGCAAAGAAACAAATACAGCTAAACGAAATCAGGACAAAATCAGGGAATCTACTTTTACATAAAATAAATAAGAGTGAATGGACTCAGTAAAGCTGACAAACCAGGTCTTCAAACACTTTCTGAACGGAAAAACCAAGCCGGTATGGTTCATAGAAACTGAAAAAGACCTGAGTAACATGGGTCACAACAGAAGACGTACAAAGGCGGAATACGCTTAAAGAAAAAGTAGAAAACACGAGATTCTAAGACAAACCAAAGCTGATGAACAAGAGTAGAAGAGAGTATTGGCAAAGACGAAGAGGAAAAGAAAACACCAAGAGGAAGAAAATGGGTTGGAACTGACTGGACATGGCGTGGTCCGAAGATGGCCTGATTGAAAAATAAGGAAGAGTGTTCTTTTGAAATGAATCCTTCATGAAAATGTGCATTACTTATGAAATAAGATAAAGAAAAACGACGAAGAATCAAGAAGGAGTACGTAGACTTATGCGATTTATAACTTTTATAATTATAAACGGGGGACATTAAGACAAACAGACTTTCCTCTCCAAGAGTGGGTTAAATTAGAAGGTACCCTCAAGCACATACTCATACAGACAACATAACAACAACTTCTAACATGAAAAACTGTCATACAACGAACTAATATCTCCTGTTTTGGAAAATAGAATAAAAGAAGCGAATCGAAGAATGTGACTGATCACAAGGTGTCCAAATTTTTTTTATTTTAAATATCCTTAGCTACCTCTTTGTAACTATAAAATCGGAATCAAAAATAAAATTAATAAGTGGAAAGGAGAGAACACCACATCCGTGTCGAATACATTTTCTTCTCGTGTCACCTTAAGTATCAGATTTACTCACAGTTATTATCGATACGATAAAAAAATAAATAAATAAAAAATTTCCGCGATTTATGAAATTCATTCAAATTTTTTTTTTATCAAGTTACAAAATGATATCTAACAAAGGTTGAAAGTTTAACGAACTCTCTGCCTAAACAAATCTTCAGGGCATTTTAACATATGTACGAAGAATAAAACTTTTAAAGAGGAAACACAAAACATCGTTCTGTTTTGGTTTTCGTAGCAGGAAAAACAGCAATGGTAATTGCCAGAATAAATATTTATCTTGAGAGGTGATCGACGTGAAAAAAGAAAACAAAAATTTCGTGTCATTTGATACGAAACAAATGATATGTGATTATGATAATTCGCATCGGACGAAGCTTTTAATGAAATTGGTAAAGCATGTCTCCTCGTCATTCCTCTGTCTCCTCACCTAATTATCGTAAAAGACTCTTTTGAAGTTTTTATTACGACTCGACTTCGGTAGCCTTTTACATTCTCATTTTATATGACATGTTGAGAATTTTATTAACCCCTGAAAGACTTCGCAAAACTTAGATAAAAATAAAAAATTATCTAAAACCGACACACCTTACGCGAAGAGCTATCGAATTGCTGCTGAACAAGAGGAGGAAGAGTTGATAAACATAAATAAAAGAAAAATAAATGTGCGTTATTTATGAAACGAATTCCTTATGAATGACTGTACTTTCTTACGAGGTGAATTCTTCATCTAAGATTACTTTCCCTAAAAATAAAAGAAATTCGTAACGACTCGCGTAAAAAAAGACCTGACTGTAGTAAAACAGATTGGAATGCAAATTGCGCATTATTACTGGACAATATCCTCGGAAAGTGTGTATTTCTTATGACACGAATCCCCCATGAGATTGTGCATTATTTATGAGATGAAATCTTGTTGAAAGTCTGAATCAGTTTTGAAACTATGTGCTCACGGAATTGTATCCGTTACTATTGGGTTACATTATAAGTTTTAAGAGTTTCGCGATTGTTATTGCTTATTTCAGTATATAGTATTTTGATTAAGTGGAAACCAATCCTTCAAACACTAGTTGGGAGAAAAAGAGAATCGTCTGGGAAAGGAGATTGCTTAATTTTTTCAAAATTTGAGTCAGCATAATAGCCAAAAGTTATAAACTAACATTAGTGTAGAGCTTTTGGCTATTACACGGTGTCAAATTTGGAAAGTAATATGACAATTCCCTCTAACCTTTCACCAAACGGTTCACCTTCTTTCACATCAAAAGCCATCTTCAGTGTTTCAAGCACTGAATATATAAAGAGGTCAACACTAAACTTAAGTTTATATTATCGTTTAAATAAATAAGAGAACAACCGGGAAAGGTGTCAGTACAGATAACTAAACAAATGTGCATTATTAATGAAATGAAGAGGAGTTTGCAGAAATAACTTTTCTAATTTCTCAAAACCAGTCAAAATCAATTACTAAGAAAATACAGGAAATTAATTGATAACTGAAAAAGCGTTAGTGGGAAGAAGCAAAATGATGTCGTGAACATCCTCAAAGGAAACATATATAACTTCAATAAATAAGCCGATCCCAACAGCAGTATAATTTAAAAGAATTTTCATTTTACTTTTCTATTTACGCTATCATGTTTTTATGTACTTATGAGTGGTGATAACTTTTTCATCGACGAAATTCAAATTTTTTTTAATAAAAACAAAAATTCACGTAAACCACTTCAACTTCAAATGACTCAGTCTACGCAATCCGTGTACATCACCAAACACATAAATTATTAAACCAAGCAATCACCTACACAAACATAAATAACTCGAAAAGACCGATTACTTCGCCGAACATAAAACCTTTTGTAATTACCTTCAGTCGTAATAGAAATCAATAAAATCAGAGAAATAATAGTTTGTCTATGTATTTATTTATCCGATAAATAATCTTTTCAATCGTAGATAAAATCGCTTTTAGTTCTGACTGTACTACCGGAGGGGAAAAGGTAGACCAAATACTTATTCAAATTTCTCAATATTGAATATTTACGATTGCATGTTGGTTCTTATTTAAAAATTTATGGAAACCAGACGGGGGTGGGGGTGAAGGGGATGGAAAGGGCGCACTCAAATTGGAAGAAAAAAATTTTCAAGATCACTTTTTTTTAAAATTTCGACTCCAATATATAATGCTTTGGAGTGAATGTTCCTTTATATCATCCAGTGGTTAGCGTTGAGGATCTTTTTTCTTTGAGGTATCGATTAGAAAATTGAATTCACAAAAAAGGGGCGAATTGCGTGAGTTAACAACAGGGCCCTAAAAGAATGTGATGGAATCCCTCCAAACCATTTAAAATTAATGTAAAGAAATTTTTTTTTTGTGAAAAGCGATCTGCGTCACAAAGCATAATGTCGTGCAATTAATCCGCCCTCCCGCCATCTTCATGCCCCATTCCCTCCTCCATCCACCATCCAAAGAATAATTCGGAATTTAAGTTTTAATACACAGAAAGAATAAGAAAAAAAAAGAAGGTTCAGTAACCTTTTATAAAAGGAATTACGAAATCGATTTTTGGCGTGACAAAAAAAAAATTTTAAATAACGCGAAGTTTCGAATGGGTCATCAAACGCACACTAATTGTGGAAATAGATTGGGTGTCCGACTTGAGGAAATTTCAAATTTTAAAGACGAAACGATTTGGATAATAGAGAGAGAGATTTTACCAAAGGCTATGATGATGTTGATAAAGTCATCTATTTTCGGCACTTAAATTAGTTCCTCGTTATGATCGCTGACTCGAATTTCCTACTAGTAATTGTAGTCATCGAGTAAACTTGGAGCAAAACTAAAAATAATTTTTTATTACTTCAGAGAAATAATTAAACAACCCGAAGGCTCAAAAGACCCACAATCATAATTCAAAAATCAGTACAAAAAAAATTTTTAACTAAGCCTCGTTTTAAATAAAATTTAAATTGATGAGAAATAAAAGCAACATGGGTGATTGGATGGGTAGCCATTTTCTTTCCCGGTACTCAGATGACGGAAACGGAAACCGAAACGCCCGGATATTTGGGTCAAAGTTTTACGGTCATTTAAATTTGGTTTAGAAAAAAATTTAGTGATACATGACAGTCGCTAAGGCGACAAATTAAGATAATTCAATGAAATAAGCGAGTTCATTGCTTTATTCAAACAAATTTGTGACTCGGATTTTATCTCGCCCCTTGTTTTCCTTGTCAATCAGTTGAAGTGCATGAAAATTGAAATCTAGTCTAGATAAATGGTCTTTCCAACTGGAAAATTTTATCTTAGAATGCACGAATCTATTCGATTTTGTTTAGAAACCATTTCGTGAGAAAACAAAATATATAATTGGCAAATAATAAAAGTCCAAATAGATATTTTTGATTAAATTTTTAGTTTTATTATTGTGGCATTTAGATGATCTTTTAAAGAGTAATCCAGAACTGGTTTTAACCAGAAAGAAACGTAATAATATAATTTTCAACATGTCCAGGAATATTCTACGATCAACAGCGATGGTGTAAAAAAAAGGTTGTTCTGTATTTTATTATCCTCTCATGAAGACATCACCTCGTAAACACATAAATCTTGAAAACAAAGTGAAATAAGAGAAAAAGAAAAAGGTCCCAGTGTGAAGAGAAGTTGTTGAACAATAATATTTACTTACAGCAATGCCTATCACAATGTCAATATTTCGAACTATCAAAGACAACAAAGGACTTTTGAGAATATCTGAAAATGAGTCCAAGTCGTAAATTTTAACGCTTCCATCCAAATGTTGAATTCGGTTCTTTTTACGACTGAAAATTACGTCACAATGTTGGAACACCAATGTCAAGTTGAAAAATAATTAAATTACTTACTTCGAGATTTATCTTTCGAATCCCGTGGATTGAATGCGTCCGTATGACAGATCGTAGAACGTATAAATAAATAATTAATGCGTCACAAACGCCATAGGTAGTTATTCTGTTGTTATTATTTGTTTTAAATATCAACTCTTTGATGGGGGTTAAAAGGGAATGAAAAAAACCACGACGAAACGGTTTTATGCTTCGGTTAACGAGTTAACATCTAATTAAATCGAAATTCGATATATCACCTTGTAAAAAAATTACATTTTAATAAATGTCGTCAGTTATTTATGTCAATTTTATCCGAATGAAAACAGAATTGCACAATTTAAAAACATCAGATTTTTGTCAATAGTAAAGGTAATTTGACAGGCAGGTTTGCTGACTTGAAGAAAAAAAATTCCCTATCACTACTTATCAGGTTAGAAATTTAAAAAACAAAAATAACTTACATTCGAGATTTTAGACATTATCTAGAAATGACTAAATGATTTTTATCACAAAATGAAGAGCAACTTTTTGACATTTCAGGTACGGTTTGCCGATTGTGATTATTAATTCTTTTTTAACGAATCCCGCTTATTTCCTGTTAATAAAAAACCTAACCTAACCTGGTCGGTTCAATGCATGGACATGGATGTAAGAAAAATTTTAATATTATATGGTAGTCAAACAGGAACCGCACAAGACGTTGCTGAGAGAATTTGGAGAGATGCCAAGCATTTGCAATTAATCGGACCGGTAAAATGTATGGACGATTATTCCATAGAAAATTTAATACACGAGAATATTGTCGTATTTGTGTGTGCAACAACAGGTCAGGGAGAAGTCCCAGACAACATGAAACAGTTTTGGAAGTTCTTGCTACGTAAATGCTTACCGAATAACTCATTGCAAAATATGAATTATGCAGGTATGATTTGAAACACTGCTTACCTTACTACTGACAATACTCTTTTTTTAAAAGAATGATATTCTACAGTTTTAGGTTTGGGTGATTCTTCATATGTAAAGTTTAACTTTGTTGCTAAACGTTTAGCAAGAAGATTGTCTAGTCTTGGAGGTAGTCAGTTGATTGAGACAGGTCTAGCTGATGATCAACATGATTTAGGTGCTGATGCTGTTGTAGATCCCTGGATTGAGAAGTTATGGAATGTGATTGGGAAATTTTATAACTTTTCAGTGGATAGTCTGAAAGGAGAATTTATACCATCTGCAAGGTTGGAAGTTATTTGAAATTAATTTTCTCCTGGGAAGACTACTTCCTCACTAAAAATATTTATAATTGAATTTTAGATGGAATGTTGAGAAATTAGATCCAGAGAAACTAGTGACACAAAATCAGTCTGGTGATAAAGATAAAAATATTTACTCCCAAAGAAATCCATGTAAATTAACTTTAGTATCAAATGTGAGAACAACCTGCGAGAAACATTTTCAAGATGTTCGATTATTAGAATTTCAAAAACCGGATGACTTGTCATATGAACCTGGGGATGTTTTGATGTTAGTTCCACAAAATAGCTGAAAAGGCAAATCAGTTTTTTAAAATACTAAACGAAAACAGGCTGCCTGGTCAATTTTTCACTAAAGAAGATATCATACAAGTGACTGCTAAGGATTCAGATATGCCTGTGCCAGAACCACTGAGGTCTCCCATCCAATTGTGGGAATGCGCCAAAAAATATTGGGACTTAAATGTTTGTAATACTTTGAACTTTTTTTACTAACAGTTATTTAAGAAATTGATTTTAAAAAACGTTTTTGGTTTTTTCTGCTTAGGCAATTCCTAGGAGGTATGTATTCACAATTTTAGGTCATTTAACAACAAGTGAATTGGAACGAGAGAAACTTCAAGAATTTGGACAGGCACAAGGTCAAGAAGAGTTATATAATTACTGTAACCGACCCAAGAGAAATATTTTAGAAGTTCTCAGTGATTTTCCATTTGCTACCAAAAATATAACTCTGGAATTTTTGTTTGAAATCCTTCAGCCAATAAGACCCAGAGCTTTTAGTATTGCAAGCTCACCAACAGTAAGTTTATGTGATTTGGGGTTATCGATCTAATATCATTCAAATTTGGCCATTACTCCCCTGTTTAGACACTAGTAGATGTAGAAGATCAAATTTTTTATGCTTACAGATGCATCGTGATCGAATTCATGTGCTTCTAGCTGTAGTTCAATACAAAACAAAATTAGTCGAAAAGAGAATTGGATTGTGTTCAACATTTTTAGCTAACTTAGATATCAATTCAACTGTTCTCGGTTGGATAAGGAAAGGTTCATTTAAATTTCCTCCTCCCGTGAGTTAGTCTATTCAAATTTGATCTGTCAAAATTTTTCTGATGCAATCCGCTAAAAAAATTTTTTTTGGGTTGAATTTATAGGAGACACCTGTGATAATGGTTGGGCCTGGTACTGGAGTAGCTCCCTTTAGAAGCTATATAACCGAAATGTCTGCTAAAGGAAAAGCATCAAAGAAGGATCTGTTGTTGTTTTTTGGATGTAGGCGGGAAAATGCTGATTTTCACTGCCGCGACGAATGGGAAAACCTTAAAAATGACAATCGCTTAAATATCTTTTGTGCCTTTTCCAGAGACCAGCCAGATAAGATGTAATTAGTCGGTTTTTGTTAAGTGAAGAATATTTTCAGGTTATAAAACTGTCAGAATTAAAATCAAACAAATTGGTTTCAGATATGTTCAGCATGTAATTCTACAACAGGGTGAATTAGTATGGGAAATGCTTAAAACTAGTAAAGCTTTTATATTCGTTGCGGGAAATTCAAAGAACATGCCTCAGAGTGTTAGAGAATCTTTTGTCAAGGTCGTCCAAAGTCATGGTCGCATGAGCGAAAATGAAGCAGAGAATTTTATATCGAATATGGAAAAAGTGGGAAGATATCAAACCGAAACATGGGGATAGTCTGAAAATTAGATTTTAATCAGATTTTAGTAAATTGCCTATCGAAATAATATAAATTTTGTTTTATAGCGAATATTAATCGCTTTTCATATTTATGTTTTAATTAAGCCAAGAGTATCCAAACACTAATCAGCATCACTAATCATTTTCTTTCCCTTGTCAACTGCCATCTGTCTCTAAGCGGGACATTTTGTACTTGGTTTGGCTATAAGGGCCTTTTATCTAGGGGACAGACCAGGGTCTCAGCCCCAGGGATGGGATAAAATAGGGTGTGACGTGAGAGCAGTCGTAAGGATGGGGTAAGAGTAAGATAAAGTAGGAAAGAAAGAGGATAAGGATATAGTAAAAGAGTAAAAATAATAATAATGGTGAGGAAGATAATAATACTAATAATAATAGTAACATCAATAGTAGTGAGGAGAAAGATGAGATAGACGAGAGATAGAGGAACCACTAATCATAGCAGTTTATTGTAATTTGATGATGGTGTGTGCGTCTCTCTCTTAATTCAATTAACAGAGGTTATAAAAACCCTCCGATTTTCTGTTTTCCCCATCAAACAGTTTTTTAATTAGTTCCAAAGAGTATAGAAAGAGCACGAGAACCTAATTCACATCAAAGAAATAACCTTCAGCTCCCAAATCTTGATTCCACCAACACAATCACTAAAAAGGCATGATACAATGATTCTCAATACCTTCACCAAAGACCAGAGGACAACATTCCCTTTTCATAACAAATAAAAACGACAACATTTTTATTTCCAAAATACTATTTTTAATATTATTTATTCCATAATTGTTACCATCAAACACGCTTTAGGAGTCTTTAATACGAAAAAGAAAAAAAAATTATGAGAAATTTCTGAGTTATCAAATCACTATGCAAGTACAAAAAAGCTTCAAAAAAAATTAAATTTTTAATAATAAAAAAAAAAGTTTACATATTAAAATTTCCCCCAACCCCCAATTAGTCATTAATAATAGCCATTACTCAAATTACCTCAAAAGAAAATTAAAGTAAAAATATACTTATACTGAACTTAAGAAAAGGAAAAATTAAATGAATCATAAAATCATTTTGTATGATAATTAAAAAATCAATTAGTCTGAGAAATATCTCGTTAAAACAAAAGTACAGATTATGTAAAATCATATTTCGATATATCGAGGCTTCCCATTCCGAGATGACCACAAAACGAAACAAAAATTATAATTAATCTCGTGAGGTCAAAAGCCTACTCGCTACACTAATTATATTTTTGAAAGGTAAAAATCAATTAAAACAAAAAGAAAATTTCGACTACAATTACAAACTGTCATCGTTTTCATTTAAAAATCTTTCAGGGCAAAACAACCAAGTTCCTTTGAATAAAATAATATCATTTTCAAAAAACACTTTATAAAATCTTTCAGTATAAATAAATAAACTGCAAGGCCATGTAAAGAGTCCCCCTTCTATGCTATCTATATTTCTATCAAAAATTATATATGAGTAGGAATGAATCGGTGAGTTTTAGAGACATTTGCGGTTGTTACCATTAATGATACCATTTAAGCTATCACGTCGCTGGAGTTTCGGGAGAATAAGGAATACACTCTTCCCGAAATCTGACATGAGTGATGTGATAGCTAAATACCATTATTCAAAATTAAAGGAATGAACTGGCTTTCAAACTGTCACTCACTGGTGTGCACCACTCATGAATGAAAATAGAAATTTTTTTTGCAACATAAACGCGGACTCTGTAAACTTCAACAAGGTTTGATTAGTTATTGACTTTCGAAAATATTTAGTTCCATCGCTTAAACATCTAAGAAACACTTAGGTCGAAATAGATTTACACAACTGTTGTGAGAATGCTTTTCACTTGGCACAAATCCCTTCTTATAAGATCAGCAATGGCTTTTCATATTTTTTGTTTTTATACAGTTGATTATGAACTTTTATTATATAAAAATAAAACGACCCCACTATTTAGAGGTGATTTCTACTGTTATTTAGAAAATAAAATAAAATGAAACCCTAACTTGTCTGTTACGGTTTTCCAAAGTTATAACATTAAAATTTACAAAAATGGCTAAGCGACTAAACCTTTCGATTCCGACTTTCTGATTTTAAGTAGTGCTTTTAAGAGAAGCCGAATTTAGTGTCCTCTACACTAAAATCTAACCTACAATCACTGAAACTTCCAAAGGAAAGTTTAGTCCAGCTAAGAGCACTTGAGCGATCCATGTGTCCCTACTTCATTTCCGTGCTTTCGATTTCTTTACTGCCGGAGACACGTTCTTCCTGTTAAAATTAAAAATAAATCAATAAATTTTTATTAATTATCACTTTTACCGGAAATATCGAAAGCTACGAGTAATCCACTCACCGTACAGAAGTGCTTTTAACTACTGTTCTCTTCTTGGTCGTTTTTGTTTGTACTTGAGTTTTCTTCCCGCGGGTGCTAGCCGTTCCTTTCGCACTCCTCGTATTCTTGGGACTGATTTTATCTGAACTAAATCCGAAACAATGAAGAATTAGAAACAGAGAACTATTAGACCGAATCATAATTGGTTTAGTTTAGTTTGGATTAGTTTTAATCTCGTTCTTCCTTCTTGTGTATAACAGGATACGGAGGAGGATTTGAACTCACGACCATAAATCTTATAAGCGAGGACGTCAGCCACTGCACGTGGCTTCCCCCCACCGAATCATAAATAACTTCCGACTAAATCGATTTCTTTTTATAAGTAATACAAATTTATGGTATAAATGTATGGTAGATTGATCAAAATACCGAATAAATATTCAAAATGTGCATTACTTATGAAACGAGTTTTTCTACTAGTGTGCGTTATTTATACAACAAATATTTTGAGTGACTTAAGCCACAGAACAATTTAAAGTTATTTTTGACTCAATCTAAAGCAGAAACCGTCTGCTATAGTTTTAGTATCATATTTTCATACTTTTCATAAGAAGCTATAACTTATAAGTTTTGGGTTTTGATTCTAACCTCTCTGATTGGATTTCCTTTGTGGATTTGATTTGAGATCTTCCTTTTTGTACTTTCGAAGTAGATTTTGCACTGGTTTTACTGACCGCTTTTGTAGTTTTAGTTTGTACTTTTGATGTTGCCGTTTTCCTCGACGTTTTCTTGGCTTTTTCATTTGTAGATACTTCATTCCTTTAAAAGAAAAATAAATTTGAAATTTCAACTCAAGTGCATATTCTAAAATTCTTTGTCGAAAACATAAAAAAGTTTGCCACAGATGTACATGCCTGTCAACCGAAACTTCCGTCGTTTCTTCTTTCGGCGAATTTGTTTTCAATGCGACTCTGCGTTTTGTCGTAATCTTTTTTGAAGATCCTAACAAAAAACAAAAACAATTTTGAAGTGATTGTTGTACGAAGATAGACCCGGAATTTAAAACCAAAAAAGCTTACCTTTTGTCACAGTTTTGCTGGTCTTAGTTTCGGTTCCCGCCAGCCTTCTACGTAACTTGGGAGGAGACACTACGGAAGTAGCCGAAGAGGTTTTGTTACTGCGAGACCTTTTCGTTTCCGGTTCCTCCTCTGAAGATTGCACAATGTCTTTTGGTTTAGATTTCCCTGACCTCGTGCTCCTCTGACTTTTGACTACAACACGCGAAACTCCCACTCTTGAGGCTTTCTTTTTAGGTGGCGAAGTTTCCACTAACTCGACAGCTTTCCGTTTGACTGACTTCCCTCCTTTTGCACGTGTTGACGCCACCACTACTTCAGATTCTTCGTTTGTGATTTCTGATTTCTTCTCAACGTCAACTCCTGGAAATTTGAATAACGTTATACACACAGATTTCTTTGATTGCAACAAAACCTTTATTTAATCACTTGAGTAACTTACCTCTTCTTGAACGGGTTGCTCGTGGAATCGTTTCTTCAATTAAGTTTGTTGTCTCTTTTACAGTTCTTCGAGCGACCGGTTTTTGGGTTCTAACAACACGTTCTCCGACTTCTTCCTTTAATATTCTCCGGGATCTTTCACTCACCCCTTGCCTCTTCAAAGCTTCTATTTCGGAATTGGGAATATCAAAGAATTCACAAAGATCAGAGAGGCCTAGATTGAGACCAGAGGTGGACTGATACGAAGAAAATAATTCTTTAACTCCTTCCACGTCGGATAAATCATTTTTCGGGCCTTTGGGACTCGAGTAAATTGTTCGTCTGCCTCTAATGCTCTTAAAGCTCCTGATACGTGATTTAGGATAACTGTTCCTTGTTCTGTTGGAATCCTCCGATAAATCTGACACATTGTTTGCAATCAGAATTTGTTTCCTATCAGCTCCATCCGAAAAACAACTTCTGAAACTTCGTTCCGATGATTTTTTAACCATTTCCTCAACCGCTCCAACTTCACTTACGGAGGTCGTTTGAGCTAACGGTGATTGGAAGAGGTGTCCGATTGAACTCACATTCATCAAATCATTTTTGGGACTCTTCTGTCCTCTAGGGGTTGTCATAAGTTTCCGAACTCCAGTCAAATCGCTTAAATCATTTTTCGGACTCCTTTGAGCTTTTGGTGATGCCAATAACTGACGAACACCTCTCAAGTCAGTTAGTTCGTTCTTGGGACTTTTCATTGTTCGGGGAGACTTAAATAGCTCTCGGACACCAAGTAAATCCGTCAAATTATTTTCGGGACTCTTTTGAGTTTGGGGAGTCCTCAGCAATCGTTTCACTCCCGCCACATCTGTTAAATCATTCTTAGGGCTCTTCACTGCTCGAGGTGTTTTCAGCAGGTTTCGAACTCCCCTCACATCCGTCAAATCATTCTTTGGACTTTTTTGCACTTTAGGTGTCTTCAGCAATTTTTTCACACCCCTCACATCTGTTAAATCATTCTTCGGACTTTTCTGTACCCTAGGGGTTTTCAATAATTTTTTCACACCCCTCACATCTGATAAATCGTTCTTTGGACTTTTCTGCACCTTAGGTGTTTTCAGTAATTTTTTCACACCCCTTACATCCGTTAAATCATTCTTTGGGCTTTTCTGTACCTTAGGTGTTTTTAATAATTTTTTCACACCCCTAACATCCGTCAAATCATTCTTCGGACTCTTTACAACTTTGGGAGTTCGCAATAAGCGACCAACTCCTTTCACATCTGACAGATCATTTTTGGGACTTTTTTGAGCCTTGGGCATGACAAACAACTTTCGCACGTCTTCGATGATGCTCAAATCTTCCTTAACGCTCCTTCCTGCTTGACTTGTCTGAATGACCTTCACAGTTTTTTGTGTCTGAGGTGTTCTTAGCAATTCTTGGACTCCAGTTAAATCTGTCAATTCGTTCTTTGGACTCCTTTGTGTCTTCGTTTTTTTCGAATCCTGGCGATGTAATGCTGCCCTAGAAAGCTCACTTTTAGGCTGAGGAGATTGTAATAATTTACGAACACAATTTGTGCGCTTAGGCTCGCTTCTAGGCGATTTCACATTGTTCGTTGATGTTCCTTTCTTCCTCTGCATTTCACCGCCTGGAAACGTTGACACTTTCCCGCTCATTTCATTTTCCGAAAAACTCTCGAAGCTTTCGGTTACCAACGGAGAAACAAACCTGTCCATTGTTATGTTGGGAGTTTGAATAGAATCGAAATCGAAATCAGTTCCCTTGGTTGTGTTAGGAGTTAAAAGCCCAGAACCAAAAGATATGTCTTTCGAGGAAAACCTCACCATTTTTCGATTACCGACTTTTGAGGTGGATGCCGATTTGACGATTCCTGTCGTTCGGAAGTTCTTAGGAGTCGCCAAGCTTATACTCCTCCTTTTCCCCTCTTTCGGGCTTTTGAAAATGTCAACATTCTTTGGTATTAAACCCAATGCTGTGGGAGATAATTCCGTAAAGTCGGGTCGACTCACGTCATTCTTGGAGCTCAAACGCTTCGACGCACGACGATTAGAATTGAACAAGTAGTTACTCGACAGGTTGATGGAATTTTCAACGTCTGGAATCAATTCGCTGGTCGACTGTTCAGAAAGCGAAAAGTTTATGATGGACGATTCTAACTTTTTACCCTGTTTCGAAGGTGATTTCAACGAAAATGACGAGTCAAAGTTCAAAATCTTATTTTTTGCCGGTGAAGTTTGAATGACCGAGCTTGTGCTAATAGACTTTCTCCCGGAAATTTTTTTCTCTTCTCTAGGCGTCTGAGTCTTTGAACTGCTTGAAAGAAGAGGAGTAGACGGTTTCTGAGCTTCGGATTCTTCTACGATTTTCGAAATTTTTGGAGGTGATTTTCTTTTATCCGAAGGACTCTTTTTTGTTGTTGTAATTTTTCCTTTTAACAGCTTTTTTCTTAGATTTCTTTTTGACGTTTTTCACCGATGTCTTCGCAGCAACCTCATCCTAAAACATGAATAAGCATTCGATTAAAGCCAAAACAGTCCTACAAACAACTTACAACCCGTACACTTGAAAGAATTAAAAGACCCGAAACCTAAAACACTTACTTTACGGATTGGTGGTGGGATCGATTGCTTGATTGCTTTCTTAACAATTTTTTGTTTCAGCAATACTTTTAAGTTTTGCGAAAGTACTTGTTTTCGATTGGCCTTCCCGAGCACTAGAAGGGCTGCTTTCTTGTTTTTATCTGTAAGAAAAGAAAAAAAATTAATAGGAGAAATAGAGACCATTTGATGAATTAACACTTTATTATATACACATACCTGGCTTTGTTGGACTGCTTGTTTTGAGCTTCTTAGCTGCCCTTTCAGCAGAAGATATCGAAGGACTTAATTTCCTTCGGACTCCTCTGGGAGAAGCCTTCTCTTTAATTTCTTGCGGAAGGAGTTTTTTTCACCGACGAAGCAGACGGACTTTTAGACGATCTGGAGGATTTTCTAGACGCAGGAGAACGTTTAGCAATCGGAGTTATTTTCTTTTCGCTGGATACTGTTGGTGTATCAACCATAGGAGAAGCAACTGTTTTTGAACTTTTTCTAGGCTTTTTAAGGCTTTTAGGGGTTGGAGTATTTTTTACCGTTGACGTCACCGGAGATGTTTTATTAGAGATTCGTCGTCCTTTTGATGGAGTTTCAATAATATTGACAGAAGGAGGTCTTTCGACAACCGTATTAGAATCTAACACTTTTGACAAGAAATTTCTGACGCTTTTTACGTTTTCTTGAGATGTATCATGAGAAAGAGTGCTTTTTGAAAGATTTTCATACAATTTTTTAACAACCCCCTTTACAGGAGTTTTATCCAACGGTTTTAAAACCAAACTAGATCTTTTTAAACCTTTTGCTGTTTTCAAAGAACTTCTCTTTGTAGATTTCTTTTCCGAATTAAATAATCTCTCTGATTTAGAAATGGATTTCCTTCCAGGGGTTTGTGGTAAAGATAATGCTTCCAATTCTAATTTTACATTTTTTTTATTTGGAGGAGATCTACTCGTACTTCTAGTTGATCTCGATGAAACCTCTTCCTCTTCATTTTCTTTTGGTGGTGATTCAACTATGGTTTTAAGATCCAGTGTTTTTATTGTACTTTTTCTACCTGACTGCATTATTTTATCAACTGACTTCATGGGTAAGGGTTTCTTAATGGGAGTTGATTTCCGGTGAGTTGCTCTTCCACTGGATGGAGGAGACACGATATTTACTTTCCAAGACGCCATTGTTGATTTCCTTGCATTTTCTACAACTTCAGGTTTTGGTGATTTTGAACTACAAACAACAAATAAATTAATTATCATACTCTCAAAACTTTTCTCAGTCAGACTCCAAAAAAGTTTACAATTGCTTGAACAATTTCTACCTAATAATTCCTGGGGTGCTTTTCCTTTGTTTGATTTTTGAACCAAATAAAATTTTCGAAGCTTGCAGGCTGTGACGTCCAGTCATGAATTTTGCCACATTACTCATTGGTTTCTGATTTTTAGTTACACTGCTAATTCTTGCAACTTTTTTAACTGATCCATTTTCTAAAATAAAAAATATAGTTTTATATACATATTTTCCTTAATTCTAACCCATTTGTACTGAATTGTTGTAGCTAAAATTATTTCATCAGGCTAAAAATAAAATTTTTACTACCTGAAACTGTTCTTTCACTGTATCTTCTTTCCCCTCCAAGGGAGGTGCTTCTAGATACTGAAATCACTGAAGTAGAAGTTCCTGGAGTTGCTTTTTCCTCCTTTAATGATTATAATAAAAGTGCAATTAGGTAAAAAGGTAAAATATAACAAAGAAGCTAACGAAATATTATTGTAATAAAAAATTTTCCTTACAATTGACCTCTGCTGGGGCATAACAACAGCAACCAATCTACCAGTGGGTGAAAGAGGTTGATGATAATATTTGGAGGATGGTAGGTATTCCCATCTGGCCAATCGTTCACCAAGTTTAAAGATGTCTCCATGGCACAAGGTAACATCTTCCTGATTTATTCGTTTCCCATTTAAAATAGCAACCTTGGATAGATATCTTAATTTTGCCTAGAACACAATGAAAAGGTTTAATCAAATTTTACTTAATTTTTGTCACAGTAAGTTTTAAAAAAGCCTCAATTTCACAAAATTCCTCACCTGTCCATTGTCATCTACAATTAATTGACAATGTTCTGCAGCAACCTGAGGATTATGAATACGAATCAAGCAATCTTCAGATCTTCCAATTTTTATATTCTTCTCAGTAACTGGGTACTTTGATCCATCTCCACCTGTCTTCTTTATAAAAACTATATTTCCAAATAGCATGGTTAACTCCTTCTTACACTATCGCTTCGTTTTCATTACCTAAAGATAAATATAAAAATGAAGAATTTTGTATCAAAGTATGCACCTTATTAATATAAAAACAAACCTTTTACAAGTAATATAAGACGTTAAGCGTTAGCGATAAACAAATAGCCAAATAAACAAATAATTCACTTCGATTTTCGCTTGCTAGTGAGTAACCTACACAAAATTCACTAGGTGTCAATACAGTTAATGGCTTCGTAAGCAATTTTTAAAATAACCTATCAGTACTAATTATTTCTCGTTGGTCGAGCACATGGAAGTTAAAAAAAAAGAAAAAAGAACTTATTTCCATCTAAATCTTTTCCCTCCAAAGTCCTTCGATCGTTTCAAAAAATCCCATATTCAATGGATTTCAATAATGTACATATGTATGTGAATACACATTAAAACGAAATAAACAAAATCGTCGACTCTCATAAACTAAACATGGTAGAAACTCATCGTTAAAATTCCCCGCGACGAACGAAAGACAACGGAAAACTGCTGCGATACAACATATATTTCGTATAATTTTTAATATTTCTAAACTCGTTTATCAACCATTTAACGACAATCCAATGGAATTTTAACGTTTCGATAAGATTTCACTACAACTCGGCAGAAATATGGCTAAATAAAAACGAAATCATCAAAAATAAATTCACCTGTTAATAATATCCAGCGTCTTCTAGTAACCGATTACTGGCAAATATACGCACAAAGCCTCATAACACCTTTGCGCTCGTTATTAAACAAAAAGCAGTTCCCATTTATTTCCATTTAAATCTGTCAAAATATAATTTTCGAATTGTTTTCCGCTTAAATATTTTTTTAAAAATTCATTCCGTTTCGAAATGAAGAATTTTTTATACAAATTTAAATGAACGTTGGGATTATTTAAGAAGTAGGCCATTTCCCAACACAATAGATGTAAATGAGGACAGTTTTACCGCTTACAGAATTTTTTTGCTTTTATTAAAACTTTTTGTGTCCAATACCACGAAGCAACCACACACCAAAAGGGCAAAAGAATTGCTTAACGCATTTTAAGTTTTAAAAAAAAAGTTAATCCCATTTGTCGAAATACCATGAAGACTTTTTGTACGATACTTAGATAGTATATCAAATAATATGAGGGAAATAAAAATAAAATAAAAAACTTTTATTTAACATCAAACTGATTTAAGGGGACAGATTTAAAACGAAAATTTATGTAAGGAAATTAAGATTTATTAAATGGGAGGCTGTCAATTAAAAAAATTCCAGTAGCAAATAATTGTTTCATCATCCCAAAGCCAAATTAGATTTAGAGTGGATGAAAAATGGATAGATCAATTATAATTTCATTCATTATTTAAAACATGATATAATTTGAAGTTATAAAAATATAGATGTATATGGATTTTATAAAATATATATTTAAAGATTCGAAACTTGGCTTTTATGATTAAGAGCAAGTCCACAGAATTAAGAGAAAAAAATAAAAATAAAAGTTATTTCACGTCTCGAAACATGAGAAGTATTATTTTCTTAGGACTCGTTTTCAAATAATTATAAATTCTGGTAGAACGAATGATTGTGGATTTAAATCACTTTCGAATTTGAATTAAAATTAAAATTACATTCGGGGAAGCAAATAATTTTAAATGGCGTCCTCGGTCATTTTTCACTTTGCTGGTGTGTACAGCCTGCTAGTTCACCGCCGATCGAAATTTTTGTTTTCTCTGTAAGCTGTTTTGTTATTACCGGTGAAATCGATTGAGAAGGTTAAAAAATCGGCATTCACACCCTTAAGGTATTGGCAAATACTTTTTATTCATTTAAAACCAAATTTTTTTACTTTAAACGAAGTCTTTTTGTTAAAAATAATTTAAAAGGAAGACCCGAATGCATGTCGAGTTGTAAGTAGGGGACGCATTATCCAATATTCAAACCGTATGGCTTTTTCCCATTTTATCTCAATTTCTCCGAATTAAATATGATTAAAAATGTTTTCTATCGTTAGTTGTTTTGTTTTATTAAGTTTTTGTCGTTATAATGGTTTTTAGACCCTGATTCCATTGAATATTCCCGAATACTAGACTTTTCTACCCTATCGGTTAGGTATGTTGTATACAAACTTTATCAGGTACTACTAATGACATTTTGGGCGTGTCTCTTTACACTGGATTATTTGGGTAATTTTATTTGATTTTGTAGCGTAGTGCGGTGTACCTTTTTAATCGACTCTAATTGAGATTTATAGTGCAACGCCAATTTATTTCTTGTTCAGTTTCATATCATTTTGGTAATTTGATTATAAAAAATAAAAATAAAAATTATGACTGAATAAATATCACTGTGATTAATTTTTGATTTTACAAATTAGCCTCTTTTTTTTATCATATTAATGAAAAGGTAATTTTTGGATGATTAAAGTTGTTCAACACAAGACCTGTTTTGAAATGGTAATTAAGATTTTTCTCCTTTTTTCTAATTTCCCTTTAACTTTTCAGGTGAACCATGGAAACAGTGAAGAGTAGATCTGAATCTCCATTCTCAAATGATAAAGCCAACAGTCAGTCATTGGAGAATTCTGAGAACAAAATCGAACAAATAAAACAAAAAAAAAAGAGTAAGCGAAATAAACAAAAGACTGAGTTAAATGGGAATGAAAATGCAGATTCAGCAAAGAATGGAAATGATTTTTACAAGGAAGAAGTATTAAATCCACATCAACTTGAAAACAATGGAAATGATAATGATAATGGAATTGATATACAAAATGATAATAGTAAAGGCTCTTCTGAAGTGTTAGAAGTAAATGATTCCTCAAACAGCATGCCTGAGTTGGTAAGAGAACAACCATTCAATATGGCAGAAACTGCTGACAAGTCACAAGAAATTGAATTCATTATAGAAGAATCGACAAACAGTGAAGAGCCAATACATCTTGTTATCGTTGAGAATGAGAACAGTATGGAAAACGGTAATAACTGCAACAGCACTTTCTTAAATGAGACTGATGACTGTGCCAAAAAGGACATTTCTGAAACAGAAGATTCAGTCCCAGCTGATGGTGAGGGAATTAATAATGGGATTGAGGAAAACAACCATGGTGAAGTAAATGGTGTCTCAGTGTCTTCAACACAGGATCAAGAGAATGCTGAAGGGAATTCCTTCATTGAGGACACTCCTGAAAACAACATCAATGATTCGAACAATGAGTCATGGTTTAAGGAAGTGGACACAACAAAAGATGCTGATCAACCTGAGCCTGAAACTCCAGCAAAGGAAGAAACCTCTTTTTCAAACAAGATTTCCAGTTTCCTGGGAAAATGGAACGCATCGCTCTCTCCAGAACAAAAACAAGATTCAGAAATATCTTCATCAAAGAAACTAAATGATTCATTCACTTCAAAAGGTCCAGTTATAAGCCACCCATACTTGAGTAAAGTGAGTGGAAGACCTGGGATAAAACGTGGCTTTAATTCTAGCACGCTGTCACTGAGCTCTAGCTCGAAAAATGATGATGTCAAAACCCCTAAAGGTTCAGAAATCGCACTTGACGATAGCTTCAGGGTTCGTACAGATCCATCCCGGTTGAACCCTTCAGAATTTCAGGAAAATCCGACACTGCGAAAGTTCAAAGGAAAACGATGTCTAAATGCAAGCGACGATCCCGCTGAAGGTGATGATGTCTTTTCGAGTACTACGAAGAAGCGAAAGATCGAAGATAAAACTTCAGACTCTGGATTCTTGGGAAATATATTATGGAGTCCTTTTAGAAAGAAGTCTATGGATGGGGAAGAATCTATGAAAATAACAACGACGGAATCGAAGCTCTCAAGATTCTTAAGCCCATTTTGGTTCTGGAAAAGAACAGCTGGGTGTCAGAAGGGCCAGTAAAATTTCAAATCACCGTTTACAGATTGTAAAATTTTATAAACAAGACTATTTAGTTTCATTTTTCGATTTTACCCACCTACTTTGAATCTGTAGATTTATTTAAAAAAGGAGAGTAAAAAAAAAATGGCGGTTTTAATTTTTTTTCTTATTGTAGAGAAAAGACTTAGCTTTCGTTTCTTTTAAATATTCACTTTAATTGTAAGTCGATGATTTTATCAAATTATCATATTCTTTTGTCATACATGTATAATTATTATTGTGGTAAATGACACTTTTAGAGAACCCTGTGCTATCATTATGTTAAGTATGCTGAAACCGTACGATTTTATTTTTGCACATCCTGTAATCTCTTAAGTTGTCATACAAAATGAACTCAATTTTTTTTTAAAAAGTATTTTTAAAGTCAGATCTTGCTCAGTTAGATTTCATGATCTCTCAAGTACAAAATCTTCCAGGTTTTAATTTTTTATTGTAATCACAAAAGTAACTGATGCCGTGCTGCGTTTATATCCATTTGCCAAATGAAATTTTCCTTTTTTTCGTTTATTCAGTACTGAGCATCAGGAGTTATTTTAAGTCTGCCTAGGTTCCTTTTTTTATTTGCGACTGAAAACTTCTTTTTATTTCCGAAGCTTTTTTTTGTATTAGGAATGGTTCAGATACTCAAATTTTTTTTTAGTTTTTTCTTAGTGTCCATTGTACTGTCTTGTAAAAATGAGCTCCTCCTGAATTTAAAAAAAAATTTTTTTTGAGTTATAGTCTGAGTTAGTTCCATATATATTCACTCCTGGGTAACGGTTTGGAGTTGTCTGGATGGGTTTTAAAGACTGAAAATAAAAAAGACAAATTTTTTTCTTTTAAAGACATGTTGGGATGTGAATATAGTGAATCTAATATGGTACAAGTTAGCCAAATTCCTTTCGATATCGAGCTCATTTCAGTAGTATAATGGCAATTCATGTTTTAGATTGGTATTGACCTACTCATTGTATTGATGTTTCATTTTATTAGGTTTTATTGTTACTCCTGAATTTTTAATATTTAAATAAAGTTTGTGTTTTCATTTTTAATTTTGGTTTTTTGTTTTCTTCCCCTTTTGACCGTCCTTATGTTTCAATGATACCTTTCATGGGGATCTGATTGATGTGTCAAATGGCATTCCTGACTTGTGAAATGAATTCTTCATAAATTTGTCTACCAATCATAAAATGAGTTCTGGCTAAAAGTGTGAACTAATTATGGTCAGTTGTAATCAATGAACCGTGTTTTCATTTAATTTGACACCTGCATTAATGTGACGCCTTTCACTTTGATGTAAGTATATTGAGGATTAAGATAGTCAAAACAGTCTTGGAAAAATTTTTATAACCGGTCTCCGGTCGAAACGAAATTACAAAATGACAGGCTTTTGAAAGACAAAAAATTTCTGTTCCATGAATTCCTTTCATTGACGCACATACTGACCCATGTTCCAGAGTAAATTGCTCTTAGATCCTTGGTATTCCTCCTCCATGGCTTTATCAGTCAGCAATTGTTCATTTCGCATTTTCTGAGTTTCATTAAAAACAATTTTTTAAAAAGAATTTATTACCAGACAGCAAACCGGTAAGCTTGTAATAAAATAGCTATTAGTCAAGGCGTTTAACTATCAAATTCAACACTCATTAATAAATTGAAATATAATGAGGGAAAAATGTTAATTACCTTGAGAACATTTGGAAGAATCGTATCAATAACTGCAGGGGTTTTCGAGCAACACATTATCTTCGAATCATTCTTAACTCTTCATCATTCAAACCAGCCAAAAGATGTCCTGGATTCAAGCTCCCAGGTCCAATAACCGTGTAACTTGCTAAGTCTTAAATGTTTATTTTGAAACAAGAAAATCTAAACTCAATAAAAATTTCTTTTACATGTTTTTAGAGCTTTTAACATATACCAGAGTGAGTGAATTGTTTTAGTATCACTCTGAGCCATTATTTATGTTGGCTTTCCTATTTTCTGTCTTCAATAGTTACCGCTAAAATACAGGAATCAGTTAGTGTGGATTTTACCCAGGTGATCTGTAGATTATTTCAGGTTTAAAAAACAGGCTCATGAAGAATAAGGTACGTACCGTAGAATGGGTGCACAAATTTGGGACAAATCATTAACTGAATAACCGCAGATAATATTTCTCAGTTTAGGCACTTCCTCTTCTTTATTCAAAACAGATGCCCCTCCCGAGGCCTTTACTATCTCCGCCAAAGTACATAGTTGCCCTTTTTGCCCTTTCTTCAACTATACGGAATCAAACATCCGAGTCATCAGGTCATCGTCAGTGACATTTATTTGTCGAATGAACTCCACCGGAAGGGTAGATTTAACGGGTTCATGCGCTCGCCATTGGCTAACGCCCAAATTTTCCATTTTCCATGTTTTAAATCCTTTCCAAGCACGGTATTCAAAGCTACGGGTCTACACAGCAACAGTATAGTTTAAAATTTGTTTTCGCAACTTGAATTCGATTTGAATAATTTTATACAAAAACTCTCCGGAAAATATCAACTCGGCTCATTAATAACTTCCGAAGAAACTGCATAAATAAAATGCTTAATTCAAACTCAATTCATTTCATAAATAATGCACACTTATTATAAAATTTAAGATGATATCTAACGTTTGTTAACAAATATTTATAAACCGACATTAAGCAAAAACAAAATTTCTAACAGAGAACGAAAGACATGGATGATTCGAGTTAATAATTCGATGGCTAATTAATAAAAACAACAAATAATTAATTTATCTAGCAAATAATTAGGACGATGTGCGCGAAAAACCTAAACAAAATAACAGATACTTCTTATGATGATGAAATCACCAATTATGGAAAATAAAAATTTACATAAATGTAAACAAACAATGAAATTTAAACAAAAATAAATTTACAAAATCAATGTTTCAAACAAGGAATGTTTCCCGAAATCCGATTTAACTAGACAAAAAGTTTATAAGTAATAATTTTTATTTAACAATCAAGTCAGGGAATAATTTCATCCCTTTTGACACAAATGAGATAGTTTCTTTTTATAATTAAAACTTATTTTTTATTTAGAAAAGTTATACCTAAAGGAAAGTCTCATAATTATCTATAACTAATATACCAAGAAACTACGTAATCAATTAATTAAATTTATCACAGTTGTGAACTTATTTAATTGTCAAATAAACGCTTAATGAAAACGTTAGAGCGCGAGCACAGATCCCGTGCACTCGACACACCTGAAGAAATTTAATTGTACACTGAATTATTTAAATTATTTTCAATTTATCGATCATTAGGTACAAAGCCATTATTTCAGATAATTACTTTGTTCATTGAGTCCACTTCTTTCAGAAGACTACAAGAGTTTCGATACCATGAAGCGAGGGCTTACTCACAATTTGTTTAATCCCTCAACCATTACATCACTAATTAACATGAATAAAATGACAAAATTTAATAGAAAACTAACTTAACACTAGTGATAAATATCTTTCGATTTCTATTGACCCAGAGACACCAATTAGCTAATTAAAAAGCAGTTGAAGTTTACTCAGTCCTCAACCACCCAAGCATATAAATTTTTTACTATATCCAGGCTATTTTGCTATAAGTCAAAGATAATCCTGTCGTCAAATTAAAAGTTCTCACGAATAACAGCAATCTTTTAAGGTTTTCTGTATACTGCAGGCAGATTCCTTATGAGAAAGACGGTTTAGATTCTCACTCATTACTACGTTATTCAGGCATTTCAACCACTCATCCATAGTCCTCCCAACTTTTCAAAACAAAAAATTAATTTCATACCTGTCAAATGTTTAAATAGTTTTTTTGGTAGAGAAGCTTTTAGTCATTATTCCTTACGGCTTTTCACTCTGTTTATGAATTTAAGTTTAAAGAAGTCTTTCTGCTTCTCTTGAGAATAAAAAAATTCAAAACAAAACAATCTGTCTGTAGTTTTATATAAAATATTTTGAGCATTTACATAGCAGTCAAACTCTCAAGAGCAGAAAATATGTGATTCACCAATCCTGCTTCTTCGGATTCAGCAGTCTATATTCTAATTATTCAGTCGAATTCTTCTCCGGATAAAAATTTAAAATGAACGATTCTCTTTACAACTGGCACGAGCTTCCTCACTGTTGTACGGATCCGTCAGATAAACCAGTATGATTGAATCCCGATTGTACATTTCTATAATGTTCCATTTTTTGAATAGCTTCATTGCATTTTTTATCGCATCAACAGAGGAGCTTTCGCCTTGAAAAAGAAATTTGAATTGGGTTGTGAGTTACAAGAATGTTAGAAGAGTTAGAAAAATGATTCAATTAATCAGGGAAAAAGTTTTTAAGTTTGTAAAACTCACCGAAGGAACTATATCCCTTAAGTAACTGATTTTTAATTTCACGCAAGACCTCTTGTGTAAATTCATGTTCAGTTAATTGTTTGTCAACCATTTTGTGTAAGCACATAGCTGTCGCGACGTAAGTGTCGATTAGAGGTCGCAGAATCGTGTGAAACAACTGAAATTTTTCTACTTCTGCCGCAGTGTCATTTATCTAAACAATACAAAGAAAAATCTTCAATATTACAGTTAAAGTCTTAAACGGATACTCATTCCCTTGTTGTGTACATGTATACACAAAACGCCTATCACGCGAAAAACTTACAACAAACACGGGAGAAGGTTTAAACTGAGAAAATTCGTCGTCTTCACTGTCTTCACAATGTCTTTGATTGCTGCGATTCCACTCTTCAAATTCCAAGTTGACTATCTGAAAAATAAAATAAAAAACTCAAATACAATTTATATAAATTATTTATAAACAAATTTTGAACTGTTACACAAATAACTTTAATATCTGACCTCTTCCGTTGTTATTATTTCCATGTATTTAAATTTATCAATAACTTCGCTGATAGCGTATTCGAGCGGTTCGCATGGCTTGACGAAAATAAATTCAAACTGAAGAATGTCACACAGCTCGACTGCGTTTCTCATAATCTCATCCAGACTCACAGTTATATTTGTCGGGGAGTCCGTTTTGATGGAAGCACTGATTGCAGTAGCTGGAATAAATTACACCCTTGTACTCTTTCATTCTAAATCGACCAAGATCTCCTTACTGTTTTCACTATGATATTTATACTGAACTTACCAACAACTCCTTCTACCATAAAATGTGATACTAATGTATTACTATAGTAGGATAATCCTATCACGTTCGGTAGCATTGTAATCGGAGTAATAAAATCTACCAATTCAGTCGAGTTTTCACTTTTCTTCATTTCTCTTTTGACCAAACTTGGTCCCAGGAGTTTGATCTACCAAAAAAAAGGAAACAATCACCTCCGAGCCTATTGACAAACTTATTTAATTATTAATTAGCAGGTTCTTAATCTTACGGCGTGTTCGATGACGTCGATGCTATCACCAGAAAAACCGACATCTCTACTGTCCGACATCAACTGCTGCCTCAATTGGTCAAAAGCTATTACTAAATTATCTAAGGATACTCCATCTCTGTATTTATTCAATAACAAAAATGCGAGAGAGTTTGTTGACATGACAGCACAGGCTTTGAACAATCTAAAAAAAAAATTTTCCTTTGATCAATCGAAGGGGCTTAGTCGTTTCGTTTTGAAAATCCCTCTTTTTGAAAACGCTTCAAAATTACCATAAATTAAATGTCTCGCGATTTTATCTACAAGAGTCCTGTGACTTTCGTCAACTACATCCGTTCCATACAATGAGGTTGTACTAGGAACGCTGCGAAAGGATTTCTCTTTCTGCAGTCCGTTTTTCTTAATAGGACTTGAATCAGTGTCGTTGTTACCGAAGAAATCCGTTTGAGACAAACGACCTGGTCTGTTTAAGTTTTGGAATGACTTAACTAATTCCTGAAAAAAAAAAAAAAATAAACAGAGTCACCCAACAAGAAAAAAAATTCAAAATTCTAAACGCTGACTGTGACTTTTTCGGTTTTCTACAGCAATAAAAACTAAACGCTTCAATGGCTCGTGTTTTAATTTACTCGACATCTTGACTTGCATTGGGTGCATCAACACAACTCACTTTTAATGAAAAAGGCTGATTGAAATCTATTCTTATGCATCCATAGTTAGATCTTAGTGTTGTCCAAATGGCTGAAATCGCCGACGAAAACGTTTCCATTTGTTTTGGTTGACCCAATAACTCACTAATAAAATTTCCATCGACCAGTTTGTCATAATTAACAGAAACTGGTACTAATAATGCATCTTCTATAGTTCCATCCATGTAAGCCCCGATTATTACGCTTAGCAAGCCACCTGAAAAAAAAAAAGAAGAGAGTTCATTAAATTCAATCCAAAAAATACCTTTTAAAATTCTCTTATAATTATTTTTTTGTTTCTCTATTACATAATAAATAAAACAAAAAGAAAAGTGAATAAAACTACAAAAACAATATTGATGGTGTTTACACAATCGGGAATTGTTCGCGATAAACTTTTATCAACGTCAATAAGAAAATTATTATAACTTGGCAAATGTTGACAACAGAATTCAACTTTAGCATGCTCTGTTTATCTTATGTCTCATCCAAAGTCACATGCATCGCCTTGTCCTTACTTTTAAATTAACTTGAAACCATCGACCTCTAACCGTGTAATGAGAAAAAGACAAAGTCTACGACTGAAACAATTTAATAATTACAAACTAACATGTAAACAGTTTTGAAATGAAAACTTTATACCGCTATATTTGTAAGATTTAATTTTTTGTCAGACAAAACTCACTTTTTAGTAAAAAAAAAGGAAAACATTATACGTGTGACCTATAAGATATAATCAATATCCTTTAGCTTCTTTTGATTTCTCACAATCCATTAGATTTACGAATTAAGTCAATTGGGAACGTTTGAGTGTTATGTTGTTGTTTATTGTTTATGATTATCTGTTGTCTGATATTTTTTTAAACATGTTTTTAACAATAATTATTACGTTTGAGACTCAGCGTGGGGTAGAGGTAGTTTTCGCTTCTGACGAGAAATCGACTTTCAAAGGAAGGCCCTCCACTTTGGTTTTCATCCCTCCCACACAACTTGTCCAATTCCTGCTACTCACTAACATCCCTTCCGCTCCCATTTCCCTTCCTTAACACCGTCCCTCCAATTCCCACAACCTTGGCAGTGTTCTAGTTTGTGAGCATGTCACCGACTTCATAACGATCATGAAAACACGAAGGACAAACTACTCCCGGGGATCTGGCAATGTAATACCTGGAATTGTGATTAAATCAAATAGTGTGGTCTTAAGATGGCCGAACCGGTAGAAAACGTCTCTTAATTAAAACTAAAGAAAGTTACAAAAGCAACATCGGCAAACCTAGTCCATAGTTGACCCACAGGCTCTCTGTCAGGCTTGAAAATCATATACACTACTCCATTTAATGGGAAATTCAAAATAAAACGTGACAAAGTCTATGACTTCGTTCTGCATTCGACCTTTAAAACTGTTCATATTGATTTACCTTTCGGCATGCAGGGTTTGCCGGTTCTCGTCCTCCCGCCTTCAATATAGAATTCGATATTATGACCGGCTCTCAAACACTCCACCATGTAAGTCTGCAAAACGGCTCTGTACAAAATATCTTTTCTTCCGATCACAGGATCTATTCGCCGTTTGATAAAAAACGCGCCCAAACCTCGTAAAAGCCACCTGAAATTGTAACAAATATTTTTTCAGGGGTACAAGATAAAAACACACGACAGCATTCTGAATTCAGTGAAAGAAAAACAAATACAAACCCGAAAACCGGTATCCTGAGATTGTTACCGGCAGCCACTAATGGCGACTTAACACTAATATTTTGTAAGATGAAAGTAATGAGAATATAATCCAGATGACTTCTATGAAGAGGAACGAATATCAATGGGAGGTTCGTTTTCGCTGCTTTTTGTAGCATTGTTAAATGGGACGGATGAAGACAAACAGAAGTGAGAAATCTGGGAAACAACTTATACAACAGCCAAGTCGTCACCCTGAAACAAAAACCCAACCAAACTGTGTCATTCTCACCCCAACTTTACTTTATATTTATATAATTAATATACAAAATCATCATCTTTATACTAATGGCAAGATTCAAACCTCAATAATAAATCCGATAACGTTGATCTCATATCTAATAAAATATTTCTGGCTCTCAATTCTTGAGAAACGAGAATTTTATTATACATCTCATCCGTATCTAAATCCTTTGATCCTTTTTCCTCTGCTATTGCGTTTTCGAGGAGTTCATTGGTAGTGTCTTCTATTGCATCCCTTAGCCTGTTGTCTACAAGGACCTGGAATTTACAAAAGCAATTACTCAAAATCGTTTTAAATTAGTTCTTCATTAAATTTCCAAAACAAAAAAAGGACAACTCTACTTACTTTATCAAATACTTGAGGGAAGTCAAATTTCTGGAACCGCCAAATATGCACGATGTGACAGAAAACCCGCGTCAAGAAAGAGCTGGATTTCTCCGTTTCCGTTTTCAAAATATTTTTCACGTCTACATTCTTCGCCGTCAAATCGAACGTATAATCCTAAATCAAACCAAAGAGGTGAAATTCCTGTCGTGCAAAATACGGGAAGATTAAAAAAATAACCGACAGGGCCAAAAAGAAAACTCACATCGACGAAACCCCTAAATAAAAATTCCTTCTCTTCAAAATGAGTTCTTCGTCTAGGAAGACTTTCTGATATTTGCAAACAGCTCTTCCTATACGTCATTATGCATAAATCAAAGTTCATCACATACGTAAAACAAGAACATCTAGTTTTATGAATCGATTATTACATAATTTATGCTTTAATTAATTAATAATAATAATAAATTGGATCAAAAGCTTCAAAAATTTTCTCAAAAACTTTCCAACCGAAATTTAAAACTACCACACCAAAAGGATGTCACGACTGACAGTTAAGCACAATCTATGTTTGTTTGTTTCTTAACTTTATAAATATATTTGTATAAATAGAAATGAGATACGACGAGGAGCTTTAAAACCCCCCGAGTCCCCTTAATTATTTAAAAATAATTTTTTTTTTAATTCCGACAGGAATCGAGTATTAAAAAAACGTTTCTTACACAGCATCATACTCAATATTGACTTAAATTCTTTTTCGATTGTAAGTGGATGAAGAGCTTCATTATTTTTTGTAAAAACCAAAATGAAATTCAAGAATGATCCAAGGAAACATTTGAATCGCCATGCCGACCTTCGAGGAGTAAGGTCGAAAGAGCGATAATTCTACATATACGTCTAAATAACTACTGTACGGAGGATAAAATAGCATGAGGCATACCTTGCTGTCTGGTGTGCAAGCCTTGCACGCCAAACCCATGAACGGTCTTGTAGGCCTTGGAGGAAAACCCTGAATCCATGGGGATTCCTTTGATCGGAATAACTCTCGGTCCCTTTGCTGAAAATGAAACATAAAAAAAGAATTTTATCAAAGGATTCTATTTTAAATCTAATACTACTCCTTAATCTTGAATCAAAAGATAAATTAATCGATGTCCCACCACTCAAACCTTGAACCTCGGTGGAATTTATAACGTCAACTAGGTATGGCGATACGTTTATATAAGCTTAAGTACCTGCTGTAGAATCTCAGAATTTTGGGCTCGTAACTTGTCCCTTCTGTCGTGTCCAAACCGACGAAAACTATTTGTAGATACCTTCCTTATAGGAGGTGATTTTGGTCTTTGTTCCCAATTTGTGTATACAGCCTGCATTCGAGCCGACAATACATCCACCATGGCGGAAGCACTATAATCAAAAGAATACAAAAGCTCTCAGACACTCGTTCTGATTGTAAGTTCGAAGGAGGTCTATGCTCCTCGACAATCACCTCCAACTTGCTTCGGAGAATGGTATACAAACTAAAAACAAACACGACAAACTCGCGAGTTTAATTAATGTTGTGAAATTCTAAATATTTACAACAAAATGGCTGGTTAAAATGTTCGACCTATTCTGCAGCAGTCAGCAACCTTTTCTATCAAGGCCTTCATTCCCTAGATAAAAAAGAATCTTCCTCCTTTCAAAGTCAGAATTTAAACTTGGTTAGACTAACATCACCTCACAAGGTGAATATGGCATGATGCCAACAGTATCACACCATAGTTAAGAATTCCAAATATTCAAAGTCCGAATAATCTAACTCTCGCTTACAAAGGTACATAAATAGATAAATAAATAAAAATATATCAATTTAATGTATTAACTAATTGACTTAGACTTCCAGAACCTCTTTTATCGCAAACAACAATACAAGAAGGCAAAGATGGTCTTTCAATAACTGTTTTCATTGTAATCAAAAAACTAGAGAGAACCTTGATTTCAGGCTGCTGCAAAACAGGACGCGGAACTCATTTTCAAGGGTAAACAAACCTCTCGTCGTAATTTTAAGAATAAAATGAAAAATCACCAAATTTGAATTCTCTCCGAAAGAAATTTTCGTTCATAAATTTTATCAAAACCGACCTTCTAACGTCTCGTATTCACCTTGAAGGTAAAAACTAAAGTAAAATAATTAATGCGTTAACGATGCAAATTAATCAATTTAAACATTTTGTATAACAACTATTGGATATTCATTAATTAATTTATGAATTATAAAAACCAGCATAAATAAAATTATCTACAAATACAAACAACACTTACCGAGAATTAAATACACAATACAGAACCACCATAAAAATAACTAATTCTAAAACACCAGCCATTTTTAAATTAATTTAAAAGTTTAAATTTAATTTACAGTCACATGTTATTCAACTAAACAACAGTTTTTAATAATTATCGTTGTTATCATTACACATCCTTTTGTTAAATATTAAATTAGTTAATTAAATAAGAGTTCTTTTGTAGTCTTGCAGTACCCTCCGGGTGTATCGACACTATCACAATATCATTTTCAAACTGAAGAGAGTGTCAAGTGTTACTAATAACTGTAACAGAATTTTATTTGTTATTACGAAACACGATCCTACAACCGATAATCGAGAAAAACTCAACTAACTGATAGAAACACCAATGTCCCAGAAGTAAAGGCCAGAAGAAGCTATAATGAAAACAATCGAGTAGGCATGAATGATTTTCAAGACTACTATCCGACTTTCCTTTGAAATGATATTGGAACTCATCCAGGGGATGTCCTTCCGTATGTGTTGTGTCAGTATGTAACAGTGTCATGGAATGGTAACGTGAGGTACGATTTCCCTTTTCTTAAGAAAGAGAGAGATTGATGGCAGCCATTAAAAGATATTTTCACTAACAAAAAAAATTTTTTTTCCAGTTAATTTAGCAACAACGAATCAAGTTTCAGCCTCCCGATTGGGGACTCAAGAGGCTGTTCAATAAAAAAAAAAAAATTGCGGAAAATTTCTAAATTAATCGGTCATCAAGTTTTGAACTCTGAGCAAGACTCTACATAAATCTTTACATCAAGAAAAACCCATTCCATCTCCACATGTAACTTGGAACATGTTTTATCGCTTGAAAAAGAAAAAAAATTTTTTTCAGAAATACATTTTAGGTTGAAATTAGCGAAGTGATAACATTTTTCTTAGTCCGACACAACCTAACCTTATCAACACTATTTACGGATGTTGATTGTGTCTATTCTTAACCCCTTAGGTTGAGTAACAATTTTTTCTTAAACCATGATCAGTGCACGTGTATACAAAAAGTTAATGAAACACCCAAACAAGAATCCCTGATGGATTAGGTGAATCGGAAAACAAAACACTGTGCACTATTTATGAAATCATTACGGAGGATGCTTTACTTTCTGATTGCATAACTGTTTTTACTGAAGTGAATCAATTCGAATCAATTGTAAATATCAATTTGAAGGAAAGGAAACACGTGACTTTAATAAATAATACTTTTAAAAAATACGCAGCAATAAAATTTAAAATGAGTCAAATTGACTCAGTCCAAAAATCTAGTGTTGGATTTTTTTTTTAGTGAAAAAAGTACCGACTACATATGTCCGATTGTTGACATTGAATACACTCATTTGACACCCTCAAGAAGGTAACCGAGCTCGATAATTGGCATCGGAAACTGCATTTGAGGTTAGTCAAAGTGCTCGTTGATTGACTACTAAAATAAGACCTGATATAAGTCTTAGCGACAACCCTGAAGGACTTTTCATTCCTTGACCCGATGCGTCGGGCCAATACTAAATGAATTTTCCGTGAACTTTCCCAAGATAAAATAAGACCTCAGAGATATGTCAACAACAATCAGTGACCCAAAGTCTGAATTTTCAGCGGTTTTATTCCTAGCCAAAATTGTGTTCATTTAAGATTATGTAATAAATATCTTATTATTTATTGATTTACCGATTTCTTTCTTCTCTTTTTTGGCTAGTGTTGGCACTTTAAATCGAATCATTCAATATTTGTGCATTTCGTTTACGTTTATGAACTGAGATTTCCTATCGTTGGACCGGTTAAACGAGTTGGCACCTTGAAGGCCAACAACACAAGGCTTTCCGTAGTATGTGATACAATTGGACATTTTCCTCTTTTGCTTTTTACTTGGTAAAAAAGAAAAGTAATGCATTTTTTTAACAAGATGACATTTTTTTTAACCTCTTCAAGGATTTCCCATCTTCAATTTAAAAACTCCACCAAATTCTCACAGAGTTCCTTCCTCCGAATTGATCCTCAAAAGCAGATCATTAAGCTCTAAACACCTTTGACTAATCACACACCAAACTCTTACCACTCTTAGATTTTATTTTGATACTCAACATCTTTATTCCCAGTCATTAAGAACTTATATCCTTGTTATCAACACAAACAATACCTCCCACCTCCACCCTTACCCAACAACTGGAAGTCTTAAAATCGATTTTAAACAATTTCTTTTTGTATTTTAACTTTTTTTAGTGACTCTGGAAAACTCCCAACATCCTCACTACTTAAATAACCTTTTCAAACCAATTTTTCCCGGATAATCACATTTACCGACTGAGAGTATTAAGATCGATTATGCGAAACAAACAAAAACAAAAATTAAAATTTTAACGTACACATCAAGTCGATTAGAAACTAATTACTGATAACTCGCATTTATTTACCTATTCATGGGATATCATTAAGTCATTTTTAAAGTGGTTTTGTATCCGATGATTCCCATTGTTTAATAACTAAGAACAAAGCAATCTGGGTGACGATAGTCTAGTCCAAACTACCAATTTTTTTTTAATTAATTTTATTTATTTCGCAAATCAATTTTTATGTTTGTATCCGCCATATTAATATCGATATTGACTTTAACACAAAACCGTTTTAATGATTTTCCTTACGACTTAACTGTATCTTTCACTGATCGGTTAATAAACTGGGACTCTAGGTAAATGACTATCACTTAATTTCAGCTGTTTTTGCAATTTTGAAGTGAGCTTTGTATTTTCGGCACAGATCTAACGTACTACTGATTGTAATGTTTCGACAGGTAGATGTATAGTATGAAAGTTCTGGTTACCCATAAAGTTTAACCGAAATCCGGCTTACGCAACGCATAACATTATTGCGTGTTTCTGATTTTCACTTTAGAACACTACCCATCGCCAAAACTTAAGACAAACTTTCATTACAGATATTTTTAACCAAATCATAAGTAAATAAATAATTTTCACGTAGTTTATTCTTTATAAAAATGTGAGAATGTTAAAATACGTTTTAATGGCAGACTTCTCTTAAAAAACGAATTGGAAAGTGAAAGAGCACTAAATTCACTGGTCACGATGGTCATGGTTAAGGTAAAATGCGCAGATGGAGGATGAAAAAGGAAAATTATTCATGAGAATTTCAACACGACAAATTTGAAGAGAACACACCGAAGAAATTTGAAAAGAAATTTTTATTCCCGTTCGTCTTAAACTTATTTACCACCAAACATGCACACTAATGGCAAAGTAGATAAAACTTTCCGGGTAACTCGTTGCCGACTGGAGTTGCGGATCGTTAATTTATTTTTAAATCACAACTGATTACTATAGCCGGGAAAAGAGTGTATAAAATTTATGCTTTATTTAACATGGCGTGTGAGAATGATCGTTGGTTATATGTTAACTAATTGGAGAATGAAACAAATCAAAAAAACTATATCTCCTGCCTATGGTCAAATTTTTTTTTAAAATTCTGTACCAAGATATTTTTTTGTTTTTTACTTCTTCACTAGGGGCTGATAAAAATCCACTTCCTCACTTCATGTGTATTTAAAAAAAAAAAAAGAAAATTTTCCTCAAATATTATTATGTTATTAAACTTTCTTAACGATGATGATTTTTATTTAAGTCGCGTTCGCCTCAACTCCGAAACAACAACTAAAACTGTCTTATATAGTTAACCAATTAACGACGCACCGAAATCGCGACTACTTGTTTGCATATGTTACGCCTGTCAAGAGTGATATCAATGTTGGTCAGCAATTTACGTGACCTCTGAACTCTGCAAAACGGAATACAAGATCACTTTGCTCGGACACTGCTCATTACGAGAGTATATCATAAAAAGAAAACGTGATCTTACAATAGACTATACCGTTCAATGGCAAATTTCAACAGATACAATGGTAAGGGAAAAAACCAGCCACTAGTGGTGTCAACATCTTTTATTGATTTTCCTGCAGGCACATCCCACCAACCATAACAACAGAAAATCAAATGTAAAACCATCGGCAATTTTTTCTTCTCTTGAATTAAAATAATGGTGACAATCAAAATTACAAACTCATCTCCTTTTCTTGTTAGAAGTCACCAGTACTGCACTTGTCATTTTTTATAGTTGGTTAAAGTCTCTCGGAAATTTCATTCCATTGTTACATGCTAACTTGAGATATTCAAATCTTTAAGCTTTTAACCTTTGGTTAACCATAGTCATTTTTAAACGACACAAAACCATACAAATATATCACATTCAAAGACATCCAATTCCACTGTGACCAAGGTTGCGGAATTTTCTTTAAGAGCTAAATTCAACATTTTGAAACTCAGACGAGTAAATAACCCATACAAATTTTCAAATAAATGTAGAACATGGTATTGTTTGTGGTAAGATTCACAAAAACCAAATTCAACAAGTGGCAGACTTAAATTCTCAAAAATTTTAATAGACCTAGTTTCCCATGAATTATCCTCCTCGATTTTTGGACTAAAAAGTTGACACTTGACCATGAATTTACTTAGAACTTGACTTAAATAAGTGGTTATAGTCAATACTGATTGTAATCACAATGCTCTCGTTTTGTGACCTTTTATATTTCAATTTGAAAACTAAAAAAGGATCAGAAAAACATAGACAGAAGAGAAATTCGTAGTGACATCTTTCTTATTGATACTGAATATTCATTATAAAACACTGAAATAGTAAATGACATTGCAAAATTAATTATTAAAATTGAGAAGTAAAGATAATAAATAAAAATTTACATGTTTTTCTTTATCATGTACAAAACATTCTTAAATTTTAGAATATCGGTTTAGTGTATTGTACAGTTTGAACCAAATTCACTTCAATACTCTTATCATAAGGGCAGGATCAAGGCCAAAGGTTGAATCTAGAACTATTGATCTAAATAAATATAGCACAGAATAAATTGTCAATCACCCTCAAAATTAGTGAAGTTAGAAGTGTTTTCTATATACAAAAACAAACTGTGGTAGTCTTCCAGTTTGGAAAGAACCTCCAGATTGTTTTTTAATTGCTTTACTGGAGAATGCTCAACTGAAATAGGTCTAATCCATGCTATTTTATAACTACGGCTAAAATGATACAAGGCTCACCTGATATTGCAAAAGAGTTATATTACGACAACAATCTGATCAATTAATAAAACTTCTAAATTCGAAATTCGTCAGGCTTCTCAAAAAGACAAAACTTGTTTGAAAATCAAATTATAAACTTCTGTTTGATGATTTGTCCAGGTGTACGCTTACATTGGCAAAATCGTCGAACTACATTTAATATTTCACGTTACTTGTTGGTTTTTATACGAATTTGATTAAACACGTTAAAAATTCAACTGCGTTTGTGACATTTTAATTCATAAATAGTAAACTTTCTTTATTAAAAATATAGAAAGACGATGAGAAAAACCGCGTACTACTTTTGTGAATGTATGTTCAAGTTGCACAGACGCTGTCATGTCTAATATGGCGGTTGAGAGAATGTTTAAAAACTTTATAACACGATTGTTTTAGTAGTTCTCTTGAATTTTCGTATTTCAATTTAATGATTGTCGGTTAGAAATAGCTTCAGTTATTATTTTTTTAAAACCTCTATAGAATTTTTATAAGTAATAAAATTTTATTGAAGAATTTCGTTTGAAATTTCGCCTACTGCTGTTAAGCCTCTCCACAAAACAATCCACGTGCTTACATTCGGATTATTTTTTATTTGGCTTAACTTCAAGTTTTCATTATAATTATTTATGATAATTGTTGTTAATTATTATTTATTAAAAGTTCAACAGAACACAAGTTTCGAAATTAAATTCGTTAAGGTAAGAACTTATAGGTTATTTAAAATTCAAAATTTTCATCTTGATAATTCAGAACTGTTAAATTTAGGTTAACATTTTATTTTTAGCAGTGAAAATGGAAAGTAAAAAGGAAAAAGCTTTTCCTAGAGGTGGAAAGAAATCAGCATTCTTCAAATCAAAGAAACATTCAAGTTCTTCAGTAAGTACCCACTAATTTTTAATTTTGGTACAGAATACATGTTGACATTTTCTTACCCCATAATTGGCCTCAATTTTTTGCAGTTATTTCGAAAAACAAAAACAAAGGTTAAGAAAAAAAACAAGAAAACTACACAAGCACAGAAAAAAAGTGAAGCATTAAAACCAAAAGTCAAAAAAATTGAGGATCGTCTTGAGGTTAGATATGTAGATGACTTGAATCCTTCTTCTGTGCAAGAGGGTATGCTAGTTTTAGGTATTGTTTCTCAAGTCTCTGAGAGAGCACTTAAAGTATCATTACCAGGTGGATTGAGAGGTGTTGTATTGCTACAAAATGTCTCAGAATTTTATACGAGTTTGATTAAAAATATATCAAGACAGTCAGAGGTAATTTTGTTTTTCCTTTTTAATTTCAACTCTTGTATTGTAACCATTATTTAGTTTATTGATATCTGTTTCTAGGTGCACAGTTTAAATGAAATGTTTAGAGTAGGAGATATTTTACCTGTAAAAGTACTCTCAGTATCAGAAATTAAGGCTGCATTATTAGTGTCTATTGATCCAAAAGTGATCAATCAAAAACTTTCCTACAACTCAATTGAGAAAGGTTTCATTTTAGTTGGAAATGTAAAGAGTAAAGAAGAACATGGATTTATTATTGATTTAGGTCTTAGTCAAGTCAATGCTTTCCTGCACTTCAATAAGGTACTCTTCATTTTATTTTTGTGACCTTTCTTCCATCGAATGTGACTTATAGACACATACTTTTGTCGTTTTAAAACAGGTGGATCCTGAACGACCTTTACTAATAGGACAGGTGGTTAGATGCTGTGTGATAGAGTGTAATACATCGCCTGGATTTAGCAATGTTCAGTTATCAACTTTAAAAACAGATCTCAAATCATCTGTTATTAATAAAAAGTCTGTGCTTCCTATTTATTGCTTCATACCTGGTTTCCAGTTTCAAATATCTTTTAAAAAAGTATGTAAATGGCTAAGATATTAGTTGATGGTTCAATGCATGGTATCAAGATCAAGAAATATGAAAATGTTAATTTGACAATTTTTCATCATAAAATTTTTCAGAAATTAGCTGAAGGTTTTGAAGTCAGTTATGGAAAAGGAAATTTGTCTAAGGGTTATATTCATGGAGATCATTTGTCAAATAAATTTTCTGATTTATCAAATGATGTTCTTGGTAGTGAAAATATTGGCACATTATTATATATTAAACCCTTTGTCAATTTTTTATATTTTAAAATTATGCCTAAAAAGGAGTTGGATTGGCCTTTTCAATATGGCGAAATAGTCAGTGGAAAGGTAATATAAATATTTATTTTTGAGCTTTCGCTGTTAAATGTCATTTTCTGTTAAAATATCAAATTACTTTTATATAAATTTAAGGAAATGATATTATTTCCTGATTTAAATGAAGTTGATTTGGCTCTAGGTTGTGAGAACAAAGAGGTCTGGTGTCATATTCAAAGTCATTAGGGGATCAGAAAAGGCTAAATGTTTTGTTCCAGTCTCGAAACTGAAAAATGCCCAAAAATATTGGAGGAAAAAATAGACATAACAAATCTTTACCCAGTGGGCAAAAAAATATCTAAAATTCGATTGGGAGAAACCAATTTGATGGGTAGATATTACTTTGGAGCTACAGACAAGTAAGAAACCTGCTGATGGAGATAATTATTTACTTTACACTTGTTTTAATTAGTTTGAAATTTGAAACAATGTGTTTTGTGTATATAGGAGGATATAATGCAAAGCATTAATTCCATAATTTTGTTTTGCAGGGCTTCGTTAGAGGAGAAATATTTTTCCGTTTCTGATGTGAAAGTTGGAGATATTGTATCATGTCAGATTTTATCATTCGGAAAATCCGCAGCTCGTGTTAGAATTGGTAAAACCATAACTGGCTTTGTGAAATTTACTCAAATGAGTGATGTGCCATTGAAAAACCCAAATTCAAAATTTCGTGTGGGACAAAAAATCAAAGCCAGGGTAAGGAGAAGATTTCATATGGAAGATCTCATTTGTTAATATATTCAAACACACAAAAAATCATTTTTAATCAATGCTCTAGGTATTGGAAACAGTTCCAGACACTAGATTCCTTCGTTTAACGATGAAACCTTCGCTGATGAAAGAAAAGGAGATTTTATGCAGTTATAGTGATTATAACAGGAATTCATGTTATTTGGGAACGATTTTCAAAGTGTTACAAAATAAATTAATTGTTCTATTTTTTAATCATGTTACCGGGGTTGTGCCAAAATCTTTGACGCAGTATCCTGACGCGAGTTCTCTCTCTGATCACTATCAACAAGGACAACTGGTTAGTATTCCTCACATTGAATTAGTAAAAAGTTACAACCTGTTAGGTTAAACTTTTCATTTTAAGGCCTGACTTTAAAAAATTATTTTCTGATGCCAACAGTAACTTTTAATATTTCTTAGAATTTGATGTAAAACTTTTTTTGGTTTTTAAAAACTGATGAAGACTTTACTTTTTTAGGTTAAATGTTGGATAGTCTCACGTGAAAAGAATTCAAAGTTCAATTTATCTCTAGTAACGGGTGGTGCAAATCATCAGTTAGAAGTTGGAAAGAAATATAAAGCTGTGTTAGTTAATAAAACTAAGACAGGTTTTCTGGTTGATGTTCTGATTGACAAAGATAAAAAGTGCAAAGGTATGATATCTCTCTGTGTGGGTGACTGTTTTAAAATTTCACCCGATTGGTTCTCGATCAGCTATATTCACTTTGAGCTGAGTTAAGATCAGATCTGACTAAAAAAAATTTTTTTCAGGGTATTTACCCTTAGAAACTATAACTATTCATCATAGCTTAGCTGCTGCATACCATTCCACGTATACTTCTGGCGAGAGATTTTGGGTTCGTGTTTATGTAAGAGCACGCGAGATGGCATGCCTTTGCTAGGACTCTCAGATTTTTTGGAGGAATTTTACGAGGTATATCATCAAAGTTTTGAATGTAACATGAATTTGAAATGGCATTAAACGCTAAAGTAATAATTAAAAAATAAAATTTTCTTTTTTTAGGAGCAGTCAAAGGAAAACTTGGAAAAGATGTTGACGATAGGTTCCGTACTTCCGTTTTTGTATAAATTAAAAAATAAAAAAACGAATTGTATATATTTACAAAGTATATTACCGGTAGAAGAAGATTATTTAATTAAAGTATCAAGGGATGACTTTAAGGATGATTTAAGTGCCTCGAATCGTTTGAAGCTATCAAGATATCAATTAGTATATGGAAAGGTGATGAGAATAGTAAAAAGGAAAATCTTTGTTTCTATTAGACTTCGTGATGTTTGGGACAAAGATTTTAATGTAGGTATTTAACCAAAAAAGTTTCTGGTCAATTTTGAAAATTTATGTTGTATTGCACATCACTATGTTTGACATTCATTAACTGGAGGACGTTTTGATTTTTATACATTTTTAGAGTAGTCTAGATCTTCTCGATTCCTATTTAAAGGCTATGAATTCTTTAGTCGAGCGTCAGAAAACTATATTAGAAAGTTACAAAAACGATATTCATGTGGGATGTTCTGTGAATGGGGTCGTTGAAGAAGTTCGATCGAATTGTGCTGTTGTTAGGACCGAGAGTGATGATTTGGGTCTTGCGGAAGGGAAATTCAAGCTGGGGGAAAAGGTTGTAGGGAAGGTGGTCTGGATTGACGCGTTTGAACAAATGATTCACTTTCATGTGGAAGCTGATGCCGTCAAAGAGAACCTTAGTAAAGGTAAATGACTTAGTTTTCTAGTTTGGGTTTTAAAAATTGAGGAGACAAAATGATGGACTTTTTCTTTCCTTGTTTAGATCCGATCACAGAGTCAGAGTGTGGTAACATGCGTGGAAGAGTGGTTTTCATAAGTCAAGAAGTGGTTGTAGTCGAATTAAAGGGACGTTGTAAAGGTGAATTAGCGTTTTTACCTCGAAGACGTCACACAAATGACTTTGTAGTGAACGAATCGCCTTTTTCTGTTGGAGAAGATCTAAAAATTTGGGCCGTTCGGTTAGTATTGAATATTAGAGTGTAATTCAGTTCAAACGGGTAGTTGAAACAGTGTAATTCTTCCCTGTCCAAGGAGCAGGGACCCAAATATAAACATTGTTAGGCTCTCATGACAATTTAAACACCCTTTTGGCGGGCTTTTTTAAGCTGTTTAAATTTCTCTTCGCAGGAAAAGCTCAAAGTACTTAGTGGGAATGGATCGTCGAGTAGTTGCTTTGCATAAGGCGTTAATTTGGAAAAAGGCAGAGAAGAAATTAAAAGATTCCGTTCAATCATTAAAAAGAAAGCTCGAAGAAGAGAAAAGTGAACGACTTAAAAAACGGAGGACCGAGTCGGAATCAGAAGATGTTGAAGTAGTAAGCATGAAAGTATCTAAAAGTAAAGAAAACGCGAGTGAGGAAGAAAAGCAAAAAATGACGAACGGAACAGTTTCTGTGATGATATTGAAATCAAAGAGGAAATTGAGTCTGACGACGGGGTTTTCAATATTTCAAACAATAGCTTACCACGGTTAGAATATGACGATGTGGACATAAAATCAGAAGTCGAAGACGACGAGAAAGACGAACAGATCCTGAGTTGGTATCTTTTTATTTGTTTTAATTTTTGTCGTAATTTTGTTTTGGTATTAACGTTTGTGTTGATATCGTAGGTGCTAAAATAAATAACAACGAGAAGATAATTCTGAGCTCGAGTTCTGAAAGTGAAGACGAAGATGAAACAAAAGAATCTAAGAATATAGACAAAAACAACGCTTTTAAAGTCGGATTCAATTGGGAGGTTTTAAATAATCATAACCTGCTTTCTGGGATTGTTTTTAATAAGAACGAATCTTCATCTGATGAGGAAGTAAGTCAGAAAATATTGATCCTGGTGTTTTGATTTGTACAAGAGCGATTTTAATAAGTTTTGGATTTTGTACAGGACGACGAATCCAAAAATGAGAAGAAGAAAAAGAGGAAATTAACAGCTAGCGAAAAAAGGGAGAAGGCGAAAAGTGAAGAGGAACGTTTACGTTTGATCGAAGAGCGTTTAATGGATGGAGATCGCGAACCTGAATCTGCCGACGATTTCGATCGAGCTGTCCTCTCAAATCCTGATTCCTCTGCTCTCTGGTTGAAATACATGGCTTTTCATATCCAGGTTAATAATATTATTTAACTCTTTGCAGAATAGTATCAAAGTATTTTACTTGTTAAAAGAGTTTTTCTTGTAATATTTAACTAACTTGAGTGTTATTCATTGAAATTTGCAGGGTACAGAAATAGAGAAAGCTAGAGCGGTCGCCAAAAGAGCTCTTAAATCTATTTCGTTCCGCCAGGAACAAGAAAAATTGAATATTTGGATCGCTCTTCTAAATCTGGAGAACTTGTACGGAAATGAGGTGAGATATTAAGTGATAATCTTGAAGCGAGGGACTAGGTTTGAACGAATGGAATTTAACACAAGTTAATTTTATTGCGTTTCAGGAATCCCTAAATAAAACTTTGAATGAGGCTTTACAGTCGAACGAACCGTATAAGATACACTTACACATGTTGAATATCTATGGACAAGGTACCAAATTCCAAGAAATGGAGAGATTGGGTAATTTTATTATGAAGAAGTACAAAGATGTTGAAAATATGTGGCACGATGTGGGTTTTGCATTTTTTTCTGTCGGAAAATTGGAATCTGCTAGAAATACCTTACAAAAAGCGTTAACAATATTAGATAAAAGTAAACGTAAGTAAATAATTTTTTTTTAGTGGCCGGGCTTTTATCTTCCACTCAAGTTTGACCTGTTCCTTTGTGTCTCTGAACTTTTTATCTTGTAAGCAGACAAACATATTAACTACCAACCCTCGACTGACGTCTTTGAAGTATTAATAGTAAAGTTATTAATTTAACTTTGATTTTCAGACGTACCTTTGATTTCGAAGTTTGCTCAATTGGAGAATAAATTCGGAAGTCCGGAACGAGCACAGACTTTGTACGAATCCATTTTATCATCTTTCCCTAAAAGAGTTGATATCTGGAGTTGTTATGTTGATATGCTGGTTAAATCTAATCAAATTGACTTAGCAAGGTAAGAAATTGTTCTGATATTGTGGTAGCAGCAATTTTCACGACAGTCAAAAGGAAGTAATAAGTGTAACTCATTACAATTCAGTAAGAGGAATGAAAGGTTTGTATATATGTTACCGCTAAAGCTCTAAATCTGTTTTTAGTCAATATGGAGATGAACTAATTTCCTTTTTGAAGAATCAAGAGCTTTTCCCATTTTTCCTAGATAATTTGAAAATTAACTGCTTCTGTATTGTAAAAATTGGTCTCACTCATTTCCTAGTATTCAAGAAGTTTGTAGTTGGTTTGTTTTTGTGAAATTGACTCTTTAGACATTTTATGTCAATGTACGCGTACATAAACTTATCCATCGTTCGAGCGAAAATCTCATTTTCAGCTCTTGGTAGATGATTTGAGAAAAGAAATAATTGTCGCCATTATGATAGATCAGATCACTGTAGATAATTTGATGTGTGTGTTAACCCATTTCCTCACCTCAGGGGTAACATATATACAAATATATTGATCTCAATAGACATAAACTGAGAACAATAGTAGAAGCTGAGTGAATTTTTTATGTCTGCAATAAGGTACAACCCATGCCTGTGTTATTAATTACACCCAAGAACTCCTCAGACAAACAATTTTGATTTTTTAAAGACCCACACCCACATTTAAAGAAAAAACAAAAACGAACAATCATTTTAGCCGTCGAGCATATCAAAATAGCCTAGAGACGAAATGAAAAGAATTTTTTCGTATTGCCTCGAGACTAAGTGAAGCATCCGGCTAAATTCAGGTTTTTAATGTTCCTACTAGAAATGCAGTATAAAGTCTTGCCTCTAGAAGTTAAAGTCTCAATTATATGTCTATTGTTAGGTTTTGCGGTATTTTTTTTTGTCTTGGAAATAATTTTATTACTTCACATAATTTTTGTTCAAATTAGAATTGTGATTTAAAAGAAAATTGAAAAACTCCACTAACGATGTCATAAATTTTTGTAGTCATGGCAGCCGTTTTACCATACTTTAGTCAGTGGAAGAAAGTTGGTCAGATTTTCCCAACTTTGTTTTGGCTGTTTGTTTATCGGTTGGAGCTTTTACATATGGTGGTACTTTATAAGTCGAAATTTTTTGTTTGGCTTTCAGACAAGTTTTAGAAAGAGCCATATCTCAAAGTCTTAGACCGAGGAAGATGAAAACCTTGTTTAAAAAATTTCTTACGTTCGAAGAAACTCACGGAACTCCGGAAAGTGTTGAAAAAGTTCGAGAAGCAGCCGTCGAATATGTTCAGACGGTAGGAAACGTTGATGATTAATTAGAATTGAAATTATATATAAATTTATTGATTTGATTTTGTTTTTATTTATTTTATAAATTTTACTTTACTATTTTTATTCCTTCTCGTTGTTATTTATTTATTTTTATTACTCTTAATCTATTTATGTAACTGTATTCACTTCAAATTACATCCGAATTCCGTTCTTTGGAATAAGACAGTGGTAGGTTCTCTAGATTCAGGCTTTGGAGACAGGTATCCTATAGAAAACAATTTTTTTTAATGATAGTTATCAATTAACATAATCATTTTCTGTAGGTTTGTATAAAGTTTGTTTTAAAAATGGATTCTGTATCTAGTGAAACCTATTTTAAGTTAGGAATAAAAGATTTCAAAATTTTATTTTCCTTTCCCCCATATCAATTCTTCCTGTTGTAACATTTACAGGTTTATCTGGAATAGCATCCTTGTTAATGTTTATGAATGAAGCCACACTTATTAAAAAGTCACTCAGTTATACACCTATGATACCTACAAAGGTATAATTCTAATAACTTTTGAGAGAAAGCTTAAATGCCTGAGCATTCTAGAAATCATCAAAAACAACTTTGTACTTGCAGAATGTTTAGAATTGCAGTTCTCAAGAAGGTACAGGTGTAAAGTGAATTAAGTAGGTGTGTCGTGGTCTAAGTAAATTCCTAAGCGGTCGTTACCAGTTAGTACCAGACAGACTGTCTTAACCTCAGGAATTACCATTTTATACTACTCTTAAACCGACACAAAGTAATTCTGCGATCGTTTTAAGAGACACTGATTGTTTTACTGGATTCTTTAAAAATTTTTTGCTTAAAGAAAGTTCAAATAATATTTCTTAAGTTCTTAAATCCCTTTCGAAATAATTTATCGCATAATTAAAAATATTGAGGAACTAATGTCATTTCAATCCAAATTTGTGTCTGTTGGAACTTAATGTGCAGAATCAAGAGCTTTCAGCTTTCTGTTACCTAAATAATGTGCACATTACCGCCTTCCAAGTCGTTAAAGTTGAAAAGGCGATTTCCTAACAATCAATTAATTTGTTAATTGTTTGATTTTATTAATTTAAATTTTTAGATATCAAAAATAAATAAATAAATGTTAACTTAAGCTCCTTTTATAGCAAGAATCTCATTTTCATCTTAGCTATTAGGCAATGTGATCACTAAAAACAATTTTCGACAATTTACCGGATCGTCTCAGTTAATATGCAGGTTAGCAGTAAGATTTATTATAGAAAATGATCCTCCTTGAAGCACAACTATTCTTCAAGGAACCTCAATATTGTCATAAAAAATTTCTGAAAGTTTTTTTTATTATTCTTAAAAGGCAATAAACAATAATATAAGCCCCAAAACTCACCGCATCGAATTGAGCTGTTAAGGAAGCTGTAAAAGAAAGATGTTTTCACTTAATGTTGAAATGTCAATGTCAGTGTCAATGCCAGATTATTCTTAGGATTTACATATATGGGTCTATGACCCTTGCACAGATTTTTCTGTTATCCTTAAGAACGAAACCGCTTTTAACAAGTTAAACGCAAAGTTTGCTACCGCGTGACAAAAGAGTAATTTTTGTTTATACATGAGCTCCCGCTTTGCGTGATTAAAGTTTATTATAGTGATGACTTCTCAAAGGATCCATTGTTTCATTTCATTAAGCAATAAAAAGATCTTCATGACCAATTCCTGACCTGTTGAAGAAGAGGTCACTGTAAAACAAGCCATTGAAACAATGCAGATGCTACCAGATGTGATGTTAATCTAATTTTACCTTTGTTGAAAGAGTTAGTTGTTAACTCATAGACTTCTGACACAGGATGGGGTGGATGAATGCATAATTCCGGAAGTAAAAATGTAAATGAAACAATTGTTAAAAGACAAAGTGTGGTCCACATCTCTGTCATCTTCAAACCACCTATGATTTTATTTGTTTATCTTTCAGTCTAAACATCTGTCCATCTGCTTATTAATTATTGCATATATTAACAATCTCTAGGCCCTTAAACCTTGCTATCATTATGACAAATCATCCAATAATTCATTGGTTATTTGTCTGGTTGCTGATTCTCTTTTCCTTTAACCGCAACAATAGTTTAGTTTCTTTTTCTAATGATCATTTCCTCTCTCCTCCTTCATTCTATCTGTTTTAATCAAAACCAAAAGTATTTAACCACTTGCTAGTCAAATATTATGCTAAAGATGGATGTAGGTTATAAAAGAAACAAAGAATGCCGCCACCATTATGAATTTGACCTCCTTATTAGACTTGTAATAATTTGTGTATTGCATTTCAGAAAGTAAAAAGGAAATGAAAGAAGAAAAAAAAATTTTGTTTAGAAGACCAGTCGAGACCACCTCACCAGTTTCCTCAATTGCTTAACGCACTCAATTACAGTACTTAACAATTTCTTTGACTGTTATTATTACTCGTCGTGTTGGGAAGTTCTTTTACTCCCATCGGCTTAAATTTCTTTCTCCAAAGCCAAAATGTAATCAACACCTGGTCGCTCCTTTTTTTTGTTATTAATTGTATAACGTTCCAAATTTGAAGGGGATTCCCAGTGACTGGAAATGAAGTCGTCTTAAGTTTTGGATCTGTCCAAAAAAAGAATAAAAAGGCCCGCCCTTCAAGCCGGTACAAAATTAATGTGAACGAACTTGCTAACAAGTTAAAAGAAAGGTTTCCAATAGCAGAAGAACCGGATGAATCGGGATTTATGAACTTAGAATGTTGTTGTTGCACTTTTTTTTATCCGGTTCTGTCCTGGTTATTTAACATGTTTTAAACAATTTAATACTCTTAAATTAGTCAAAAGGATGTAGAAAGGTTTAGTATTGGTAATGGTACCCCAAAACCCAAATTATTAAAATATCATTTAGACTTGAGATAGGCCAATTATTTGTCATGACCAAACCGTCATTATTGGAAGGGGAAAGGAACCTGCTTATTTAGATTTAAAAAGGAAGAAAAAAAAAGTTTAATAGAATGTGCGCGGAATAAAACAATTTTTTGTTGTGTGTCGAACCGGTCTTGCCAGGCCCTAAAATCACGTTTTGTTTGATTATGACACTTACCGCGGATTATTTGCTCCCGAAAATCGTTATTTAGAATGTAGCAGGAAAAAAAAAGGTGGATTTCTTACTTACCTGTAGTAGATTTCTGAAGAAGAAGGTCAATTTTTGGCTTGGAGGAAAATTGATGTAACGCGATCATACACTACCTTCTAAAAAGTGGTTCTACGCAGCCTGGGTTATCAATCTATGTCTCGAGGAGAAATTTTTTTAATTTTATGTAGAGTGGCACAAAACTTTAGAATGTGTTGTTGGAGGACTCATCGACCCATTCAAATTCTTCTATAGTGGTTGTCACAAACTTGAAAAAGTTTTGCCATTTTTGAAACCCACTTGGGAAGAGATTCTGACCCAGACTTACTGTCTATAGCTTCTAGAATGTTTTCATTCAAGTTCTGGAATTAAATCAATGTGCGTTGTCAGTTTGCATTATTTACACTTTTGTCTATTTGCTCTACGACACCTCTAATTATTCTAGTCACTTATACTAGATCAGATGAAATTATTACTCACTGGCACTAATGATCATCGAGGGGAGGGTGTACTTTCAAAAGAACCAGTACAAATGACTGCTGGAGCATCACAGCATCCCCACAAACTCTTGGCTCAAATTTTAATCTCCCACCTCTTCTTTGTACTGATCGGAAAGAAGAGAATATGAGCAAATACTTGAGAAAAATGTTTGCTGCGAGTCGATGCCAACTTTCATCTTCAGCTCAAAAACCCGTCAAATTAACTTTATTCAGCAGGGAAGGAAAATGCATTTGAGTTATGATACTTAAAATGTTTTATTAAGTCTGCATCGTTTGCTCTCAGGCAAATTCTTTGGGCCCAGACGCAGAAAATCAAAATAGACTAAAGTTTACTAAGGAAAGGAGTTTGGTCGCGGAGTCTACTTATAATATTCGGATTAAAATATGAAGATTGGATAAAAAAGAACGAGTTTTGATATGAGGAACAGGGTCTCTGAAATGCTCCATTAGGCTCACAATCAGCTGTTAACGTGTGAAGTTGGTCACCGACCCCAATACCACCATTCAGGGCATTTCCTCGTATGGTAAGCATAAGCATCGTTTCAGGTTCAAAAGTATTATTGTTATATTCCCATACTTGATCTTGTTAGTAGGTTCCTTCCTTACCTCCGGGTTCAACATTTTCTGATGCAGTTTTTTTAGGTCCGATCACTAAATTGACGAGCCTTAGGGCAAATTCGCCTTGAAATTCAGGCAAGGAAACCAATTAATCCGTTCTTTTGAATTTTTTTGGTTTTCTCTTCATTTTGCTCAGCTTTTTCTCCCCGGATCTAATTAGGCTTTTTCTCTGAACTTTTCCAGGTGTTTAAATAATTAGAATAGTTTGAGTTTTGATGGTATTAATTATAGGTTGAGAACCCAATGTACCTGGTTTTTAGTTTTATTCGCTTCTTCTGTCTCCCTGCTGGTCTCATTATTATCTTCGTACCTTTGTGAGAGAGGTGAAATAAATTTCTGGAAGAAGAATCGGCTTCTTTATTCCAAATTACCTTGTTTGATTGACAAGTATATGTACATAAAAAGTACATACAAACGCTATTAATGTATGGAAATCAGTTATTCTTTACATTATCCATTTAAATGCTGAAAATTCTTTCGCTTCTCAAATCATCTAGATAATCTAGACAATCGGAAAAGTACAATAATATAGTAATTAATATATAAAATGATGTAGCCTACTATAAATAATATTATATGTACTATAATATACTATAATAAAATATAATATAACTATAAATATATAATATGTACTATAATATATATAATATAATATAATAATAAAATTGTTTGATATTCAAAAATAAAATAAAGGAAGTGAGGAAATAAACTTTTGAACCTAAACACAAGAAATCGTTATTGTGCATATCTGGGTAAAATCTGCAGATTGTCTAGGTCAGTCATTCCCAACGTGGGGCACAGAGACCACCGGTTGGGCATGGATATATTTTGGTGGGTCATAGGTAGGATGTGCAACCTTCGGCCTTCCTTTAAGTGAATTGCCGTATAATTTTGAATAGAAAAATCTAATTATCACTAGGGGGCATCAGGATTTTAGAAATGTTTCGGTGAGGCATAGCCCGAAATCGGTTGGGAACCACTGGTCTAGGTGATGTCTACTTTAAATGATATCTGCGCTTTAACGATATTATATATATATATTCATGAACACTACTCACTATTTCAAAAACATGAAACTTTAAAATTTGCCAGGATTGCATGACTTTTATTTTGAATTTGTCTTAATGTAGAAATTTAATTGTGAGTATAAATTAGTTTGAAAATTATCATACTTTCCAAGAACTCCAGAGTGTAATAAAAGTATCAAGTCTGAATCTCAAATAAATAGATAAATAATTAATACAATAAGTGCTGCTGAACATTTGCGACTTTACATTTCTACCAAATTTATAAGAAAATGTGTAAAATTTAAATTTTTGATTGAAAACATTAATCGTAAAATGATATTTATAGAATCAAAAACGGAAAACATAATTTTCTTTTGGGGTACTTTTACCAACGGTTATTTTACTCTGCGTGAATTTACTTTCAAATCGCCAGATGTTCGATTCGTATGAGTATCAAAGAACGAATTTTTAAAGTCACGTTCTTATACAAACTGTTAAGACCTCGCACGTGTTTAACTTTGAAAGGTTTTCGCGTGCCTCGAAAAATCGACCTCCAAAAATGTAACTTCCCGACTCCTTACCTGCGTACTGAATTAATCGCGCCTGAGAAATTTCCTTTTGCGGTGAGAAGGGCCCCCAATCAATTGCAGTACGTAACGCAATTATCATTATTTCCTTTTCGTTTTTGACTAAATCGCAATCAGATAAAAATTACATATATAATAGGATGACTCGTCGTCGGTTTTCTTTAACTTTGTTTACGTTAAAAAATTATTCATTTCATTGTCCTTTTTTAAAGAGCGATTCATCTTAATTTGACGACTTGTGTGCAGTTCTCGAACTTTATAGCTGTGATTTATGTGTGCGTTATTGGTGAATTCGTCTCATAAAAAAATTTCTTTCAAAAGTAATGCACACTCTTAAGTGGAATTAGTTTAATAAGTGGTGTACGCCTCCTTGAAGGAGATATATTTTATGAATAATGGTCATAAAACACCAAATCATTAAAAGTCAAAGGTATTAATGGTTAAGTCGTGGAGCAACATAAAACTTCAAAATGGCTTCGTTTTTTAATCAAACTCTCAGAAATGATGAGATAATCTTGAAAAATAAAAAAAGATGTTTTGCAAATTTCTACTTCACTGACCACCACCCTGAAGTCATTTTGTTTGTCAGATCACTCACTTCAGGAACAATTCTAGAACAATCCCAAATGCTTAATTTATACGCTTGGCTGGACCTTAACTGACCATTCCGTTGGATCAAAGCCATCCCGTGCCTCTCGCAAAAGGCGGAGTTGAGCAAAAACCTGTATTTACACTATTGACTGAGAGGCATTTTCAGTTCTCATTTTTTATTTCACGCCTTACGACGTTTTTGAGTGCAACAGTATTAACCCAAACCATTAACTTTCACAAATTTTGCGAATTAAAAAGAAAGATTAAGTACACATTTATTGTATAAAAAAAAATTAAAATCCTGATATACAGGAAAAGAAAGAAGAGACAAAATGGAATGTGTAAATGGGAATGTATATCTGAAGTGCTTTATTGTGGGCCACTGATGTCACGTATTAAAGATAATTTGCACAGAAGCATTGTCAAACAAATTTTTTGAGTGTTTCCCTTTTCGAGACATTAAGAAAAAAAAAACTTTCCTTTGATACTATGTAACTACATTAGTCTTACAATGACAGAAGACCATGTCACAACGACATCGGTATTGTTCTCTGGAGAAATAAAAAACATCAAAAAGTTCACTTTGTCAGTTCTTAATTACAATTTTCGGTTTTTTTACTGTCATTAATGAGTATAAAATTGCTGAGTCTACCTTTGTATTTGTCATGTAAACTTCACAAAGGAAGCGACACGTCTCTGACTTTCTTTAAAATCATCCTCCTTTATTGCTCGGTTTTATTATTTAAACCTCCTGGGTTGAACTCAATAATCTTTTCTTGAAAGGACTGGCTTTAAAGTCAAAGTCATTAAGTTAAACTTGACCCCTAGAAAAAAAAATTTTTTTCAATTCAACTTTCAACCAATCTCCGATCTTTTTGTTTGCCATTTTTAAGTGTTATGGTACTTGTTGTCCACTATCTTATGGTCACACCGTATACCTTAAATTGGTTATGAGAACAGGGTTATGTTGGCGGTATCATGTGGCAGAAAACTAAAAGTTGTTTTGAAAGATGTCTAAGACTATAATCCGAAAATAGAAAATAAAAACAAGGAAATTTATATTAAAGATGACCAGGTTTCATCCAAGATCGTTGGATATCAAACCGACATTACCTTGTGCCAAATGATTCTTACTTGAAAGAAAAAAACACCACAGCAACAGCCACAAAAACACTACAGCACTTTGTTATTGGGAAAATCATTTTCCTCTGCTTTTGATCATCTTAGTGATTTTATAAATTTATAGTCGATTAACCAATAAAAAGCCACCTCCTTAAAGAATATCTGTAAAAGTTATAACAAACTTGTATATCTATATATACATAAACATTCTGAATACAAAATAAATTTTTTTATGTGGTCGTTTATTCAAATTCAGTTAATCGTATTATCGACCAATTATTTCACAAGAGAAAACTTACTTAACGTTTTTTATTGTTAACAAACAGTTAAATAAGCTTCTGAAATATAATTATTTACATACAAACAATTAAGAATTAATTTTAATGAACTTATCTTTTCCTTCATAAATAATGCACATTTCTATATTATTTCATTAAGAGTGTGACTTAAGGCAGACTCCATTTAACTGATACCGTCATAAAATTGTATAACTTGGGGAAGGAATTAAAGAATCACAAACCAACGTCAGGAGCATAGTTTCCGTCACATAAACTTTTGCAATTAACCGAAAGACTTTCACGTGCAACGTTTTTATACTGCTGCTAACAAAAACCCTATCCGACCAATCACAAAGCTCGAAACCTTTTAATTCAAAATGGAGCTTTTTGATTGGTCGGATTTTTGCTTGTATTTTTCAAGGCCTTTATTTGCTACCTTTTTGTACATAAAATGATTTTATTATATTCAATAATTAGATAATTAATTTTGGTAATTACTAAGAAAATAATAATACATTCGGAACCGGAAGTTGTCACCGGTTTAGACAGCTCCTTCCTCGATGTCCTTTTGTAAATTTTTCGTTAAACACTCAAATAAAGAAAGTGTTTTGACAAACACTCCACAATATTTTAATTGTTTATCTAAAATTAGTATCAAGCCAACACATTTACCTCTTAAAATTTTGGTTAAAGGTAATAAACTAGTGAATTCCATTAACCCAAAGACCATCATCTTTTGGTAACTGATTTTACTAGAATAGAAGAACCGAAAGTGCAAAGTTTAAACGTTTACGGGTCTCCTGCCTAATTATCATTCGTGAACATAAACGCCTATGACCACCTGTGACTCAGGTGGGTGGCAGACAAGCAAAACTAAAATTTTTTAAATATCCCATTCACTTCATAATGCGAATTTTATAAGCCATAACTAATATTTCAGAGATAATTGTGTCCAACTGACTGTTTCCGGAAGTGCACTTAACCTCGATTTATTCGCCAATCCGTCTAGAACAGTTGAATAATATTTGTCTCAACAATGGGAGTTGCAGGTGTGGTGACTTTCGACACCTTGAACTTGTATAACGTGAACTTTTATCGTGACAGTGCAGAAAAGATGAGCTTCTTCCTTTAAGTTCCTCTCTCACATTCATCAATCGAGGCGAAATTTCCCAAGGGTATGTTCCTTCCTTTTTTTGTTTCGTAACATAACGGAAGTTACGGAGGATTTCTATTTGAGATTGTGCACGAATAGGACAGTTTAATTCTACACTTCAAATTTGCATTGTTTAAGTTGAAACACAGCAACAATAATAACAATAATAATGGTAGTAATAAGAAGCCTGAAGTAAATTCGCAAATTCTTTTATTTTGCATTTTTGTTCTCCTACCATTGTCTGTGTTGAAATGTGTTAAACTCTTTCATGAATCTCATTCGGTTAACTGTCCCTGACAAAATCTCGGCTGCTGCTCATTTCACCTGGTAAAGAAGACGAGGTCAAGCGAGAATGTGAGTTCCTAAGCTTGATGGGAGCCCTTTTAAGGAAAAAAAATATTATTAAAAATTTTTAGGCTAAACATATATTCTGCTTCTTTAACAACTCTCTTATTCTACATTCTGGAGTCATTTTGAGGCACACGTGGTAATGTGAACCAGCCATCCAAAAACAAATCATGGCACTTTATATCACCTTGCGGTTTATTTAATTACAACATTTGATGGGTGTCAATGTCGTGAATGGTTTGGATAACTGAGAATTAGAATATATCCATATAAACAAGGAAAAAGGGAAGTTGTAAATCCAGTTCGAGCTTAAATGCCTGAAATATTTGAAGAAAAAAAACTTTGAAAAAAGAAAGTACTAAAAAAGTAGTCCAGGTCTACTGGTTTTGGCCTGTGCATTTTGCTTGGGAATGCGAAGTTCGCTTTTTTCAAGTTCAAAGTTTTTCTTTCATTCAAGGTAAACCTCTGATTTTGATAGTCATTTGTGCTGCAGACAGCTGGAAAAGGAAAAGTGATGTTTTTTAGTCGATCTGTTCTACGAAAAATTTGTCATTGTCAAACTTTCAAAATGGTGGTTGTTCAAAATTCCGGTGGAAAGTTGAAATCGCGCTCAAAATTTTCTCGATTTTCAGTTTGTTGAGACCGACGATGAATCACTGCAATATTTCCACGAAAAGAAATTTTAAACAAATAAAAAATGGCAGCGGGAAAAGGAGTCAAAGACAGGTTTCCCCCTTCGTACTGGTGTGATTTGGCATCTAATGTCCGTAGGTGGTATCTTCAGTTCGAGTCGAGAGATAGTTGATGCACCAACCATTGCAAGAACCGTGTACCACTCTCGTGAACTTGTGTGTTGCGGTTAATTTGGATTATTTCGATTTCGTTTTAAATTTGTGACTTGTTGTGCGGTGTCTAAGTGTTTGACTATTTTCGATTTTAGTTTTACTTTTTGGATTTTATTTTTTCCTTGGAATAAATACAGAAAAGACAAGAGGGTATGGTGTCAATATTTAAAACAAAATTTAAGGACTCTCAAATTTCATTTTTAAGACAAAACGAAACATTTTAATTACTTTTTGAGTTAATGTTAATTATTATTTTTCTACAAATAGATTTCCCATTTTGTGGTTATTTACTTTGACACTGTTAATTGAGAGTGACCAGATTTCCATTGCTTTCATGCCAGTTATGGGAATTAATTTGAATCCCATCAAAAGCTAGATCTTTAAGCAATTCACAACCAAGACCAACAGCAGCAAACACCCATCTCTTACAACTTTCTTGAACGAAGGTTAGGTTTTCTGATCTTGGAATTGTTTTAGTAAATAATTATTTATAGGTAATACAAGACCCAAAAAACTATGATCTTGTTTGATATTAGAAATAAATAAGGAAACAATTTTCCCAAAATATTTTTAGTTGGATAATGAAATCAAAAAACCGTTGAACTTGACCTCCCACTGTGTTGGATTCTTTGTGTTTTTTCGACATTTTTTCCCAAAAAGGAAAAATCATGTGGGACGTATGTGGGTTTGTTTGCCCACCGGTTTATACTCAAGGCAACAAAATTAAACATTTGTTACCGTTTAAGACTCCTTGGAAACATTTTAAATTTGTTTTGGTTCTTGTCAGGCGGTTTCTCTAATTGACTATCAACAAAACTCTTTTAATTAAAAATTTTCAGCAAAAATTTGTTTTTCTTCACTTCCTTCCTTTGTCTTGTACTATTGCATTCTTGTTTTTAGCTGGGTCTAGTTTAATAAGCCTAAGTTGACGGTTGGTAGCAGCTTTTGATCTATTCCCTCACATACTGTCTTCACAACTAATGTTTTTTATTGTTCTAATTTTTGAACCAGATCAACATCATGGGGTGTTTAGAAGTCATCACTTCAAGATTTTATAGTTGTTCATATCTCCTACCCTCTTACTGGGTTAGTTCTTTTATAAAAAGTGAACTAATTTTTCGAACAGGAAAAATTACTTCCTAATTGATAGCCCTATGGTCAAGATGTTACGAAACTAACGAATCTTCCCAGGTAAATGGCAAATTCTTTAAGTGGTTAAGTGGTCTTCACTCAGGAGAAATGTCAGTAGCCGTTGGATCACATTAGGATCGACCTTTTAGGAACAAAACCTATTGAGCAGTGAAGGGACAAGCCTTCGGGGTGTATTGTCCTGCTTATCATGTAGACGGTTTTTGACCTAAGTCTGAAAGAGTGAAAAATTTCTGACACAGTTTGTAACTAAATTTGAATTCTGCCTTTAGAGAAGTTTCTTTTAGATCCCGTAACAAAATTTATGTTTTGGTTGCATCATAAAATGACAGAAGTCTGTTTGCTTTTCCAATGACTGCTTACATACTACAACAGACAGAAAAAACTCCCAAAATTAAAATAGAACCTACATTATTGCACTTCTGGCATCAATTAACTTTAGCGCCGTCATCATCACCATCATCATCCATTTCGTTTATGTCATTATTCGTGATTTTTTTTGGTCATCAAGAGAATGATGTTTAATGATTCTCCCTTAGAATTACTTATTTAATAATTACATATTTGACTCTTAGCATTCCTTATTCATGATCCAAGGCAGTACTTACTCCTTCAGGTGAATGTTTACGTTTCCGGTCGGTAAAATTTAACAGAAAAGAAGTCTTAAGGAAGTTTGCTCGAGTAGTTACAATCAGAACAATGAAATGATTATTAGAGTATGGGGTCAAAGGAGAACAACAACACGACAATGAACGGTATATATCAAATTTCTGACACCGAATATCATTCTTTTTAATAATTACAGAAAAATTCAACGACCATAACGAAATTTTACATTTTGTTGTTAAATTCAGAATTCTTTTTTCTCTCCAATAGTATCTTATTAACTGAATGTATAAATGGTATGTTTTTATACAAATACGTGGGGTGGTTTGCTTAAGATGGCATAAGAAATTAAACAGTTAAAATGATAGGTTCATGTTTACTGTACTAATAGTAATTATGAGGGTCCTTAAGGTCTAACCCACCATACCTGTCGAAAGAGTACGAAGGTGGGTAACCATGTAGTCTACATGGGGAATACCAAATTTCAGTGCAACTGAGTACATTTCATAAATAATGCACGTTTTCATGAGGTACTAGTGCTGTACCAGGCATGAGATAGTCTGTTGTCCCCAATCATTTTAAGCTATTCAGATGAAAAGAACTTTCAATTTTCTGATAACGTATCATTCGTTTGTAAAAACCAATCTGACCAACCACAGAACTGCATTTTTTAAAAGCAAATTCTAAGCTTTGTGATTGGTCGGATGGGTGAGTCGCTACAAACACAATAAATTTGTAAAATAAAGAAATGTTACAAATTGAATTTTGGTTTGGGGGTGAGACAGTAAAGTATTCTAACCCATTTTCGGGCAATCTTAGGTTACTATCAAAAATTTTTTTTTAAATGCCTGACTTGAGATTTCATTTCGACGACATCCTACAGAACATGTGCAATAATAGTAGCCCAAGTAATTGAAATAAACCCAAAACAATGCTCACCCACGACTAAGAAAAACCAAAACGCCACATAACCCATAGAAGCCTCAACACTGTTTCAATGAATGAAATCTAGAGGTTAACCAAATACGAATTTAGAGCTCTCAGAATCAAAAACAACGCAAAATAGCAAAAGAAAGGAAGAAAACAAAAGTAAAAGCAAGGAAACATGAACCTATCAATTAGTCCCGCTCAGGAAATACAAGTTAAATTGAAAGAGTGTTCCATGGGTCCATTCAAAACGGATTCGAGGTTCGCGTTAAGTTTAAAAAGTTGTTCAAGAAAGTTGTAGTAAAAATAAAAATAAAAATAAATAAAAATCTGTTACGTTTCTGTAATAAACAATAAAATAAGAATTTTTAGACCTTCCAAAAATTCGGAACCAAATATTCATGTGTGTGAATCATAACGACAAGTTTTTAATAGTCAGACAAAAATCTAAAAATGTTTCTTTAAAAAAAGTGTTTTCTATTAGTAAAAGTTCAAACTAGAATGCAAATGTTTAAGACTAAAAATTTTTATTAGTGAAATTTAATTAGACAACATTCCAGTACCAGGGTTTTATCAATTGCCTAAAATAAGTAACCCAGTGTTGAAGTCAAGTACTTGTCCATCTGACCATCTTCAAATTTACTGTCTGCAAGTATATTTAACAAAGAAATTAGATTTTTTCATAAAAACCGGTTATTAATTAAATTTGTTTTAAATATTTAAGAAACCAATAACTTGGATTTTGATTGTTTATGTAATTATCTTTTGTAGTTTCAAAAGTGAATTGAAAATTGGATTATTTATTAATATTTAATTATATGAGTGTGATGATGGGAGTTATTGTTCCTTGGTCATAGGTCAATTTCCAACAATTTAATGAACCTTTGGGTAGTAATTTATGTTTCAGAATATTTCCCTTTATCTAGATAACAATCTCTCTTTTTGGTAACTGGATTAGAGTTCTTCTTGAAATGAGTTAGTGATGCTGTTTGTGATTTTAATATTTCAACTGTTTTTCTGTACAGATTGTTAGTTAAGGTTTGTTACTGAACCTAACCTGCATCATTTACTTGGCGCCTGAAAATGATTTCTCCAAATTGGTACTGGTAATAAAATTTGAAGTAATTATACCATGTCAAGAACTGGAAAGTTTAGCCAGTTTAGTTTTAGCTTTATCTTTGGCAAGGTGTTTGGAGGTACCAGGAGAGAAGTTGAATGATTTTAGAGTGTTTTTCGATGGAAAGAAATGCTTAAATCCGAGTTAGATTCATTTTTTAAAAATAATTTTTCGTTTTTTCAACCAAGTTCTGACTATCCTGTGGAAGTTACCGCCATTATTTGCAATACTAAACCAAGGACCTGGGCTACTCTTTGATACAGTGTAGAGGAGAGTGAAAACAATTTTTAACCTAAAAATTGGTTTAGGCGCCATGTTTTTCTTTTTCAAGCAACAGTCGTTGTTCAACAACTTCTGATTTGAAATGTTTAATTTGTTTTCTTAGTTTCCTTAATTAATTAGTTTTGCAAAATTTATTGCAATTCTATCAAAAAGATTCAAAAAGCTTGAATGACCATTCAACTATTCGACCAATCACAAAACTCAAAACCTCTTGACTCAGAAATGGAGCCTTCTGATTGGTTGGATGGGTTGTAATATAGCAGCAGTATAAATACATTGCACACATAAACCATCGTGTCAAACACGAAGTTTTGTTTTAGGCTGACAGTCCACATTCACACAAAAATTTTTATAAATATTCAAAATGAATTTTGCTCTATTCAATCTAAAAACATGTTTCTCTTAATTAAATAATAAAAGTTTTCTCGTGAAATTAAAATTTTAATGAATGAATAAAAAGTTAAATGAAAATAAATTTGTTTTTTTTTTACTAAATTAAAAAAGGAAATACTTTCTACCGGTTTGCAAAAGAAAGACGGATAATATGTGAGACATATGCCTGGAGGTGCTCACGATTTTGTTTTCCATATGCGAAAAGAGAAAATGTCAAAAATCTCAGGTTGATGGGAGTCATATATCATTTTGTAGGTCTTCTGCGAATTAGTCTCATCTCGATTTGTTAGAAACTGTCAGGTGTAAGAGCAGGAGAAACATTTTCAGGTTGCTCTTCATATTTTTTCCATACTCTAACCTAAATTTGAGTTTGGGTTTGTTATTTTCTTACTGTGGTCATGGTTGTAATGGTTGAGGATTAATTTTTATTTATTTACTGTAGATACTAAAAATTTGAAACTATTTGATTATGAGTGAAAAGTGTTGTGTGACTAACACTCCCGTTCTCAAACTACTTTATTATTGTGGGAAATCAAAATTTTGGAACGGATGAAACTTAAGCTGGAATAAGAGAACAGTAAACAGAGTGAGTCAAGATGATGAACAGACTTGAAAAATATTACGAACCGCATCCGCAACAAATCCTCCGAAGAACTCACAACACAATGCTCATGCTTCCTCCTCCACCTCTCATCCAAGAGGGCCACGGAAGCGTCAACTCTTCGAGATCAAGAACTTGGAGCGGTTACAATATTCCGGGAGTGAACAAACAGAGGGTAAGTCGATAACTTTGGATTACCTTATATGCGAGTGGTGTGAAATTTTAACAGGTAGTGTCATGATGACACTTAACAAAAGTTTCTAAAAGAGATGACGTGATAAATCATTTTATTTGTATTAAACTCAATGAAAGGCGCACTTTGCCAACAATCCAAATACAAACAACCGCTCTTCGCATCGAATAAATTTCTGCTAATTATCTGCTTTCCACATAAGGCCCACGCAGTTATTAAGACCAGGCCGGAGTTCGCGGTTTTTAACATCTAATTTCTTTTAAAATGAGGTTTGTCCTTTCTCACATAAATTATTTCCACCCAGAAGTTCGAGACACCGGAAAAATTAAATTCATTTTTGCCTAATTCAGTCACCGGGCAAAAATTTCTGGTACCCAAAGTTGTAATTGCAGTCATTAGGATTTGTACCCCATTTGTTTAAACGTTAAAGACACGCAAGAATATATTAAGAAACTGAGTCAGTTTGACTCAAGAGATTATTGAATCATATGTAAAACCTTAAAATTATTTTTTAACCAACTTTTAGGTTTATAGTCAGCTGATGAAGTCTATTCAAATGTTAATTCATCCTTAATAAAAACATTTCAAATTATTATTTGTTTTAAAAAATGTAGTTGTGACTCATACTGACTCCTTTCAGTATATATAAGATATAAACTAGCAATGGACTGTTCAGTTATCAATTTAGAACTTGCTCCAAGATTACTGTATTGTGTTTTATGCAGAACTCTTCTCAGAAGTAATGGACACTTAGCAAGGATCTCTTTCAAAAGTACTGCACACTATTGTGAGGGATTCATTTCAAAAATATTACACTCATTTTAAAACACTTTCATGAGGACTCCATTTACTTCTCTTAATCAACATCAAGACTAACACCAAGTATGTTTGAGTTTAGAATCTTAAAGTCTGTTGGAATAAAACTCACAACCTGAAGAGAAGACAAATTTTCACATCAACACCACACCCAAAGTACAGTGAACACTTTTTCAACACCAAAAGGTTATTGTTGAGGATCACAGTAATTAGGTTCTGTTTGTTAAGTCCTAGATTAACCCGGGGGGTGGGGGTATTGTTTTTCTAACAGTCAATTTATACTCACTTTCTTTGACAATATTTACATTTGGCTTTTTGCAAGTTACCACTTTTTATAAACAAAATCATCGGCCACCTTAATTTATGTCGTTAATTCAATTATTTCTTAATTTAATTACTTTTTCCTTTCAACCATCCTTTTGTTTATTTATTCGAAAGGGAAATTTTCTGGTGCTAAGTGTTTTTTCTCAAGCTATTAGATAAATCCGATTGAACTTTTGTTTTCGCACGATTAAATATCGTGTCCCGTTAAATGGAGTCTCTAAAATTGCTTATTTTAAGAAGAGAGGAAAAGTTATTGAAACGTCAAAATGCTCTGTTCTAGAAGAGGAACCTTTATTGGAGTAATAAAGTCTTTTCTGGAGAGAGTGGGAGGTGCTTTTCTTTCTGACACATTTTTGAGCAGGAATATTAAAAATTAGCTTGAGTACCATCGAGGATCATATAAAGTGTCATGATTTTAAACTCTTTCTTCCCACTTTCTCCAGTTAATTAAATTTTTATGAGAGTCTGTATACTTATCAAAGTGATTTATCTATGATTTTATATTCAGGCTAAATAGTAATAAATTTTCAAGCACAAAAATTTTTGTAGTGTTTCGAGAGGGGCGTGTCCAACCTCTTTCCCTTTGGTAACCGTCTTCCCATTTTACCATTCTACAGCCACTAATCTAAAGAACTCATTTTCAGCTTGGATCTACTAATTCAGGAGACTCAGGATTTTCTGTTCTGGAAAGAGGAGAGCGAATCAAACCAGAAAGGAGCAACAGGAGGAACAACGTTCAAAAAATGCAGTGGAGAGCCTCACGTTGGGTCAGCGGATTTTCCGGTTCAGGTGAGTCCATGTAAAACTTAGAGAACGTGTGAGTGGAAAGACAGAAAGAGAAAGAAGTGAAAAGACTCGTTTTTTTCTTCACCGAAAAAAAATTCTTTGAAAGTTGTAGAGCGACGATCAGGTCAGTTCCTCGGCACAACTGACAGCATCTTGACTTTAAATCATAAATTAACAATTACGCGCATCATTACTGGCTCAGGGAAATGAGGTTTAGGTTTAATTTTTTTTAAGGTCAAAAAATAATATTTTTCGAACTATAAAACACATTTCTCAGTTCTTGGCTCACGTTCACGCACCTAAATTATAGTTCTAAGATCGATTAGATCAAAACAAAAATTAATTAATTATTAAATTGATTCCATTACTATCATTATTATTATTTGTAGTTTTTCTTTTACCTTTTTTTTGGAAAGACTCAATTACAAATTAACCATCTCCAATCATTAGCCCTTCCGCAAATTGCTACTTTTATAATAAACAAGAATTTGAGAACGAAAATTTACTTTTTTTATGGGGAACATGTGCACCCATTTCGATTTTTTATCGGTCAAACGGATTTTAAAAAAGAAATTTAAGAGAGCGCGGGAAAATTTTATATTTATTAAGTTATTAAAGTGAGGATGAAAGGCGTCGAGGTCACATTTTTCTTCTTCTACTAGACCATTAGCTTCGGTTTGTGAGAAAGCTAGAATGGCAAAATTATTTTTTAAGGAAAATTTTTTAAATAAAACTCCTGTGGCGAAGTTCTGTTTATTTCAAAAGTAGTGCTCACTTTTTGGTTGTTTTTGGGTACCAGTAATACTCTTGGCTTCTGTTTCTTTGATAACATTTGGGTCTTATTTTACGTTTGGTGGGTTTTTGAAGTTCAACTCTAGAAAAGTAGGGTTGTAAGTTAAACCCACCTTTTGAGTTTATAGAATAAGTCTTAAGTCTCTTGGTGTCTAAAATACTGAGATTCATCAAGAATTAATGACTTTGTATGTATAATTCTCTTCCTAACTTATGATATAAATATATTTTATAGAATTATACTAAACTGTAGAAAAAGGGGGTTAGGGGGTCTGGTGGGTGAGAGGTTAGAGCACTTGCTTATCATTCCGAAATTCAAATCCCACCTGGGTTCCTGTTTTTCTCCAGCTCTTCTTTAGCTAAAAATGTTTTCCTTCAATTTATCCACCATCCTTTCACCCCAAAATTCTCTCCAAAGCTCACAACCTTGGTAGTAATGCCCAGTCAGCGAGTAAGCCTTCGATGAAAGGTTGCTCAAGCATATTTTCAACTCCTGTTTCAACAAATGGGAGTGAAAATGAGTTGAAAACACCGTGGTCTCTAGTTGGTCGACAAAAAACTATGGAAAAATCAAAATTTAAATAACGGCAGTCAAATGGTTTTAACTTTCGTTTTTTATTTTCATCATAAGGGCCACCACAAAACACGTTGACAGAAGTCTTAATTTCGTGCAGAAGAAGCAGAAGAACAGGTTGAGTTGGCGAAACTTTTTTAAAGATTTTAAAACTTGAAACAAAAAAAAGAGGGAGAGAGAGAAAGAGAAATAATAATACCGAAACAAACTCAAAAATATCAATTTAAATCCATTTTGGCTAAAGGCGATCGATTCACCTTTCACTATTTATTTAAAACCGTCCATTACGAGTTGGAGGAGTTATAATTTGGACAAATGTTTTCGCGCATGTTGACTATGGCAAAAGTGATTTACAAATTAACTTCCGTTATTCTTACCTAAAACAGATAAAAGAAACTTTGAAGATCGTTTCTAAAATTGCCATCCGACTCCTGTCCTCCTCACTTTTCGAACTTTTAATGAAACCCAATTAAAATATCAAATGATGTGAAATGACGAAACAATGCTTTCAAGAGGAGAGCAATGACATCGCTTTCCCGCCCGAACATGTTTGAACAGACATAGCGGAAATATTTCTTTTCCTCAAACAAAATTTTTTATTCGTGACGGAAGAGATATTTAAACTGACACGAGATCCGGAAATTATCTTTGCCGCAGAAATCTAAAATGTGAGAAAGGATTTATCAAATTAACATCTCAACGGTTTCGTTTCCACCATTTTGATTTGAACCCAAATGAAAGTCCAGATTTGGGTCATTTATGTTTCGCACTATCGGGGCTGTAAGCTTTGAAAAATTTCTGGTTTGGGTGTGAGAGGAGATAATCAAGAAGAGATAGGAGCTGAAGTATCAAGCTGGGTGATGATTGAAAGTTGACGGAGGCAACAGTAACTGAAATACCTAGTTTCTAATTGAAAACAATGCAGTTTAGTTCCTAACGACTACTTTTTTGCAAATGATTCAAGCTTCGTATTTTGATTGCTCGAGACTTGAAAGCGATTTAGTCAGTAATAATTTAAGATTTCATTCCATTTCACTAGTGGCCACCCATTTGAAAGCCTACCTCCCAGTGAAAATTAAAAAAACCAGGTATCAGTTATTAATATTATAAGAAACAGGTATTTAGTATTGGCAAGATTTGATCAATAAATTTCGCGTAAATTAAGTTCTTTCTTGTAACTAATCAATTGATTTCTTTTTGAGAAAATAATTTACGGAATCAAATTCGTTAACAGGGACTTATTCCGATGAGCTGGACTCTCGAATTGGATCAATGACAATTGCTGACGTCTCCCCAAGAGTCGCCGTCAAGAGGATAATCCTACTGTACGAAAATTTTCAGTACAGAGAAGCTGCTAATTTTATTAACAGATTGAGTCACGGAACATTTAAGGTAAGCCCTGGGTTGGTACATGAAAAGCGTTGGAAACACAACCTTGAAATGTCACAAACAAAACCTCTTTCTTAATAAATATGCTGTTTCATAATTTCAGCAAAAATCCATTGTTTTATTCCTCCGCAGGTTATTCTAAATGATCTTCCCATCGATTTCTTCGTCGAGTCGATGCCTCACAGTCTGTCTATCTTAGAAGCTCTCTATGCCAAGGTTTTCCTTTCGGACGGCTTAAACTTCAGCATGAAATTGCTCCGACCCGAAGCAGTCGTCATGCAGATGGTCAAATTTTTCTCTACGAGTGATCTAGATAAAAATTCTGACAAGTGGGAGTTGTGTGGTCCGTTCGTCTGCAGCTGCAAAAAATTACTCAAGGTACTCCTTTCCCAAATAAATAAATCAAAGCTCTCCAAGTGACAGCAGATTATTATGCGGTTATTAATTTTTATTGAACAGGTGATAGTCCTTTCCGACCATAAACTCAAGAAAGTGGTACAAACAAGGAAAAGGTGTTTGGATAAAGCGATTGAAGGTCTGGGACAACACGGCTTGGTGGGGACATCGGACGAAACTTTGACGAATCTTCATGATGCTTTGAAGGTATGCAGAACCTGAGATGCTCGCAAAAGCCGAATTTCATTTTTCCTTCACTTTCTTCTTTTATTCCGAGACTGGGTGAAAAGACAATTTCTCTCTCAAATTGTTTGTAATAGCAAACTTTTCATATTTAAAAAGAATATAAAGAACAATGGCTTTCAAGTGTAAATGTAGCGATAAGTCGCTCATCTCACATACATAAAAATTTCTCACGAAACACTCAATAATATCTAATTTGACTTTAATGAGATGAAATTACGAGAATTGCATAACTTTCAATAACATCCATTAAAATAACTTGATTTTTTTTTCTTTTTCTGACTTATTTATCCTTTCTTTAGAAATAAAATTTTATTTTGTTTTTGCTATTGTTTTCTCTATTGCTATTGTTCACAACTTCTTTCTTAATCCCACGGTTAGCGGAATTCTCAAAAACGGAAATTAAAATTTTTGTTTGTTAAAAACTTGATTTTTGTTTTAAATTTTATTTTGATTAAGTGAAATACCTCAGGGGTCGCCAACCTTCGTTACGTTTGTGAATTGCAGATGTGTTCTATTGTCTCTTCTTGTTTTCATTCTGTTCTCAACCTTTTTCACTATTCATTGAATATTGTATCACTGTTAGGCGAGATGATGTTTCCTAACGAACCCGGATACTTGGCTTACTCATGTTTTTCCTGGTCATTCCTTTTATTCTGTTGTGTGACAAGCCTTTTTGATATATCATTGGCAACTATACTTTTACTCTCACCCTAAATTGGTTTGACTTTCAAATAAATTTTTTGAGATTTCTGTGACAATTTTTTTTAGGTTGAGTTTCAAAGAGTCGTTGAAACTTACAAAGGCGCACTTCAGAAATTAGAAGAACTCAGCCTTTCAAGTGGGAAGAAAGACTTGAACAGTACAATAAAAGGACCGGCACCCGTTCAAGCTTCTCATCAAAGACAACTGTCCTTAAAGCAACCCGAAATTCAGGAGAGGTTGATTAAGAATAAAACGCTTTTGAATGTGGTCGAACCGACGTTAGGCAATCATTCTTTGGATATTCTCCTTGGTAATGATTCATTAATAAACAGATTTGTTATAAATTTTTATAGTGAAATGAATAAGATAATTATGATGTAAAACTGTTTCTATTCCAGGGATTCTTCAGCGTAGAATTGAGTACGACAAGGACGTTCTTTTCCAGTTCACGCAGTTAAGGAAAGAAGCAAATATTGTGGACGCAAATGCTGCTGTGGCACCTGTACTCATTCGATTTTCTAGTGGTTGTGAAAAAGTGAGTTTAGCAAACGATTTTTCCAGACTTGGTAAGACTTTCTTGGATGTATCAAACACGACGAATTTTTTCAGGTGTTGGATTTAATGAAAGAAGTAGCGGAAGACGAAGCCGACTCAAGTGACATTTCAGGTTACCACAGTGATTCTGATTCTGCCATAATGATGTCTGGAAATTCTCCATACGTCAGTAAAAGAGCTCGTTACAATTTCTTGACCCGATCAGGTATGAATAGTGATTCGCCATCAAACATTCCCCAATGAAAGCTTTTTAAGGGTATTAAATTTTTACTTTAATTTTTTTTCCAGTGAGATCCTGCAGCAAAAACAGCCTGAGGCCGTCTGTTGGTCTTTTGCATCACCAAATGAGCTCATCCTCAGGCAATAATACAAATTCATCAGGCACCGAAAGTCCACCAGGTTTTTAAAATTTATTTAATCTATTCATGTATTTGTGTTCGTTCTCTCGAAGAGTTTTACTTTAATTAAATTTACAATTACAGCTTCACTGAGCCCCACAAGAGACGACAAAGACAAAGACTCGTGTTCCGGAAGCTCATCTTCAGGTATTGGATCTAGTTCTAATGGACCAGTTCGATTACGACAACTCAAACACAAAAAACTGAGTGCCAGTAAGTTTGACCGAACGCTTAAGACCATACATAAGTCAGAGCATGTGTATAAAATTTATTTGAAAAATAATTTTTCCTCCAGCTTCCGGTATATCGTGGCATCAAAGCATTCCGTCTTGTCAAGGGTGCAGTTTTAGAGCAGCCCTTCAAGTGAATCCTCAAGCTGAAGAAACAACAGTTTTGCGCGCTGAGATGGAAACTTTAAAAGCGGAATTGACCAGGGCAAATGCCATAATATCCAATCTTCAAGAAAATGAAAAACAGCTCAAAGAAAGGTGAGAACGAGATAAGAAGGAAACGATGAGTCTTTCAAAGTTAAAATCCATGCCTATGTCATCGTTGTCAATTTTTTACAGGTTAGAGAAGTCCAGCTTTTCGCCGTCGCCAGACGTCGGTATTTTGGTGGGCGAACGTTTGGTTCACTGCTATGCCAATTTATATGCTCAAGCACGGGTAGACACTTTAGATGCCTTGGACAATCTTCCACAGCTTGCCAATTCCGCAGAACTCAAGTCAAAAATTCTTTTCTCCGTAATTGTGGTAAGAAATAAACGAAAAAGAATTTCCTAGTGTTCACTACACCTGGAAAAATACGTTTCTTGTGAAATTCTGTTAATTTTCTTCATGTCTTTGGAAGTTCACTTGTGACAGAATCGTGGGTACAGTCAAACTGTATTCAACTCCACTACATCATGGCTTGCACTAGGTCTTTGTTTCTTAATTAAAGGAAAAGCGGTTGTGTGCACACTTTCCTTAAAGCAAATATATGAGGACAAGATGAACTATTTATTTGAGAATGGTTGTTGCTATATAAAAATAAATTTTAGTACAAAAACTTCTATCACGAGTGAACTTCCCTTCTTTTTGGATTATGGCAATTATTTCCCTGTTAGGAGATGTGTGTGATCATGTCAGTTTTCAAACAAAATAAACAAGATTTTAGATTTCATTTGTTTGTCTGAAGCAATACAATCAAACATAATTTTGCTGATCTACAAAAATATATTTGAGAAAAGTTAGAGACAACCCGTTAGTGCCTAAAAATCCTTGGCCAAATAATTTTCTGGAGGTTATATACTGTAATGTTAGAAATACTTATTAGCTAATCATTGCTACAGACAATTATAAGCAGTACATGTAACGGGTCATGCATTATCAAAGTGCCTATTTGAAAAGAAGCTTTAAAACACAAATATCAATTTCGATTGAAGTCAAAATAAAAATTTAAGTTGATTTGCACAAACAAGGAAGAATTACAATTTTGAGATGTGATTTCGCTGCTTAAATTTAAATCAAAACAAAAACAGGAAATAAGTTATAGTATTCTTTTAAAAGTAAGCGAACTGATGGGAGTGTGGAAAAGTTTGGCCCTACATATCAAGGTTATCACTCCATTTTAGCCTAGGCTCTCGTGAATCCCAGTATCATGTAAATAAAAAAAATTTGTACTAAACAAATGAATTTCTACTTTTCGTCTGTCATTTTTCCTTTTTCAACTTGAAATCTTTCCGTTCTTCTTCTGTCTCTGTCTATTTATTTATTAACAATGTAATTATTATTTTTTTTAAACTGCGGCCGTTAATTTTATTAAATTTAAACTTTGTTGATTGACTAGATTCTTATTTGAAATGGAAGAGAAATGAAAGGACCATATTTGTTTTGGTCAAATCGCATAACTAATTCCTACAAGTGTTCTTTGACGAGGTATCTTCCATAAGTTTGATTCCGTTTTGATTGATTGATTGAAAAAATTATTTATTAAAATTTAATGGTTGCAGTTTATCTTTCACAGCAGTTCTACGATTTTAAAAGTGTTATTAATTTGAAATTTTCTTTTATTTTCATCGCTGGACATTCTTCATCGCGGATGTGATCTTGATTTGTCAACGAACTCAAACGCGATCACTTTTTTCTGTCAAAAAAAAACTTATTTTCTTATGCACGATCTTACCGAACTTAAATAGTTGTCGTTTCGATCTGCCGAAAATTTATTAGCGACAAAAAAAGATCACATCAGAAGAATTCTTCATCTACCGAGTCCCAAAAGCAAAGAAGTCAGCGAAACATTGACAAGCAATCAGAATTCCGTGAGTTCCATTCAGATCAATGGGACTTCGGCTCAAGAAAATGATCCGATCGCCATGGAACTGGACAGAAGCGTCGCCATCTACTTAAGGAGAACAGTAGACAAATTCGATTTGACCAAGTGTATCAATGTAAGTGTTACGGGTAGCGTGAGTTTTTGGGGTGAAAATTTCGACTGGCGTCATGATTTTGTCTGTTTTTAGGATGTCTGCAATCAAATCTGGGCGACGCTGTACGATTATCCCTGCCTGAAATCCTGCAACGGATTAAATCAGTACGTAAAGGACGCGGTGAGACTTGCATGGGGACTTGTAAACCAGGTGAGGAATCTTGTTAATAGAAGTTAAAGTCTTGGATTTATGCTTAAGCTCATTGAATGAATCACAGTACGCAATTACTCTTACGGATTAATAAATAAACACGTGTAATTATGTTCACAGTGTCCTCCCTACGTTCTGGAATACGAAGAAAGAAGACTCAGGAAAGACATGCACGTAAGGTTTCACACCTCCAATCAAGAAAGCGATGAAATCCTCACGTATATGTGGCCAGCATTACTGGAGGGCGTCGGAGGTCCTTGCGTCTATAAAGCAGTCGTCATCACTTAATCCCAAATATATATTATAAAGACTTCACTATAAATAATTGTGTATTATAAATGATTAATCAATCAATAAGAAATTTATACGAAATAATTAACTAAAAAATTTATTAATGAATGACTTGTTGTTTACCTTTTTTTATATTTTGTTTTTGTTCGCAAAAATAAAAAAATTAAAAATCAGGGAAATGTTTAATTAAAAATATGTTTAAATTATGTTATTGTTTTAATTAAATATATTTAATTAAAACCTATTTTAATAACAGGATGTTTTCTTTAATCACTGTCATGTAAAAAAAAATTGTTTTGGTCAATTAAACTTTGTTGAGTTTTCATTTTGTTTATTTTATTTATTGTGTGAAGCAATATATTGTATAAATACCGAAACGTGTACTGATTTTATTAAAGTTTTGTTTAAGTTTGTTGTCTTTTAAATTAATTAATACAGTATTTAATTTGAACATCTATTTATGTTAGAATTTTTTTTTCAAATTATTTTAAGTTTTTGTAGTGAGAAATAGTGCCCGTTTATTTTTTTGGGAGTTTGTGGGTTTGATACCCACCTGGGTAATTTCATTCATCCTGTTTTTCCTGCTACAGTGGTACCTTGAGATACGAATTTAATTCGTTCTGTGATCATTGTATCTCAAAGCGGCGGGAGGAAAGCTGAGCGAACGTTTGGCCACTTAAGGGTCACTAATTATCGCACATCCCAAATTCGTGTCTCAAATTTGTCGTCGTATGTCGAGGTGTAAATTCTAGAATATTTCATGTCCTACCTCAAAAAATTTGTGTGTTGGCACATTTGTATCTCAAGGTACCACTGTACTTTTCTCAAAAGACTCACAACCCTAGCAATAAAGGGTAGAAGATGGTTTACAACATTTTGACATAAACCAGGAAAACTACTCGAGGTGGGATCCAATCTGCCTTTGAAAATTTTGACACAAGACTTTCCAATTCTGGGGAATTTAAGCTGACATCCTTCAGTTTTTGTAAAAGTTACTGTAATAAAATTCTGTTCTCCTAAATCAGTAGTCATATTCAAACTGTCTCTTGTACATATTAATGCCAACTTAATGTTTTATAATTTATCCGTTGACAGTTCACACAAAATGGATATACTATTATTGAGTATATAAATGTTTCAATGATGTAATATATTATTAGGTAAATAAGATTTTGAATTATAAGGAAAAACATTAAACCGCACTCTTGTCTCAACCCACACTCTTCCATTTTTAGTGTTCGGTATCATGTTTCATTAAAAACCAAAACCTGGACTTGATTCCAAAACAAATAAATAAATAAATAACTCGAAGTGCAGCAATTCGAAATAGAACAACTTTATTAATATTCTTCTAATTAAAATGAAGCTTTCCATACACAGTTCGGGAGATTTTTGAATAAATATGAAAGGCCAGATATTGCATAATGAAAAGGTTATCTCTCGACTGATAGTCTCAGGAAATATTAAATTAAATCCAGGGGTTGGTTATACATTTATTTACACAATAATTTGTTGAAAGATGTATAAAAAGATGAAATTTTGACATTACATTCGAGAAATAAGTTTGTATCGGATCGTTAATTGAATCTTACGAAACAGTGTTCACACGTGTCAAAACAAATGTTCTCACAGGCTTAAATTAAGTTACATTTATAGATTGCCTCTAATTAGATGTTTATGGATGTAATGTGACTCAGAATTCTTTAGGGTGGTGTAATGACCCATTTTTATGTATTGATGAGGTTTACCTTTATTTTTGAAAATTGTTCTTTTGTGACCTTGATGTGGTGACTAATGTTTTGTTTTCGCTAATACAGCCAAAGTTTGATAGTGGCGGCTGAAGTTCCGCCAAAAGGATGAAATCACTATAACCGTGATTCATACTTTGAACAAGGAAATTAGTATAAATCTAGGTAAAGTTCGCTGTGTTTCGATATAGCGTTTCGTATCCAAAAATCTATGCAGTGAGATTCACTTGAATTGACTGTCAACGCCTATGTTTCTAATTTTGGGATGCCCAGTACCATCCATGTCCTGATTTCCTAAGTGTTCCAAATTTGGATTTTTAAAAGAGGATCCAAACTCTGTTCACCAGTTATCAATGGCTTTAATAGAAAATAATTAGCCTAATGTATAGTTATACAGAGAACGCTTACTGTATGAATTTTAGAAATTTTTCAAAACAAAACTTTGAATCAATCAAACCTTTCTAGCTTCAAAGGAGATGTGTGAATCTAACTTTAGATCAATATTCAGTGAAAAGATAAAATTTTTGTACACTGAAACTCCAATCGAATTATTTGTCCTAACTTTTTGGCCACCCTGAATATCTTTAACTGACTTTTTCGCCTATCTCTAACAACAACAGACGTCACAAAGCTTGTAGAAAGCCATTCGTAATACTTGTTTGTAACGAGTGGTCGAGACAAGTTTTCAGGCCCCCTTGAACAAATAATATTAGTGATAAGCAAATAATATTGTGAAAAGTTTTTTTTTTGTTATAATTTGGAGCACGATGGAACTTCCGAAGGAACGTGGCGTTCTCTTGTCGGGAAATGAAGTTTCTAAAGAGATACGAGAACAGCTTACAGAAAGAGTTAAAAAACTGAAAGATGCTGTGCCTGGATTTGTTCCCGGTTTGGCTATTGTTCAGGTTGGAGGACGGGAAGATTCTAATGTTTACATAAGAATGAAGGTAAACAATAAACTTGAGATAAGTTTGGATTTATTTACTGTAACATTTCAGACTTTTTGAGTTTTATTCATACATAAAATGATAAAATGTTATTTAAGGTGATCTTATTCATGTTTTTGTCTTCTTAGGGCCTTTACAAAAAATATTTTTCTTTCAGATTAAAGCAGCGATCGAGATCGGAATGAAACCAGAACACGTGAAGCTGCCAAACACTACTACAGAAGCTGAGCTTCTCACTGTTTTGGAAAAGCTAAATGGAGATCCAAACGTTCATGGAATCATTGTTCAAATGCCACTGGATAGTGTCAATAAAATAGATTCTCATCTCATCACAGATTCTGTATTGCCTTCCAAAGATGTTGATGGATTAAACACGATCAACGAAGGACGGGTGTCAATTGGAGACATGTCAGGCTTCATCCCGTGCACCCCCAACGGTTGTATCGAATTAATCAAAAGGTCTGGAGTTCCCATGGCGGGAGCAAGTGCCGTAGTTTTAGGAAGAAGTAAAATTGTGGGAACACCAGCTTCAGAGCTTCTGAAATGGCACAATGCCACTGTAACGGTGTGCCATTCGAGAACGAAAAATTTAGAAAAGGAGTGTGCGAAGGCCGATATCTTAGTTGTTGGAATCGGTCGACCGGAATTCGTAAAGGGTAGCTGGATTAAACCTGGAGCTGTAGTCGTGGATTGTGGAATCAATGCTATACCTGATGCTACTAAAAAGTCTGGTCAGCGTTTGGTTGGAGATGTCGCTTTTGATGAGGCAAAAGAAGTGGCTTCCTACATCACTCCAGTCCCTGGTGGAGTAGGTCCAATGACTGTCGCCATGTTGATGACAAACACTGTCATCTCAGCTGAGAGGGCCGTTGAGAAAATTTTGAAGCCGACATGGAACCTTAGACCCCTTGCTTTGAAACTACAAAGACCAGTACCTGCTGATATTGAAATATCAAGAGCTCAAGAGCCAAAGAATGTAATGATGCTAGCAGAAGAAATCGGTTTGCACTCGAGCGAAATATCTCCCTACGGTTCTAAAAAAGCTAAAATCAGCTTGTCTGTACTCTCTCGCTTGAAAAACCAGAAAGAAGGTAAATTAGTCGTTGTTGCTGGAATAACGCCGACTCCACTTGGTGAAGGTAAGAGCACGACAACGATTGGTTTGGTTCAAGCATTGGCTGCACACAAAAGAAGAATGCAATTGCAACCATAAGACAACCCTCACAAGGCCCTACCTTTGGTATAAAAGGAGGAGCTGCAGGTGGAGGTTATTCTCAAGTTATTCCAATGGAAGAACTTAATTTACATTTGACTGGCGACATCCATGCCGTGACAGCAGCTAATAATCTGTTGGCAGCACAAATAGACGCTCGAGTTTTCCATGAGGCGACCCAAACCGATGAAGCTCTTTATGATCGGCTAGTACCTAGAATAAAAGGACAACGTAAGTTTTCGGAGATTCAGCTGAGAAGGTTGGCCAGACTTGGCATTAATAAAACCGATCCGGATTCATTGACGAAAGAGGAAATAAATAAATTTGTTAGGCTAAACATTGATCCAACGAAAATTACTTGGCGGAGAGTGATTGACACGAACGACAGATTTTTAAGGAAAATCACGATCGGTCAGTCTGCAACGGAGAAGGGAATGACGCGTGAAACTGCTTTTGATATTTCTGTTGCCAGTGAAATCATGGCAGTCTTGGCTTTGGCAAAAGATTTGAGTGACATGAAGAACAGATTAGCCAAAATCGTGATTGGAGTAGATAGATCTGGCAACGACGTGACAGCTGATGATTTGGGAGCGACAGGAGGAATGGCCATTTTGCTTAAAGACACCATAGAACCCAATTTAATGCAAACTTTAGAAGGTACTCCAGTATTGGTTCACGCCGGTCCTTTTGCAAATATCGCTCACGGTTGCTCTTCCGTACTTGCTGACGCGATAGGACTGAAGCTAGTCGGACCCGATGGTTATGTTATCACAGAAGCCGGATTCGGCTCTGACATAGGTATGGAGAAATTCTTTGATATCAAATGCAGGTCATCCGGATTGGTTCCCAGTGCAGTGGTACTAGTCGCTACAATTAGAGCTCTAAAAATGCATGGAGGAGGGCCGACTGTCACACCTGGCACCCCCTTGAAGAAGGAATATGTGGAGGAGAATTTAGAACTATTAGAAAAGGGTTTGGTGAACCTTAAACGTCACATAACCAACGCAAGATTATATGGAATACCTGTCGTCGTGGCCATAAATTCATTTGTCACAGATACGGAAAAGGAAATAGCTTTGATTAAAGATTTTTGCGCCAAAAACGGCGCTTTCGATGCGGTTAAGTGTACCCACTGGGCAGATGGCGGAGAAGGTGCTGTGGCGCTTGCCGAAGCGGTCGAGCGTGCTTGCGCCCAGAAATCAAGTTTTCACTTTTTGTACGACTTGAATTTGTCGCTGGAGGAAAAAATAAACACAATAGCTAAAGAAATTTACGGAGCAGGTATTGTGAAACTAAGTCCCAGTGTCAAAGAACGTCTGGCAGAATATACTAAAAAAGGTTATGGTGGCTTTCCCCTGTGCATGGCCAAAACTGCCTTGTCAATCACAGGAAATCCAAACATCAAAGGAGCTCCAACTGGTTTTGATTTGGAAATTAACGATGTAACCGTATCAGTGGGTGCAGGTTTTGTTATTCCGATTGTGGGTGAAATTTCTAAAATGCCTGGTCTTCCCACGAGGCCTTGCATATTCGACATGGACCTGGATGATGACAGAGTTATACATGGCTTATTCTAGTAAAAAAGGAAAAGAGTGAAAATATTCTGATCCGAAATTGAAACGTGTCGTTCAAGAGGAAATTTGTACATAAGAATGTTAAAGAACTAAATCAACAATCATTGACTGACACAGAAAAAAAAAATTATTTTGGGAATCAATAAAAAAAGCAATAACAATAAATTTCTCATCACTGAGTTTGGATTTAGATTGGGCTGAAAAATCTCATTATAAAATTATTAAATTATCCGAAGTTTCGTTTAATTAAACTGTAAAATTTTAGATTTATCAAATAGAATTCATAATCAATCATAAAATTTTTATTATTTTATTTTTAGTCAAACTCTGACTTGTAACAGTGCGTGAGTCTGACATCATTGAAACGTCTTTTTTGTTAAGTCATGCTGATAAAGTGTCTCTTTAAAGTTACAGCTAATTTTAATTTAACTGTTTAGTTCGCAATTTAGAATAATGAAAGGAACTCCAATGGATTAATTAAGTATTCTTCCGAAATGTCTAAAATGACTAAATTTTAGTTGGGTGGATCTGAATTGAAGTAAATTGGAGGTTTTTTAGTGACAGTGTGACCAACTTAACCTAATCGACGCCATTTTTGTGTGCACTGGGTCTGCTCTGGTTTCTCTATGGGTGCCCACACTTGGATTTTATCAATTATTTATTTTGGGATTTTACTTTTTATTTAGACGACTTGTAAGACATCTCTTATTTTGTTTATTTATTTATTAAGTGATGTGGAGATTTGTTTTGTAAGACGTGTTTTTCATCTTAGGTACCATTTAAAATGGGAGAAAATACTTTGATTAAGCGAGTTCCCAAAGTTACACCGATTACTGATGATTATGAAATTTCAAACAACGTTCTTGGCTTAGGAATTAGCGGTAAGGTGGTAGAGTGCTGCAGTAAGAAAAAAAAGGAGAAATTTGCATTGAAAGTGCTTCATGATAATGCTAAAGCAAGGAGAGAAGTTGAACTTCACTGGAGGGCTAGTGGGTGTCGACACATAGTTAACATAATTGATGTCTACGAAAACTGTTACAGCGGGAACAAATGTTTACTCGTGATAATGGAATGTATGGAAGGTGGGGAATTGTTTCAAAGAATACAAGACAGACAAGATGGTGCATTCACTGAGAGAGAGGCTGCACAGATAATGAGGGATATTTGTTCTGCTGTTAAATATTTGCATGACATGAATATTGCTCACCGAGATTTGAAGCCAGAGAATTTACTCTATACATCACCAGACCCGAATGGCATTTTAAAATTAACTGATTTTGGCTTTGCCAAAGAAACATTTTCTAAAGATACACTTCAAACTCCATGCTATACACCATATTACGTAGCACCAGAGGTTTTAGGGCCAGAAAAATATGATAAGAGTTGTGACATCTGGTCACTTGGTGTAATCATGTATATATTGCTGTGCGGTTTCCCACCTTTTTATAGCAATCATGGCCTTGCAATTTCTCCTGGCATGAAAAAAAGAATACGAACTGGGCAATTTGATTTCCCTCTCCAGAATGGTCTTCTGTTAGTCAAGATGCAAAGGATCTTATTAAAAGAATGTTGACTATTGACCCAGTAAAGAGGCCTATGATAGATGAAATAATGAGAAACAAATGGATTGCTCAATACACTGAAGTACCTCAAACACCACTCCACACAAATAGAATGCTAAAAGAAGGTGAAGATCATTGGCCTGAAGTTCAGGAAGAAATGACAAGATCATTAGCAACTATGAGAGTTGATTATGATCAAGTTCACATAAAGAATCTGGATAATACAAATAATCAGCTGCTGATTAAAAGACGGAAAAAAACAGAAGCTGCTAAAGCTCAATAGCTAGGAATAAGTGTTGAACTGTAAGTAGAATATGATATTCATGTTCTGCATTGAAAGTTTACAGATGATAATTAAAATTGCCTTCATTGATTATTTTCAGTTTTAAAATAGTATCAAGGTGCAATCGAAAATATCAAACTGGCTTGGATAATAAAGTGATGACTTGGATGTACAAATAGAATCTAAAAAACTTTTTCAAACTTTAGTCAAAGGAAGACACAATATTTATAGAATATAACTAATTTATAGGCAGCAAATCATTAATTATAACAATTTTAATTGACTATATTTTCAGACGAGAAATATTTAACCAAAATGACTTTAGTGAATGTTAGAGAATTTTACTAAACTTAACATATTTATTATTTATTTTTTTAATTTGGACTGGATAATCTCTGATTGAATCAAATTTGTTTTGGAATGAGGAATTCCTAAAAATCTTAACATAGAATGTGTACAGTATAACAGATAATTCTGGTTCTGTATATTAATGCATTGTTTACGAAATAATATTTTCAACAATAGGCTTGTTGCTGCTAAGCATTTCCCAAGTTGTATTTATTGAAGATGTTAAATTGTTTAATGTTTTACTCAAAAAATATGAAATGGAAACCTTCATGTGACAAGAGAATTTTGAGTTGGATAACTTTTTACAATTGAAGTGTCGAGAAAATGGTAAAACCATTTTTGGGTTATTGACATGAGTATTCAGTTTGAATCGAAGGAAAGGGTCTTTTGTAGAGGTAAAACCTTATCGTTTGGTTTTGGGAATTTTTGTGTTTCGTATTCAAGTACAAAAATCACTTATCAAAGGTTAAAAAAGGTTTCAGTTTAAATAAAAGTTTTCCAAAAATCTTCCTTGTCCGAAGGTAGTTCAAGTCTAAATTTGTAACTCAAAATGGCGACAATTTGTGATTCACACTATTTAATTAGCATGATTATTTAATAGTTTAAGAGCTCAGGGTGATGGATATGTACAATAGTCAGAGTTGTTCCTACTCTGCTTATTTAAAGGGAAAAATTTTTATGGTGAATGTAATGATTAAAACGGAAACGGAAATCGTTGTACGTTTTCGAAATAATGATTTACCCAAAAAGAATTCGAAGTTTGACTGAAATGGAGTGATCAGTTTTTTTATACGTATTTTACTTATAGTCAATAAGAGTATTCGGAAATTTATTTCAGCTCAATTAACCTTTTTAGAACACTTTGATGCACACCATAAATGTTCCTAGGGATTTGAGATAGAGCTATCAAAAAGCCTTTCGATTATTATTAATTATTTGTTTCTAAAGAAAAATTTTTTTTGCGCCCAATAGAAGACTGAAGTTCACAAAATATTTATTACTCGCATATGATGTAAAATAGACCTTTTTTTCTTTTCAGTCGTGTGTGATTTGATTTACTCAAAAATCAGCTTTTAGGTGGTATGAATGCTGTTTCACTTTTCCTCAAACCTGTTTTTTAGTCGATTCATACTTTTAAGAAGGAAATCTGTTTGGTAACTTCCAATTGTATCCATTTATAAATTTGTTGTTGGAGTGACGAGTGGTTTTGTTATATAAAAATCCCTTTTTGTTTTCTTTTTAAGAAATTTAACTGATAACTTCTAAAAGATGAAGTGTTATGTGTAGTCAAATGTTAAAAAACAGTTCAGTAAAAGATTGTAATGTTTTTTTTTATTGTTAAAACACTAATTATCGAGGAGTCTACCTTCTGCCAAAGAGTTTTTTTTATTTCAGTGCCTTTAATAATTGCTTTTGATTAATTTAACTATTTCGGATCATGATGAACTATTGTTTGCAGCGATAGTTATAAGGTATTTGAACGTTTTAAAGGTAAGCAATAATTATAATCCTAAAAATGTATATTATAATTTTTTTATAAATACATTTATTTTGCAAATGATACTTTTTATTATTTATTTGTTTACTGAAGAAGTTCAGAAATCAGTTAACGTTCTGATTGCGTAACTGGGTTAATTTTCAGATAACCTAAGGTTTAATCTTTTTTTTAATGAGTCCCTTTGAAAGGATCCTTTTTCACAAAAAGACTGCTGGTCCATTTTCTAGTAGTTGTGGAAATGTGGTTTAGAGTCCGACAGCAGTTTTGAGTGATTCGTTATTCCGCGCATAAATACTGTTGGTGTGAGAAACATAAAATTTAAAGCAATGAATACAGAAGCTTTTAAACTAATTCTTCTCGAACATTCATTGCCATTAATCCCAGCATTACGTAGATTGAGGGGAATAGCCTTTGTTTGTTTCTTATTGGCTATGAAATTCTTTGTGTCAAAGTCCAATTAAGATAAAGTAGTGCAAGTGAGAAAGTTACAACCGACTCTCTCATCCACTACAACGCGATCCATTTAAAGTTTCACTTCTCAAATCACTTAGATAATCTAGGAACTAGCCAAAGCGAATTTGAGATCTGCCCTCAAATGACAGCAAAGTTTCTGCAACCTTAAATTAGCATAATGTCTGCAGATTCGGGTTAGAACAAGAAATGAAATAAGAGAAACAAATCGGTTCAGATAAAGTATGTTTTGAAAGAAAGGAAATGACGGTTTTCGCGCTTAGGGCTAATATAATTCACGACACTTTGGATAATAACTGTTTTTAAAACAGTCTATTTGTCTTTGAAACTATTTTTCTGCTTATTACGGATTTTTGAATTAAAAGTCACGTCTGCAAGTAGAGTCATGTTACACATCGAAATCAGTGTGCAAGTAGAATCCTTTCATTGTGCTAACGTCGATGTAGACTTAAGTGTGTTGAATCGTAGAGAAGAGGTCTAAAGGTAGTAGAAACTCTTTAAAAAGTTATTTTGTGTTCTGTTGTTTTCTGTTCTATAGAAGTTAGGCTTATTTCTTCATTTTATTAAAAACATTTTATAGTTTTGCTTTGTTTTTGTTTAGTACGAACGAAATAATATCTCGGAATCGAATTTGGCTTACCTTTAGGATTTCGCATAGATTTTTAATGAATCTGTTGGAGGTTTGAATTTTTGGTTACTTAATAACTTATTGGAAGGGACTGCTTTTCATTTGTATGGTCGAGCATCTTGCTGTCGGAGTTATGAAGCTTCAAAAATTTTCCTGCGGTGCTAATTTGAGTTGAAATTGTCTACGGTATTTTATTCTGAATTATCGCTAAGATCAGTGAACCTTTTCTATTTTCAAATAAAAATCACAAAAATTCGAAAGAGGTACTAAACGGTATAACACCCACCGCTTTAAAATTTTTAAACATAATTAAGGTTTCTTTGTCAGAATTTCAATTTCCGTTTCCTTCAAATATTTTCCAAATCATAAATATTCTCAAACAACTGTGTACTCTTAATTATATTATTAAAATGTAAATTAGATCAAACAAAAAACCTGAAAATAGAAATATTCGGGAAGGATTAACTCCGCGATTTTTATTTCAAATGTGGCAGCACTGATGAAACCCAACTACTTGTATTACCAACTGCGTACGCCATTAAAGTTTTTTTATTGTGACTTATGAGTTGATAAATTTGTTAAATAATTCAACTTAATCGATAACACGGTTTCTAGAAAAAGGTAATCGTAATAAATATGGTCATTGATCCCTCAGCAAAATACCCAAGTTTCAGTTAAACTGTTAACCGTCATTTTTAATATCCTGTCTATTTCTATGTCTTTATATTTTTTTATTTATTTATTATAATTAATAAAAATACATTAATGTCATGAATTGTTCGATACTTAGTATAATTTAACCAGTTCTTAAATTTCGAACTAAAGTGTTTTTTCCTTTTGCATTTTCTGATTAGTGAAAAGTTTTGATAGTAATTCATTCATCAATAGAGGTGTTAGTGTGTCTACTCTTTTCCAAAATTTGAAATTTAACTATTACAGTTTGAAACATTCAATACGTTTCTACTTCATAAAATATTTAAATCGATTTTAGAGCAGATGAATTATATTTTTATTATGGACAAGACAGATTTACGGTTTTGTATAAAATTGTGTTGTGTTTAAATAAACTGAATTTCCATTAACCTTTAAAACTTGGCTTTATTCAACAGATATTCAATGCCTTCAAAATCGACAATGGTGACTACTGTAGGACTGCCACTGTTAATAGTCAATGGGAAGTTTCAGAATCTTTATTGTATGTCAGTGGTAAGTGGTTCTTGTAGAAAAAATTGGTCCAAGTTATAAACCTGATACTATATATCTTTAATGAAAGATAACCAAACAACTATTTTTTTTGTTTAGGAGGATCTAGAAACTTTCATACCATTTTTAGTAAAATGTTCAATTAATAGAGCTGGAGCTGCTGTTATTGATGGAGTTCCTGAATGGTGGTCATCAACTGTTCAGTATAAATTCCCACTTCAGAAACCAAAAGGACTTAGTAATGTGGGATATCGAAGACATTTATCTTCTATTGTGTGCAGGTGTTACTGGTATCACAATGCTCAGTACTTGTTACCATTCTGTGCTGAAGTTGCGAAAAGACCAGAATCTGTTTATCTTCAAAATAATGATGACAATACAACTTCAATTTTTATTGTTAATAACACCATTCATGTGATGAAATTTTGTAATGAAAATAAGGTATCGGAAACATGATTCCTGTGAGCTTTGAGAAAGGAAGGTTTTTCTTTTGTCTTAAATTATCTTTTTGTTTTTAGGATTATGATAAATTATCTAGAAAAAGAACGAAAATCTATAAAAGATGTCTTCTACCCGCCTCGCAAAAGAAAGGTCCCATTACGGACGTTTATCTCTGCGAAAATTGCGATGCAGAATTCTCTTCTCATGCAGACATGGAGCAACATGAAAAAGAATGCCCGGAAAATTGTGTGGGAAAAGATGAAAGGTCTTCTAATTCATTTAGTGAAATTGAGGCTCTCGAACATGTTAAACCTGAACCGCGATCGAGGAAGACGCGGCTTTTTGATTACTTACAGTTACGTCCATTGAACAGTTCTAATTCCACGAAACCCTTAATCAATAGTCAAAGTAGTTTTTCAAAACCTAAGATTATGGGTGATTCATACCTTATTAAAAACAGAAACGTTGAGTTTTCATCGATTTTCGGTAGAAAAACTTTACAGTATAGTAGAAAGCGTTCGTCAAAGACTATCAATCCAACCATCACGAAATTTGTTGAATCGCATTGCGGCCAAAATGGCAGAAATATTAGAGACGTTAAAGAGCCTATCGATTTTAAAGTGACTTGTAAGAAACCGAAGGAAAAGGCTTGGGTTCATCAGTATTGTTTCAACAAAAAACAGAGAAGGAAGAGATACAAAACCTTAAGGACAGGTAAGAATTATACAGTCTACAATTTAGAATTATACAGTTACAAATTAGACTTAGCTTAAGCAAGAGAGAATTCATTATAAGTGAACCTCCTCGTTCATATTAATTAACTGACCTGAAGTATATTTCCATAATAAGAAAAAGTTTTCTTTTGCAGGATTGAATGAAAATAGTCGAAAGTTATTGAAAAAGTGCAAAACGCTTAAAATAGTTTTACCAAAGTTACAATTGGATTACTTGACTCCGTGGAAAGAAACCACGAACGACAGTTGCTCAATCGAAGAGGAAGAGTTTGAAGTATCTGACTAAAAGGGATTTTGCCTGTATGGCTGTAGATTTTGCTGAATTGTCCGAAGGTATATGTTAACGTTCGCCACGTTATAAATTAGGCTGTTCTCAGCCTTAAATCAATTTACATACTGTCTGACTTGAGTAGGTTCTCGAGGATACAGAACAAGTGTTGTTTTGCAGTAGAGCAGTCAAATTAAGACAGAGCTTGGGGTAAACTTAATCGCGTCTAGTCATCAGAAATGTAGACAGGTATTTTATGGGTATAAGAAGTATAAAATGTGATTTTTCATTTCTCTGTCTTTTTTTCTGAACTGTCTACTTTTTACTTGAATATAATAGTCTTAAACCAAAAAAAAAAATTTGAGATTCTATTTTACTAATTCAAAATTTTTTCTAAGCTTTATTATTATTAATTTTTCTAAATAAGCATTTATATATTGTATATATACTTTAACATTCCTCTGTTTATTTCGGTGTCGGTATATTAGATTTTAACCGTTTGTGATTATTTTTATTCACACAACCAAAGGTCTTTATTGTTATTATTTCGTCTTCGATATTATTTAAGACAAATCGACCCTGGTGATTTTGCCAAACTTGTAGATTATGTGGAGATGGGTTTTTAATAAAATGCCTTTTCCAATTTTTTCGTGCAATAAATAAAGTCAAAGTTTATTGTATAATCATTAACCAGTTGTTTATCTTATTTGATTTTTATTTTTATTTATGGAGCAAGTTTTTTCTCAGGAAACCTGGTCATGCAAATTACTTTTTTTTTGTTCGATACATATCTTACTCTTGTGTTATGTACCATTATTGAAATGAATAAAAGTTGGTGCTCATAAGAAGTTGTGAGTATAAAGTACGAATGAGAACTTGTGTTTGATTAATAAATAAGGAAACCAAAGTTGCGTGACTGTAAATTGTTTATCTACTTTTTCACCTTTGAATCGTATTTATAATTGGTGGTATAGAGAATATTATATATTTTTATATATTATGTATTGATTGTTATTTTATTAAAAGATATCAATAGGGTTTAGGTTTTTTCCTTTTTACTTTCAACATAATCTATAATGAATTTGGAGTAGGGTTGTTTGAGATAATTTTTTATAATGAAAGTGTACCTGGAATGTAGCCATACCTTTTGAAAGGTGCACAGTACTGATAAGTTTACAAACTAGCTTCTGTTAGTAAATGGGTTATGTACTTTTGAGGCAAAATCTTGATGGTATAATAGGTTTAGTAAGTTAGGACCTAACCGTTCAATATTTATTACAACCTATCCGTTAGGTTAGATTCTGAATCTGTCTAGAGTCAGTCTAACACCTGAAATTTGATTCATAACTTGACTATTCGTAGAAGATCAAGTCACCTATTCTGAGAATCTACTAAAATTTTCTAAAACAAGTTTTCTACAAATCATGGTGGCAATACTTCCAGTAGATTTCACAAGGTTAAATTTGGGATTGCACCTGTTAAGTCCTCCATTTTCAGTATATACTATACTTGAAATAATTTCCAGGGATTCGTTCTTTTGTATTATTGTTTGGGACACTTAGTTGACGAAGGGTGGCTTTCAAAGTAGCGCCGAAGGCTGTTTTCCCTTGCCTTCTTTCCATATATTACCCAACCCAAATGAAAAAGTCTCGGTGTTGGCGTCGAAAAAGAATTTACGCAACGTTTTATAATTTCACAAAATGACGGCTTCTTAGATTTCTTCGAGGCGAGAATTAAATAGAAGCAAAGGGAATTGAATTAGCCGTTTTAATAAGCCCTTGTTGCACCGGTACTTTCACTTTCTTTTTCTTAAATAACATCTCCGTAGAACACATAAGAAGATTTCTATATGTAACTAATACTAAACGCTCCGGACGGTATTGCTAAGGTACTCATTGTTTTCCGTGTAAGAAGAAAAAGTCGAGTGGATATTAGCAGGCGGGTAAGAAGTCTACGGACAGGTACAAGTGGCATACCATTTGAAAATATTTAAAAAGAAAAGAAGGGGTTTTAATAAATAAATAAAAAGTGGTTCTTTAAAAAATTAAATCGAACCGGAAGGCAGCAACAGGTTAATTTAAAGATTCGGCATAAAAAGACGGTGTTCACAATTTAAAATAAAATTATTTAATACATTTATTAAAAGTGAGATGGAGCGAGGGCACTCAGAACTCATGCTTATCAAATGAAAGCGACCCACTGCTACTTAATTACGATCAATTTAAAAAAAGATGTCGGATCACGTGAAAATCGTATTGATCGGCCAACCTTTTTATGATTAACTATATTTTAATTATGTTTGGAGAATTCAGGATTCCATTTTGGATACTATCAGTTTTCAAAATTTTTTGACAGCGTTATCCTCTTGAGATTTTTGTTTTTGTCTGTTGTGATTTATAATCGTGTTTCCATTTTTTTTTGTTTTTGGATTATCCACATAAATGTTTTATTAAGTGTTAAACGTATGTTACAATAGGACCTATTACTCGACATATTTGGCTCTTGACCAAGTTCCGATCTTTTAGTTGTAACGAAAGTGAAAAAGAATAAAATTGGAGGGAATTTTAGTTCTGTCGACATTTTGTTTGTCTCGAAAGCGTTTTTTTTTTCCTCGATAAACATCGTGTTTTTATTTTTATTGTTTTCTAAACGTACATAACAAATTGTTAGTAAAAATCTTTGAATTAGAATCTCGTCTCTCGGGGGGAAGGAAAGTGAAAACAAAATTCGTTAATGGAGGGATTGTCTTGAGAGGGGTTAAAATTTTGGGAGTCAAATTTTCTAATCGAGTTTCGTCTGATTTTATTTCGTAGAAAAATGTATTCGTTCGTCTCAAATCCCGAAATCGATCTATAAAAAAAAAGATAAGAAAAAGAAAACAACAGTAAATTGGTTTTTTGAAAATAAGTATCTTGGATAATACCAGAAGGCAGTGAAAATGGCGACCAGCGCGAATCAGCAGCAGCAATCGGAGGAGAAAGTTAAGAAAATGTTCTCCTGGAGCGCTTCTTTGACGTGAGTGCTTTTTTATTTATTTAGTAAATGATTAAACCATTGTTCGAGATGTTTACAATTATTTGAATTACGGTTCTAAGATCGTTTTTGAAAATTACATTCCGTTTAAATTCGATGATTATGAAAGTCACCGCTTTTCTTGAAACAGCCGGAACTCCAAATCTACTATCTCTCATTTGGTTTGATTCAAACCTTGTTGAAAGAAAAAAAAAGGTTTTATGGTTGAAGGCTGAAAAATGGAAACGTTGCATTGTGAAATAATTATGATAATGTTTAAATTTTAATAATCGAATGGCTAGGGTTGGCGCAGTTGTGCCGAGACTTAATTTCCCTCGAAATCTGGTTAAACTAGTCCCAAATAAAATTATTATCAAATCACCAAACGCGTATGTTTAATAATGCCTCCAAATATGATATGAATGAGGAGAGTCAGCCGGTTAGTCACGAAAGAGTTGCCTGTGAAGGCTGAGTTAGTGCTTCGCAACACCAATTTCAAAGGAAGGAAGGGAATCGTAAAGGAAAGATTGTTGCTGACCGGTCTGGCTTCTTTGAAATAAATTGTTTCTTGTTTTACGACTGTCACCTGTCAAAACGATGGAAGGTTGAACCAATGTCACTAAAATATTCTGTGTAAGCTAAGATCAAGATAAGGGAAGGAAGGGAGATGTTTAGGCTTTAAAATCAATTTAGTTTAGTTTACTGCCCTCGAAGTTGTCATTAACTTTTGTAGAACTATATCATTGAATTTTTTTAAATGTAATTATAAACAGGAACTGTCTGTTAAATATGTGAAAACTATGGAAATTCTCCTGAAGTCAAAGTAGGAAAACTCTTGAAACTTCTTTTGTCTTTTCACTTTTAGTTTATTCTTAGTTTATGGCAAAAAGAGCTAATTTAAAAGCGAACAACCGTTGACCTTTTATTTTATTGTGGAAATTCCGGAATTTTTCATGACTTTCCGCAAGGCCGAAGCGAATAGTGGTTGTTGCTATTGGCCCAAAAGCCAAATTTAATTTCAAACCGCTTCAAAGATGTGATTTTTCGCTCATCAAATCAGATGAGGTAGTGTCAAGAAACGAAAAGGAACAGAACTAATCCAAAAAGATTTTACCTTGAAGCAGAACGTAAGTAACCTGTTTGCATAAATACGACTTGGAGGAGGGAGGAAATACGTCAGATAGAAACATACTGAAAATAAGAGTTTAGAGAAAAAAAAAAGGCGGAAGATAAACAAAAGTGAAAAAGTAAACAGTCGATGATTTTACTGGTCAACATTCTTTTTTAAAAAGTCCATCGAGATGATAATGATTTCGTTGGCCTCTTCCAAAATTCGATTTGAAGGTTTTAAAAAATTTCCAGAGAAGTTTGGACAGAGTATTTTTCTCTGTGTGAGAAAGTTTTTAAAAACATTCACAAAATTATAATTATTATGTTTATAAGAATGAATGATGAGATTTTTATCTGTACCTGGAAAAATCCTTAGAAAAGCGATTTGCTTTGTGATTATAACGTGTAGTCAAGAGTATCGTTAATTAGGCGGTATACTTCCAAACGTTTTCTAACTTAACACTTGTGATAAATATTTTTGTCTCTCTCTCTCTCTCTCAAGATAAACTAAACATCATCCAACTTCCTCAAATCTGACCTTAGTACCAATGAAAAAATATAATCATATGTAAATTCTGTGTGCAGGTTTTTTTGTAGGCACCCGACTCAGGTTCCTGAGTGACAAAAATAAAACTAATTAATTTTTTCTCTCTCAATTCATGTTTTTAAAATTTATTTTTTATCCCAACGAGTTATCCAGTGTAGTTAATTATAAAGCCTATAATTAAGTCTTGAAAAAAGCAAAAACAAATTCCGAACGAATGGAATGATGATGTTGTTGTTGTTGTTGTTGTAGTCTTGGTCATAATATCCATGTAGCAGGGATGAGTGTTCGTTCCTGGCGTCAGCTTATTTCCTGGCGACAGTATTTATTCGGTTAGGTGAGTTTCCAGGGATGTGGAACCTTGGCTGGGATTTAATAGCCGTTTTAGTATCAAACGAAGCATGACATCCTATGGAAATTCCGAGTATTTATTAAAAGCTCCAAAACTGTGAATAAAGTTTGTATGATTGGTTAGTTGAAGGCCTTGGACGGTATCATCCGGTTTTAAATTGCCTAATACTTCTTTTTAAAAGAGGACACTTGTTTTGATTCGCAGGGATTCCTCAAATTAACCCTGGGATGTTTTTAGCTTAGCCGACGACTCAACAATAATAATTGCTATAACTTGTAAAATGAGTTGTGATTTTCCACTCTGAGTTGGTCGGAAATATAAAAGGAACAAAAAAAAACTCAAGAAGTGCGGTTTATAGAGATTTTTCTTTCTTCTTCACCGCTCTTTGACTCCGCAATACCAATTTTTTTGTTTGTTTTCAGACACTCATTCAGAATTTAAAAGGAGAAAAAGAAAAAAAATTTTTTTTTGAAGTGTTCACTCGAAACAAAACTCAAAAGTCGTTTTATCTGTGAATTTTTTTCGAATTAATTATTTTTAGAATGATTGAGTAAAAGAATGGATCTGAAAAGAAACTTTTTGAATTTTCAATACGTTTAATTAAAAGCCACGGTATTGAATAAGTTAATTGTTTCAGTTTTGTGTTTAAAAATGAGGGGGTGGGGACATTTTCTCCGAAGATAACAATAAAAGTTTCATTATTGAACTGTAAAATCAATAAATTCAAAACACATTTATTATAAAAATTGTTTCTCAGAGTTCAGGACAGTACAATGCTGGCCAAAAACACTCGAAACTCGGACATCTTTTATTATTCTGTTTCGTTTGGATTGTTTATATATAACCACCGTCTTATTGATTGTTTGAATTATTCCTAGCTTTTTTGTTCTTCTTGAATTCCATTTCCTCAAGAGCTGGTTTCTAAGAATTCAACTTTTTATGGTAAATTGTGGGATGGGAGGTATCAGAGTCCAGGCTAGATAACTTGCCTCATGTTTCAGTTTTTCCGTTTTCCTCTTATTAGGTGTTTTACTCCTCATTGTCTTCAGGTTCGAAGTCAGATTTTGTTACTTTAACCAAACAGAGTACCAGTTACTGAAACGACATGGTTTCCCATCGTTTAGACTGTACCTCCAGTTTGTCTAATTCCTGGGGCTCTGTTCCTTAGTTTCAAAACCCTTTTAAAGTCAGACCAACTAGTTAATGTCTAGCTCAGAGACAGATGACAGTAGGAACGGGGCAAAAATGTCATGGTTTCTCCTAAAATAGTTTAGTTTGTAGTTTGTTATTTATGACCTTCATACTCAACCTTTTTCCTTCCCGGGCCATTGCAACTGGGCCCCACGACTTACCAAAAAAAGATTTTACAAGTCCGCTTACAGTCCACTCCCCGGCATCATCTGTATGTACATCTGTTTCTGGGTGTATTTTCTGTATACTGCCTCATAAAGATATGTTGAGACAAACAATGTTAGCAGTTTCTGAGCACAGGCCCGAACATTTTGCTATAGTTCAGACTTAACAATGAGCAATCGACCTTTCACAAATTTTCACTCCATCAGTTTCCACTGGGCCACTCATAGAACTTGGTGGGCTACAGTTTGAGTACCAAGGCTCTATGACTACTCCAAATAAAATTTGACTATAATGGGATATGTACTTCTACTTTTTAAGTCCATCCCTTTGGTGCCTTTGCCCGTTACAGCCTATGTCATGCCTCATCTACCCCATTTGGATGTGGTATTTATGACAGGAATTCAAAAAACAGGTTGAGCCCGTGGCACATGACAATTAAGCTAGTTAGAACTTAATTAGTTGTTATTATAATTTAATAACCGTGTAACAATATCGTACTCCATCATTACAGAGACAGAGAATTTGTTTTTGTCTTCTAATTGATGGTAGTATAGGTTTTGTACAATAAAGACCTGAATCAGAGCACGCATTTTTCAGTGAACTGAACCAACTGTATGAAGCGTGCTCGAGATATTTCCAAATTTTTTATTATTATTCCTATAAATATGGATTGACGTATTGAATTAAGTTATTATTCTGAGTTCTGGTATTGGACTAAAGGATTATCAGTTTCTTTCGTTAGTATTGATCTTTGATTTCTTTATTTATTTATTTTTATTAATCATACGGTCAGATGTTGTGCTTACTTAAAGTTACACCATATCTATTACAATTACAGTTTCTTTCTTGTGGTGAAATTCTAGGGTCAGGTTTACTTTTGGAGTAACTTAAAGTTTGAGAATATAAGAAGACATGGAATTTTATTTCGAGCCACTAAGTATAAGTGTTTGAAATTTTTTTTAAATTTCCTTTAATTTGAAAAATTTAAATTAATCTAGAGCAGAGGTTCCCAAACTTTTTTGTTTTGTAGACCCCTTGCCATGTTTTTTGGGTAGACCCCCTACGTACCTGATTTTTGTCAATTTCTTACTGTAGTGAAGTAAAATTTTTGCTTCCTAGGTACTTTTATATATTTTGTATATTTTTATGTTAATAAATAGATACTATCAGTGTATATTGAGACCCCATTTTCATTTCATGGACCCCTAAATTTATTTTCCCCGACGTAGAACCCTTACAGGTTGTCATAGACCCCTGGGGTTGATATACACCACTTTGGGAATCACTGACTATACCTATCTCATTGGGTGTCTCTAAGCGTGATGGAAATCGTTTTAACGCGAAAGTTTAGATTTCTAGAACTTCTATGGCTCTCATATCAGACACTTATAATAATTAAAACGTTGACTAGCACAGAATTTTTCAGAATTTCGGTCAATATCGGTATGATAATTTAATTTAATTATACGATACAACCACGGGCTATCTTATAGTTGGCAGTCAATATGTATTTGAACAGCTACTTAGGCTCAGTTCCATTTTTTTATAAATAAAATGAAAAGTTAGTTTTGAGCTGTATAGGAATTCCTGTAAACTTTTAACTGCGCTTTAATTAACTGGTTTTGAATTCCTTTTCTTAGAGTTATGCGATTTTGGTGAATTTTCAAGACCTAACCCAAGAAATTAACTTCTTAATTAATTAGACTATCTTGATTAGATTTAGATGGTTAGATAATCTTGATTATATATCCTAATTGATCTTATAATGATTATTATATATCCTCAGGTATTTTAATTTTTACTTCAAACAGACCAAAAGAAAATTTTTATTTGACTCAAAAAGGTTAAGTGTTTCATCGATGAGCTCTTTAAAACTATTTTAGCAAGCAAATTTAAGACCTTTCCTAAACCTAACGATAGTTGTCTAAGTTTTTGTTTACGTTTGTCATGTTTTAGAGCTAAAATTGTTGTAAGCTACACAAAACCGCGTAAAAAGCCTGATCGGATGAGTTATTAGCTAAAAATTCAAAATAAAATGAAAAGTAAAAAATTAATTTATATTCTACAAAAAAATTCGTTTACGTGTTGTTAAAAATAAATTTTTTGTTGGAGAAGGATGTACTAATAAAGTTTTTTGTGCGCATCTTCAGAGCGCTGGAGAAATCTTCGCTTCAAATGCCATTCCAGTTAATCACGTATAAATAAATATTTTTAAATATAATTTGTTTTCAAACAATTCACAAACGACTTTTAAATTCTAGTTTTAAAATTATTTGCGATGTCTACTAGATCGTCTGCTGGAGTTTTTCTTTTTCTCCAAATTTTCTGGACCATTGTTTTGATTGGTCACATCTTCGCGAATTAATATTGTCTCGATCGGTTCTTTAGTATCATTATTATTTCATTGTTTACGTTTGAAGTGTTTATCTGATTTGACACAGCTCTCTCTCTCTCTATCTATAATAGAAATCGATGAGGATGATTCGACAAAAGGAAACTGGAGTAGTAACCGTGTAAAACAAAACCTCTATTGATTTGCCGTCCACTGAAAGTGAAAGATGTTTAAAGGACCAGGAAATTTGATGTAGTGCGGTACACCTAAGTCTTTGTAGTGGTAGGAAGTAGGTACCTCCGTTTCAGATCTCGGTTTTGTATTCTTCACAAGGAATGGAAGTACTGTGGTGAAGTGTGGATGGGGATGGTCGGGAAAAGGAAACTTTCAACTGGGATCGATTTTTAAGATGAAAATTTGGCAAGTCACGTAAAAGTTCTTGGCAAAAGTGATCGAGGAAATCTACCCGAACTAGTAAAGTCGTCAGTATGACGAAGAAAAAGCGGAAGATTTCCACTAAAATTCATTTACGCATATTTTTCTCTCTCTCTCTCAAAAAAATAACCTGTTCATGCACTCGTTGACCTTCAACATATTGCATGCTGGGTACCTTTTTTTCCTTTAAACGAAAACATTCAATTATGTTGGTATTATTGTGTTTTTGTCAAAAAGAAAAGTCGAGAAAAGAACAAAGCGATAAGAGATGAGACAAGGATCAGCCCTCAACTTGGGACTTAATTCCATTGATATCTGTTAAAACATTATGTCATTCATTAATTAGGTTTCTATTTGACTTAAAAAGTCATTAACTTAAAGATTTGTTTATTTGTAAATTTGTTTATCGCCAGAATCAATTTTTTAGAAAACATAAATCGAACGCCTTAGTTTTAGTTTGTAGTCGAAAGGAAGGACTGAAAATTGTTATGTCGGTCACTATGCGCGAATATTCGCGAGTCGAGGACTACCTGAACATAATTTTTTTCTTGATTTTCAACTTAAGTTTAAAAAGTGTTATTAGATGATTTTCTGAATGCTCGGGTACAAGGGTTTCGTTTTATAGCAGGTCTTTGAAGAAGAAAACATTTTTGTTGGCCATTTGCCAGTCGAGTAAAACAAAAATCTCTTGAATGTAGATATATATGAGCTTAATTATAAATGTTGTGCCTTGATGCTCTTGGTGTTTTTCCCTCCCAGAGCAGGTTTCACAAGATGGTCTCTTGAAAATTTAACTTTTGCTGGTGGGATGATCGCGGATTGTTTTTGGTTGGTTTTGTAGAGACGAATTGTTAACTTGACACTTTTCGCAATTTAGGTTTACATAATGTTTCGCCGCGTTTCTCTTGTCTCAGCGCCAAGGTCTTCATTGGTAACTTGTCCCTTTTGCCTTCTCACTGATATGCTTTTTTGACTTCTTCCTGACACACCTTTTAGGTTGTTGCTAAGCTCTCTCTCTCTCTTTTTCATTTCCGGTTGGTTTTTACATTTCTCACAACTTCATGCCGTCAATTTTACTGAATTCGTTGTGTTTGCTGTTAGTAATTTGTAGATGATCGGTTATGAGTTTAATAATACGACCTAAACTTCTATTTTACAGCAGTTTCGATCCCTACGTCCATTTCTTTTTCTATTTTCAATTCACACTCACAACAACACTAACATAAACGTGTTATGGAGGGTTTATGTAATACCCAAAATCGGTCGGCATATTTGATCAAGCCGACCGTAATTAACAATATATAAAAGACCACATCATTATTCGTTCATTCACATGGAAATTAATTTTGTTAACTTCATCATAAGTCTTTTTTGTTAAATAGATTCATGGGTAGCTCGAGATATTCGAATGAGGTTACGTTTATTTTCATTTTGATTCGATTCGCTCAAGATGGGAATTGCGAAATCGAAATGAAATCAAAATTTCGAGGTGGAAAATCGAGTGAGAGCTACGAGCACGACTTTTCGCTTGTTTTCATTTAGTTTTCTATTGTGCGTTAGCGCCTTCAAATCACGGATTTCTTTTCTTCACATACTCGTTTTCATTAACGAAACGCCACGTAATGTTTTTAGGTTTGCGCATAACAGTTACGTCGTACAAGTTCTCGATTAGAACAATAGCTGGCGCTCGTGAGGTTATACCTGTTTGAAGTTTAGAGTAATCGCGGATAGATGGCGCTAATGAGGTTTTGATTCCTGAATCTGTTATGGCGTCTTGCGTTGGGTTTTGGGTTTTCGCTTTAGTTTGATTGGGTCTCTTATTTTGAAACAATAAATAAATAATCAGGTTTTGTATAGTATAGAATATCAGGTTCTTCTCTTTCCTAAATCAAAATTTGTTTTATTACACCCTCAGGCGAAATTTCGTATTGATGTAACACTACACATTCAAATATTACCTAAAGCCGAAATTGAATTTTCATTTATTTATTTATTTATTTATTCATTACTGATATTAATTATTCCCTTATACTTTTAATTCATTCGCCTTTCACAATTTATTTTTGAGTATTGAATACGCTTTAATTCCTTTCAAATTATGAATCAGACGATTTGTGCTGACTCGCTGTTCGTTTTTTATTACAACTTTGCGAACTAATGCTAAATTACAAGAACAGGTACAAAAAGGAAGCCAAGGGAGTGCGTCAATGGTGAAAATTGCCCTGATAATAAAAATCCCAACGTTTTATATATTTAGTCAAGGAGAGCGAGTCAAAAGCCAGCCTTTAACGTCTCGCTTCCTTAATTTTTACATTTGGTAAGTTAATTTTTGTCACACAAGAAGTAATTGAAACTTAACTTGAGGCTGAAAATTCTTCAGTGGTTGATATAATAATAGATGAATAACATTTTCCAAAATTTAATTAGGTTTTGCCTGAATACCTGAGATAACCCTGAAATAGTTTCTTTCGTAGCTGTCACTTTTTACTGTACCTAGTGACAGTTCAAACTTTCACAACAGTGATAATAATCTCGATATGTATTAAGAATATTTATCGAATTTTGAACTTGATCTTAAAACAGTCTGGTTTTCTTGGTGACCTATTCCTGAAGTTGAAAACTGGCTCCCGCCAATCGAAGGTGATCCGTGGTGGTGGTGAAGCCAACCTTAGTCGAACGCTTCCATAATAAGCAAATTTGACATTTTGAAGTGTTAGAAGTCAAGGTCGTGTTTAAGCAATGTATTTAGGGAAACCTTTTTTGACGAGATGAGAAAAATTTAAACCGTCTGCTGTGGTCAAAGTTCCTGACTAATTTCGGTGGTTATGGTTCTCTCTCATATCCTGTTGAAGGATTAAACTAATTAATCGTAAGGAAATCTTTGCGAGTTTGGTCATCTTTGGATTTATTTGCTTATTTTTATGGCGCGGTTTTAACAAAACGATTTTCAACACTCGAATACTTTTGGTAATAAAAAAAGAAGTGTTATGAAAACAGGATTGTTATTAAATAGACGATTCACGAACAAATTAGTACAAATGTAACACTAACCCCATTTCGAGTGAATATTTGAGAAGTGATGCCTGTCGTCGAATTTTAAAAGTCGATCACATAACCTTTTTGAATATAAATTTGTGGAAGAAGAGAGAGAGAGAGAGAGTGAAAGAGAGAGCACACTATCGTTTTCGTCGCTTTTACTTGTCAAGAAAAAACGTTCCAGGAACTTTTTTTTTTTTTCTCAACCAGAAAGAAACATGAATGGCTTGAAAAGTCACCGAGACGGAATAACAATACTTTTAAATTTAGACATCTAAGAAAAGATAAGAATTCCGTTAGGAAATAACTTATTTGAAATTTAAAATAAATTGCATAATTGGGGCGAATATAAAAATCCTTCAAAACTTTTGTCCGTTTGTTTGCTTTGGTGGTTTTGGTCCATCCATAATTAAGTCACTAAAAAATCACCGATCCCACGGTATTTTGTGTCAATATTAATACATAATTCAGAAGTTAAGTAATTCAAATTAATATTTTATTACAGACACGAAAAATCATTAAACTTTGTTAGATTACTGTATATCGTTCCCCAGGTTTTGGTGTTTTGGTTTGTGCGGTTTCAAACGTACTCCTCCACTGTCACTGATACTCTGCGTTTGTTTAATCACTGGTTTTGAAATTTATGTTCGAATAAATTTTTGGTTTGGAATTTGAAACGAGTCAAATTCTCAGGAATCTGAGTCTGTGGTATTTTACTTGACGATAGTGTACACGGAAATATGTTTGCTAATTATATTAGAATGGGTTAGCTTCAAGAGCAACGGGTCAAAATCTGCGTAAAAAACGCGTTAAACAAATCCCAGAAATCCATACAAATGGGCTTTAATTTAAACTTGACTCGCAGTTTTATACTTTTAAATAATTATTGTTACCTGAGAATGTTTTCTAAAAATGTTCTACTTAAAAAGGTTGTCGTTCATAGGTGATTGTTAGCAACATGTGTAAGATGAGGCTTTCTCCAATGTTCGAATGCTATAACTCTGTACGAATTGTACTCACACAATAAGTCATTAAATTAGAAAGTGTGTCTAACTTATTAGTGGCCATCTCATATGTTACAAAATGATGTAATTTGAATCTTTTATCCGCTCTTACATAATCCCCTATGTTTCCGAATATACGCGCTCCAATGGTAACTGATGAAACCGAATTTAATGCGGCTAACCCTTTTCCCAGATGATCTCCTGCCAAGGTAACAACCCATTAATCCGAGAGGTTGTTATTGTCCTAACATTTCCGACGGCTTTCTTAAGACCTCTGAACTTGTTTCGTTTTTTTACGGAGGAATTGAATACGTAGTAAGAATTCTACAGTTTCGAATGTCTTTTAGATTGGTCGTCTTTGTTCCTCTGTTTTAGATGTCTATATACCAGTGATTCCCAAAGTGGTCTATATCGACCCCCAGATCTGAAACGCCAGCGAAAAAAAATTTTGGCGTTCATGAAATGATCTCAACATACCTGATAGTACCTATTTACTCACATTATACTATCTTATAATACCAAGACATATACATTATCTATAAAAGTAGCTAGGAAGCAAAAAATTTACATCACTACAGTGAGAAATTTACAAAAATCAGGTCAGTAGGGGGTCTACTAAAAACCCAAAAACATGGCAACGGGTCTGCGACACAAAAAAGTTTGGGAACCGCTGCTATATACCATTACTCGGACTAACACAAAACTGCTGAAAGCAGAATTTTTTTTAAAATAAACAATCCATGGCTTTTAAAAATAAAATCAATAAGTAAACCATAATTTAGGTTAAGTAGGTCGATAATACAGAGCGGCGAAACGTCGTGACAAAGATTCTAACGAAAATGCAGTGACAATTAATTTCTCCTTCGACGGATTTTATTAAAATTTATTAATATAACATAGAAACGGATTTGAGTATTAAAAATTAATTCAAATCAAAGGTTGGCTTGAATTTTCACTCCATGGTTGTGTTGCGTTCTCGAAATTCCAAAAAATAGGCTAACTAATCCTATTTATTAATATTTACCCTTTTTATTTGGAGGAGAGAGTATCAAGGAAAACGAGATAAAATTTATTTATTTATTTATTTATTATTTCAAATCACTTCAAAAGGTACTAAAGATTTTTACGGATTAGCATTTGAAGTCCTTTCATTTAACATTTGTCGTTGGATTGGAATATGTCGTAATGGTCGACGAACGGTTTTGTAAGGTGTGAAATAGAACAAAGATGAGGTTCTATATTATTTATATATATTTAGAGTATCAGTCCATTGCCCCGGACAGAAAAGAACGGTGATAAAGCCTTCACTGATATTCAACATTTCCTTAGTAATCACTCAATAATTTATTACGTAACATTATTCAACTTTTTCTTTGAGCGTCACGCGAAAATGAAAATCGATAAATTTGTTTAAAAAATAAAATCGAATTCGAGAGTAACCTCATTAGAGAATGATGAACCTTTTTTGTCTCCTCCCCTTAAAAACCCACACGAATACACAGCAATTTTCATTTTTTATTACTTTGAGGTAGTTTGTCATTTGTTACCAGAAATCGTCCTGACGAAGCAATTCCGTCAATCTTCATTTCTATTGTTAATCTTTCGAAAAGTCAGCAAGTAATAGAGTTCATCATGTAACAGCTTAAAACCAGTCTTAAATGAAAGGAAGTGTTTGTGTCTAAGAGATTCGTAGGTCATGAATTTGTCGGATAGATAAAAAGTGATGAAATGGGTAATAAAACACGCATGTAAGAGTTGGTAGGAGAGGAGGAAGAAGGTATACACCCGCTTTGACCGTATGTTAAAATTGCGGAAGTAAGGTACAGACGACGTACCATCGTAAAAATACGCCTGCGATTTTTCGTTTCAATCTTCACTATTTATTACCCAAGGAAGTTGCGTCGGACACAAGTCCGAAAGTTTTTGAGGGACGGTAGTTGGATTTCTCAAAATCCGACTTTGGGTTCGGTTGACTTTTATACGAAACAATAAAAATGATGAATTTACGGTTTAGAACTTCAAGGCGAAGACGTGGAACTGAAAATGGTTTCATGAATGGTTTTTGAAAATAATGCGGTTTTCTTTAGGAGGAGAGTTTCAGAACAAGTGTAGGAGGAAACCAAAGTAGAAGAAGAAAAAATCGATAAGGTCAATTTCGTTGTTTTCAAAACCTTGGATCCGATTCATCGTTTAATCACTTGAACGTATAAAAACTAAGGAAAACCTAAAAAGCAAAACGAAGATCTCTCTTAAGAGCAAAATTTTTAAATGAAAAAAAGGATGATGAGATGATGTTGATGATGATGGCAATTTCCTCTGCAAATTCATTCTTATCTCATCTGATAAAGCTCCCCAAGTCACCGATTGATTGGCTCAAACGGTGAGTTTTCTCGGAAGAAGTAACGAACACATCGTAACCCTCGGAATCCTGAAAACCACGAAACCACATATGACTCAAGAAGGTCTTCAACTTGAAACGGACCTTTTGACGTCAAAACTCGTTCCTAAACCACCTTGCCGTGTGTCTACTTCGATGGCAATCTTTTCTCTCGATCCACGTAAATAAAATTTTAGCTGAGTAAACTTTAACGCGAGCAAATGTTTTGCTAAAAGAGTCCATTGATTCTAAATTTGCATAATGATTGGGTCTGGTTTAATTAATGTATTGATGGAATTTTAAAAAATTCAAATTTCATACCCAAATACTGTCAGGGAGAAAGAGATTACACAAAAAAGAAGTCGGCGGACGAAATTTGGGAGGAGTTATACCTCAAGTTGTGAAAGAGACATGGAGGACCCGCTCAACGTCTGGGCTCGAGTCCCATATCGCGAAATTCAAATTCTGCGAAAATTTTTCCCTTATTGCGCACAAAAAAAATTTTTTCTCGGGTACAAGTTTTATTGATGTCCTTGGATCTTCTGACTTATCAGCCATTGTGTGAGTGACTGATTTAAAACCCAATTTAGTCATTTTTTTTGTTGTTGTGACCCAGTGCCTAATGTTTAAATTAAAATGCAATTTCGAAACGTCAAAGATCTTGCCTAGATTTCTAGATAAGTTCTTCAAGGATGCTGGCAAAAGGTAGAAGGATTCGTCGTGAAGAATATGCCCACCGCCCTCCCTGAACAGTTCAATGAGCAACTGACGATGAGTTTTGGGTTTTCCTCGGGTTTGTTGTTGTTGTTGTTGGTACTCTCCTCCTGTTTCTATTCAATTCTTTTGCTTCATCTCAGAGAGTTGATTTATGTTTATTGTTATTAATTTCATTGTCTTATAAAAAGGTAGAGAGGTGGTGGTAAAAATAACGAAGTGGGACTTCCCCAAAACGTCGAAGATGGGAGACGACCGCGTGGAAAGACTGCATTCTTACTAACTGGCGACTTCTTTCTTTTAATGTTTCAATGACTTCTTGGTACTTTAATTTTGAAATAAAACGTCATTGATTTTAAAGAAAACATCATTAAAAATTTTTTAAACTTCGATATTAACAAGATGTGCTTGACTTTTTACCTCTGTCACAACCTGAAAAACAAAGTAGTTATGCAAATTAAAATGAATTAATTAATCAGTTATCATTAAGAAAAGCTAATAGACGGTTGATTGATTTTTGTATTGTCTGCCTGCCGTGAACCACACCTTTACCTACAGTTCAGGGCGAATTCCCCCGGAAAAGAATTTCATAGGCCTTGATGCCCATTTTTGGGTTTTCATCCTCATTATTATGTAGTGTTTGACAAAATCCATTTTTTTCTTTATACTCTTCCTTGATTTTCGGTTGAAGTCAAAACGACCAATGACCCGGTGACGAAATAATGATCAATCCTCCGGGTCTTTGTGGTTTTTCCACGTCTTCTAGTTGGGTTGACTCAGTTCTTTTTCTTGTTATTAACTCTAAGATCAAAGTACAAACTCACAAGATCCTTCTTAGAGGAATCATTTTTGGTCAACGAAGGTTGCCGAATGAAATTCGTCACCAGTATCGAACAGCATAAAACTAAACTGATTTCCATGGTTGTGTACTTAGATGTAAAAAGTTCAAAGACAAGAAAATTTTCCTTCACCACGGGAAAAGTTTTGGAGCCTGCGAGATGAGATGCCACTCAGTTTGTTGATTCACTCGACAAACCTTTCAAGTCTCGAAGTGAAATTCAAGTTTTCTTCTCTTTGCCCAAAAAAGATTTTCTATATCCCTCCTCCTCCTCCTCCTTCGTCTTCTCCTCAAAGGCTAGCTGACGTTTTATGACGGTCATGGTTTTGATTTTTATCTAATCCCGCAAAATTCTTTTATTTATCATTGCCTTTTACACTCCAGTCACTTCTTCCCAGGCCTAAAACTGTATAAACAAAGTCTAATGAGATTGATTAAGCTGATTTCTATGCTTGAAAAAAATTTTTTTAAATAGTCAGCATTGCAGTTGGTTTGATATCTTTCGATAAATGTTGCGTCAGTTTTATTTAGTATTAATCATCTGTAAAATCAATTTTGCTCAGACAAAAATATATAAAAAATTATCTGAGGGGCAATGGAAAATTGTAAAAGTATCGGTTTTATTGGGAAAATCAATTAACGCTCAAGAAAAAAAAATTTTTTTCAAGAAATTACGCGAGGGGCGGTGGAAAAGTATAAGCGTATTGGTTATTTTAATGGCTGATGACGTCAATGCCTTAAACATGGCCGCCCGTTTCACCGTACCTCAATATAATATTTCTTTTAAGTGTCCAGTGATTGTTGTGCGTCGGTCCTGCAGACGTTCTCACGTGCTTGTTTCGGTCCAGCATATCGCCGTTTTGTTTTATTATCATCACCACTGTTAGTTGAGTTGTAGTTGTTGTGTGACACTAAGTTCTTTATGGAAAAGCAGACGATGATTTTGTCGGGAAAATAGTCGGGGAAAGAAAACTTGTGTGTTAAATAAGTGGGCTGTTAATTTTTTTATTATTAATATTATTTATTGTTAGTTTTATGTTAATAAATTAATTTTTTTGTTGATAATTATGAATACCAATCGTGTGTTTTGACTTTTGTGTTTGTTTTCGGAAGTTTAAAAACGCGGGAAAGGAAGCTTTGAAAATTTGAACTTTGTTCCTTTTGTATTATGAGGTAAATTTTTATTTATTTATTTTATTAATTAATTATTAGTTTCGATAAACTCATCCCAAAATTTCTTTTTGTCAATATTCCATCGTGAGATAAGTGACATAAATCAATACCACCAATTCGTGACATAAATTCAAGACAACATTATCTAATTTTCAAATTCAAATCGCCGCAATAAATTTTTTTATCTATTTATTTAATTGTAAAATACATAACTAATTACTGTAAGAATTTATTAATTAATCGATTCAGTACCATCGATTCTAATTTTCAAAATTTAACTATTGGTTCTTGGGAAATGGAAATTGTCAATTAGAGACCAAAAGAAAATTTTTATTATCTACGACACTAAATACTGTATGTAAATACTTATTGTTAATAATAACATAAGTTTCAGACATAACAATAACCAGTTTTGAAGACAATACAGACTTTGTTGAAAGTAGATACCGAAATTTAGGTTTAGAGCTCAAAAAAAATTTTTTTTACTGTTTTGTTTTCATAACAATAAAAAGTATTAATAACAATAACTTGAATTGAGTTCTTGATTAGGTTTATGACATAAATTCAAAAAGAAACAAATATTTGGTTTAGAAAATTGAGTCTTTGCTCTAATTCTAATTTTAATTGTAGAACTTTGAAAAGAAAAATTTTTATTTATCTTCTGGTTAACTGTTTAAGTTTAACTGGAGGAAGTAGTTTATGGGTCAATTTTTAAGGGGTAGTGTTTGGGTTATAATCTCTTAGACCCAAAAGCGAACCGGAAGTAGTGTTCTAGCTGGGGACAACATACAAGTTTGAAAACTGGGAAGAAGCTTGGATGGGTGTACTGCCACTTTTGCTATAATTTTCAGACCTGGCACTTCCCGATTACTATTTGTTCCGGTGTCTAAAAAATTTTTTTGACGGTTTAATTCAAATGAGGAGGTCCAAAACGCACTTGGATCAGTTTTTGCCCCTAAAGAATAGAAATTTTATGAGTTTTGAATCATGCTACTGCCAGAAAGTTATTGGGTATGACTATACAAAATTTTTTTGGACAGAATATTATTAAATCGTCTCTCGAGTTTATTGACAAAAAACGAAACGACTCTGAACGACCTAATAAACTGAGAAATTTAAGCCCAGTGGTACCTTGAGGTACGACATGAAATATTCTAAAATTTACACCTCGACATACGACGAAAAATTTGAGACACGAATTTGGGATTTGCGACAATTCCATAGGTGATCCCTAAATGGCAAAACGTTCGCTCAGCTTTCCTCCGATACGATGATCACGGAACGAATTGAAATTGGTATCTCAAGGTACCACTGTATAATAATTCAAAACAACACAAATTTGTATAAAAGTAGAACCTCATTTGCCTCTTTCAGACCACTAAAAGGGAATGGTCATGTTCACAAATAAAAATTTTCCAAAAATGAAATAAACTCTTGAAACCTGATTTTTTAGTCAAATTTTTTTTATTATATTATTATGTCAACCTTTCACTGACATAATTAATATAAAAATATTATGTTGCCTTTAAGAATTATTAACTCTGAACATTGTCACGTTGTCAGCTGATATTTCTCAGTTCCATTCCTGTTATCTGTAAGGAAGAAAAATATTTTTTATATAAACAAAATCAAAATTTATATTTAATGTCCGTCGCCTTACGAGATTAAAACACCAAACCGGAAGTGTTTTCAACTGTCAAAACTAAAAAATCAGAATTTAAACATATTATTACTTTAAATTTTAATTACTATAATTTGAAATATTTTCCTAAAATAAGATGAACGGAATAAGTAATAAGATGGTAACGGACACGATTTTGTTTCTTTTCCTCATTGTTTGATGAGAGAGAGAGAAACAAAGTCGTGGATCTAGTTTCGAATTGAACGTTTGATGACTCTAAGAAATTGAAAGTGAGAAAAAGAAAGAAAGAAAGAAAGAAAAGGTGAAGTTCTAAAAATTGTAAGGAGTTTGGTTATATAAGTTTTGGGTCATTGAAGAAAAAGATCATGTGCATTTACTGCCTTAGGCAGGGAATTTCCTTACCGCGATAGATATTAAAAAAGAAGGTCGTTAAAGAAGTAAACTTCTTGTGGTATTGGCAAGTACAGCACTTAACACCAAAATCATTTTTGTTTTGTTTTTCTTAATGAAGGAGGGAAAAAAATTTTTTTTTTCTCTCTTACATCTCAGCCCTTGAGTAACTTGCCTAAAACCCTTTTTTTTGGGATGGAAGAAAAAAAATTAGTCAGAGGTTTAACTAGCTTTGGTTTTGGTTTTTCCAAGTTTTTCTTGGTTGTCATACCTTGGTTTTAAGGTCTTCTTCCTGCGCAAAGTTCTGTGTCTTTTCACTTCCTGTTTAATGAAAAATTTGATTCTCAACTGTATAATAAAAGTTCTTTCATTCTAAATACTATCCGGTAAAGTTCTTTTAAATAATGAAAACTGTTAGGATTGATTCATTTCAAAAATATTGCACACTCGTTCGTTATTAAATTAACAAAATCTGGCAACGAGTTTTTAGGTTCCACTGTTGACCACCAGAATGAATTTTGATTTACGTTGAAATGTATTTAACAGTATAGTTGCATATAGTATATACTAACCCCGTGGAGCCGCCGTCGGACTAAGTCATCATGACTATCAGCCGTGGAGGTATCTACCTGACCCAGTCCGCCTAGGAGAGTAGAGAGAAGGAAATAGAAAGAATTGAAGAGAGAGGTGTTCTAGAATGAAAAGTCGATAGGTCAATTGGAACATGAAAAAGTGTTAGGGGTGGTCCAGATTACTTGGATCAGACTCGATATAATTCCAAAAGTAATGCACACGAAACCCGCTATAATCATCACAAACCGCTTACCATAACTACCTATTTGTTGCGCTAACACTAGTGTGCATTATTTATGAAAGGAACTCCATCAAGGAAAGCAACAGTTTGCATTATCCACGAGGTAAACTTTCTCACAATAGTGTTATAACAATAATTTTACAGCGCGAGCGATTATTTGCAAAGTTCTTAGTTAAAAGTGTGCAGTACTTATGAAATGAATTTCACCGGTTCATTTTCGCCGGTGAATTTCCGGTGTATTTTACAATCGTCTTAATCAAAATAAGTTTATAAACGTATGGAGTTGATAGATATCGATGGTGGACGTATCGACAACAACCAGTCATGAAACTAACTCTGGAAATTGGCTCAAAGTCTTTTGTTATACTGATCACACGAAAACCAAAAGACCGTCCACGTATTTAACACCTTTGCGGATAGCTAAAATTTTTGCCGATTCTTCAAAATAAAAAAGTTGCATAATATTTCGATTTTTAGACAAAAAAAAAGAAACCAATGCAATGTGTGTCAAGGTTAGATTACAAAGGAATTAAAACCGAAGTGGTTATTCAATTAAAAAAAAAGAAAAAAATTGGAATAAAAGGATTAGAAAGACAATCTGGGGAATCGAGAGGCGATAGCCGGGGGATGGAGATGAATGAATGATTGATTCACCTGGTTGTCGAATATCTGTACCTAAGAAAAAAGGAATTGTCATTCAATTATTGTAATTAATTTTTCATTTGTAAAAATTTAGAAAGAAACTCTCACTTTTCATTTTCTTAACTGTTTGCCATAACTTCTGTATAAGATGGCGGAGAGCAAACACTCATAGAAATTCTCTGAAATTATTAAATATTTCACATACATAACCCTGACTTATTTACGGGGATTGGTATTAAAATTAAGGGCGGAGGATTTTGATGTCGAAAATGAAATTTCAGGAGTTCTCCTTGCCCCAGAGGGGAGTGAAAGATTCGTGAGGTTATACTAGAACCAAATAGGAAATTCTTCTTCGTCCTCTCCATCTCTGGTTCTGGCTATGTGTATGTGATGAGACAGATCGATTCAGGAGAGGAGTTTACCACAAACGGTAACACTCCCGACGATAATGAGTCGTATAATTTGCCTCGATAAGTATAACGCACCTAAAAAAATTAGAAAGTCTACGGATTGGTTTTTTTGTTTGCTATTCTTCCTACATAGTTTTTAAAAGGAAAAAAAAATTGACTGCCTTATAGTTATTTATCTAGCTAAAAAAGTAGTTCAAATAAATGCAGATAGATAGAAGAGAAAAAACTGTTATGTAATCCGTTGTCCATTGTAGTTAGTACACAATTTCATGATGACTAATAATCTTCAAAGACATTGAAGGGTTATTTGTAAAAATAAAAAAGATAAAAAAAAATAAGATTTATCTATTTTAGAGAAAAAGAAAACTTTTCTAACAACGAATCGGTGACATAACGCCTTGTACGGTTAGGCAACTATTTTTTGTGCTTTATTTTTTAATTTGATTCCTTTTTTTTCTCAGAACCGATTATACTTTTCATACTGTATATACCATAACTGGGTGGTGGTCTGTTTTAACTCGACTTTCTGGTTTTTGTTCGGTTTCATTCTTGATTAGTTGAATATTTGAGTTTAATTCATAGACAAACCTAACCTAACCTGGTTACGTTACAATGGATGGGGTTTCACTATCTTAAATAGGAAATTTAGATTAGAATGATAAAAGGAAACAAAGAAACTTAGTCCAAAATGAAAATCTTATAGACTAGTAGACTTTATTTCAAAAATAAACGTTGGAATGATAACAGTTTCACCAAACACAAATCTGTTTGTAAGGAAAATATTTCGAAACGTCGAAAGGGTAACGAATCCAGGTTTAGTTAAAGGTTAACCAGGGCATAGTTCTTCAGTCGTACCTGGATTTCTGACTTAAAATTCATTTGTTGGGAATCGAGGGTTGTTAACACTATCAGACAGTTGGTGTGGGTATACAGTTAGATGATTTTGAGAGTTTTGTTTTATTATGTTATTGACATAACATGAACCTGAAATGAAAGAAAAAAATTTGAGTTTTTAAGCATGTTTAGACTTGTACAATTGTTTTGCTATTTTTTTTGTTAAAAGCTTCAGTAAATATTTCATCGTCGGATGTTTGGCAATCCTTGCACGCAATTTACAACGCAATGGTGTTGTGCGCCGCCAACCTTATTACAAGAATCACTTTAACATGATTAAAAGTTATTCTAACATGTATGTTTGTTTATACTTGACGTCTCTTTCAATCATTCGGTAACAGTGTGGCTGTTGAGATCTTTTGCAGTGATGCCATGAAATTTCTATTACTTCTTCAAGGGTTGTTGTTGTTGTTGCCGTAAAAATTTTTAAACAAATTTTATCAATAACACCGTCGGCGATGGCATCACTTACCTTCTCCGTTTCGAAAATGTTCTTATTTATTTATTTATTCTGCAACACTAATAGAAAATTCTAGTGGATTTACATGCTTATCACCGCCACAGTCACACTTACTGAATTACTAGGTTGAATACTAAATAACAAAAAATAAAAGACAATCTACTCTGTTAATAAATAAAAAAAATTTTTTAGTGGTCCAGTCATAAATTTAAATTAAGCCAATAAGTTTAGATCGAGTTTTGCTATTAAAAATTTTTATATATACTAAGGAAATATAGTAAAATTATAGCGAATAGTTGCACAACTGCCAAAATGCGGTTTCAGGCTTGCGTTATGTGTGTCAAAATTATTTGAAAAATAAGAACAACAATTGTAAACATAATTTTGCAGGAAACAGTACTTTTGCAAGGTCAAATAAATTTTTTTCTATGTCGTCCATTCGTTCCTTTTATTATGCCGTGTTTATAAATTTCAATTTTGTTTGGTTTGTAATTGAAGAAATCGTTTTTAGAGGATTGTTCCAAATCAAAACCCCCGGTTCGTTGGATTTGAATGAAAGGAATCTTTAGAAACTCATACGATGAATGACAAAACATGGTTTTGAAGTGATTGTGAAGTTTTCGAGTGGTATTTAGTAACACTTTTGCTAACGTGAGTATTATTATTATTATTATGTTCTGGCCTGTGATGCTACGTCAGAATTCTAAAATGATAAGAGAATTTGCCGTCAGAGGCTTCTTTACCCCTAATCGTAAGAGCTGATGGCATTTTGAAGTCTGATTTCGAATGCGTAATAGCCCAAGGTGGTATGTTGGTGACATTGCTAACAATAGAAGGTGATATAAAAAACTCTTTTTGGCATGCTTCGGGGTCTTAGGTTTTGTTATAATCGGTTAGCTATTTAGATTTTTTAAGCAACATTTGGGTTTTAGGACGTCAGCAAGTTTCTTCATCAGATTCGGGGTCAGAAAGGATTGATGCCCTGTAGTTACCTTCAGTCAGTTTTCTGTGCCCCTCTCGCAAAACTAATTTTATAGATGATAGAAGGAAGTAGATAAAAATAAGAGTTAGATAGCCTTTTTTAGCTGACTGAGGTAGTTAGACTCATTCTTTCGAAAAGTTTTAGTCAAGCTTAGACCATTAGGACTGTTGTTCTTTGTCAAACTTCAAAATGTTTGATTCCGCGATCACAAGTCGCAATTTCCTGTTTGTGGCCTATTGTTTGATATTAGCAAAAATCAGTGATAAGCAGCAGCAATGTATGAGTCAAATGGACTCCTCTCATAAACAAGCGTTTGACATGAAAAGATTAGAATGCATTCCTCAAGAAGATAGTTGTCATTGACGGTATGTCTTGTTACTTCTAAATTTAGATGTCTTGTCTCTGTCTTAAGTAACGAGCTCGGACCCATTATTACATGGCACCCGCATACCTTAACCTAAGTTTTCCTTTAAATTTTGTTTATCATTTAAGTATTAATTATAAAAATTCCATTCTGTGGAAAGTCACGAGTGTATGTGCAATCCTTCGTACTCCAGCGTTGCAACATTTTTTTTTGTTATTATTTCTTCTTGACCGGCGTAATTCCTCGCTTCAGCGAGCAGCCACTGTTTTTAATCTTCTTAGAAATCTACCTTCGACGTAGCTGTCTTAGAATCTTAGGGGTTTGGTTCTGTTAACCAAATCGGATTTGGAGGTGTGTAAAAGGGATTGTCATCTTTTCGTTTTGTGTTAATTAAATTTCTCACCCCCTTCCAAGAGAGATTAGGTAATCAATTCGAATGGGTTGGTCCCATTGGGATTGATAGAAAAGTTCGTCATTTTGCGAAAAGACTGAAAAATAATCTAAGGTAATGGACACCTTTCAGGTTGGGAAAGAAATCGGTTCTTATCGGTCGTAACATTAGTTTCGAATCACCGTTTCACAAGACAGGAGATGAGGTACATTATCTAAAAGCGATGCGTTACGTAAAACATTTTTGGAAATCATTTCATTATCTGTGCCATGGTACAGATTCGCTGTATTACCTCGGTCATTCAGGCTCGGTATCGAAGACTCCATTTTTAGGTTCGAAATAATTAAAAAGATTTTCTTTTATTGAATTGCGAATAATGAATTCCCTTTTTGCCCGTTTCAATTAAACTGTACACAATGCCAAAAATGTTGGTCTCTTTCGCAACGATCGTTGCTCCACAATTCTAAGAGGATTATAAGAACATCATCGAACACCCTCAGCCACGACCTCGAGTTTGCTTTTGGAATTTTTCTTTCTTTTATGGAAACAGGTAGTCCAGGGGCACTTTCTCCCTGTCTCAATTTTGCATTTCATTCCATTAGTTTATTTATTTTATTTGGTTGGTATGAACTAAAGCCACATTTAATTTACACCGCCTTCTATATCCGTGTCCCCTTTCGCGAATTGCCCGTCTCAATTTGCGGGAATGAGTCGAGTGATTTTCGACTTTCCATTTCAGTCAGGAGTTAGACACGTGGCGATTTCTTTTAACGACGTCTATTAGAACAGTGGTCGGTAAAAGGTGGTCCGTGACGTAATTTTATACCTCCTCGGCGAAATTTAATTAGTTCTTTTAATAAAATGTATCAATAAATTTGTCGTCGAACCTTTTTTACGCGATACATTACGTCACATGGAAACTTTAGTTCGCATTAAAAAGACGTCACTTCACCGGTTTAATTTTTGATAATAACGATAAGTTGGAGGGATATATTACTCTAACAAATCGATTTGTTATTGTTAATAAATAAATATGTATTACGTATGACGTGAAAGTGTGCAATATTTATGAAATGAATTATACTTGAGAGTTTGTATTAATTATGAAGTAAATAAGAGCTCAGGTTTTCAGTTTTGTTTTTATATACGTACACGATGATCCTGACTGGTTGAGGCTGTCTTATAGATGACCGATCGATGTATTGGAGAGGAGAGACATATTTCAAAAAAGGCCTTTGAACTCTTGAGATTTCATCGGAGAAAGATGGACCGTGTTAAATTTCTCAAACATTTCGTGGTGTTAAACCCGGTCGGATTATCTCCTTTCCTTTTGTCCAGTTTTTTGTTAGATCATCGTTTGCGATGACTGACGTGGTTTGGTAACACATTTCAAAACCACACTTGTTAAAATAGACCTTCCTATTTATGCATGGTTTAGTGAGTCCAAATCTTATATTTAGCTTTCATTGTGATCCCAACGGAATTGTTTCAGGAAAGTTACGTAAACATGGAGTTTTAGTTTCTGTATAAAGAAAAAAATTATAATTACAAAAAAAGGATTTCTGAAGAGGTCTATCCTCTTTCTAAGCCCTTGGTACTCAAGCTTTTTCCTTCCCGGGCCAAATTTCCATTGTGACCATTGCGACTGGGCCACACAACTTACCAAAAAGATTTTGGGCATACAGTCCCCTGAGGGCATCATCTGTATGCACATCTATCAGTCTGTTTCTGTATATTGCCTCATAAAGATATGTTGAAGCAAACAATGTTGGCAGTTTCTGAGCACAGGCCCGAACATTTTACTATAGTTCAGACTTAACAATGAGCAATCGACCTTTCACAAATTTTGACTCAAACGGTTTCCACTGGGCCACTGAGTAGAGCATGTGGCCCGCGGGCAGCAGTTTGAGTACCAAGATTCTGATCCATACCATAAAAGCAGCTGAGTATACTATATACTTTATAATTATCTATATACGTTGCTGCTGATTTGCGAAATCGGTGAATGTACACATCCCCTAGTAACACATCCAGATTTTGATCTTTGCTGGAACAACAGCAACTTTTCTGTATCTTCTAAATATAACATAACGTTATTTATTTATTTATTTTTGATACTTAGAGAATCGAAAAAGGAAAATAATAATACGGGAGCTGTAAATGTGAAAATTGCCTACATAAACTGTACAAGACCCTCTATTTCGCACTTTAACGGGGCAATCAGTTAGTATATAGATTACATAGGAACAGTATACATTCACGGATTTCGCACTTCAACGGTAATGTATACAGAAATAAAAAAAATTTTTTAGTGTATGTGAGTGCCGGTATAACTCAAAAACCAACAAACCGATTTTACCTTTTCACAAATGTTAACGGTCGTTTGGAAAGAGACACTGTTTTGAATATCAATAAGTGTGCAATACTTATGAAATAAATTCTTCTGAGATATATTGTGAAATTGAATGTTGGTGAAAATCTTTTTATAAAAATTCTGTGTAGAAATGTGCATTATTTATGAAACGATTCCTTGCAAAATGTTTGTTTTTCATTTGACGAAATAAGTCGAAGGGCAATGCGACTGTGAAACCAAATGCAACGGGTTATTTATAGTCCATAAAAATTTATTTATTGATGGGAAACACCTGAGAAGAAAATAGAGGGAATTTATTAACAAGACAAAGCAAATTATCTGAAACAGGGGATGACTCAGAGATATCTGCTAGTGTTATAGTAACTACCACTATTTCTTTAGCACTATGTCTTTGATATATTTTTAAAACAATGAACCACGTATAAGTTGTAGTCTCTCAGCTTTCTGCCTCTTTATTTGTTTATTTATATCTCGGTACCGTAACGCTTGACTGGTTTTCTATATTAAGTTGGTCATTCACCTTTTCTTACGTTTCGTTCCTGTCCCGTCAAAATTTCCAAAATTGTCTCACGTGATGTGAGTCGAGTCCAAAGTTTGACTTTCGGACCTATGAGAACCGAAACTAATTTAAGCCTTGAAGTTTTCTCGGCGTATTACATCATTAGCAATATTTAATATCCTCAGGAGTCACTCATTTCTGACGTGTCATTTTATTTTATTTATATTTTAGTAGTTGAAAAGGAGAAAAAAAAAGTCTAAGAATGCTAATTACAATTGTAAATAATTTTACGAGTTTTACGGAGACCTAGAGTTGCGCCCAGTCGAGACACTACCTTCCCTTATACGTCCTTATTCACACTTGTGGGCTTGATCAGATTCTTGTTATCAAATTATCTGGCTCGTTTCTCTGGAATTCATTTCTTCTGAGACGTCATATCCGGTCTGGATTTGGTTTTAGACTATCTACAACATTTGTTAGTTGTTGGGGAAAACCTTTGACGAAGTTCTTTTTATGTTATTAAGGTATCAAGTCAAATTTTTGAATGAATGAGAGAACTTCCTCCTATCTCGTTAGAATGTTTCGTATACTTTGAAAGATGCAGTGGAGTTAAGAGCTTGTTTCATAAATAATGCACAGTGTTACTTAGAATTTGTTTCATAACCTACAGTATTACGAGAATTCAGTCACCAGAAGTCACAAGACCCGTTCATTTCACCAGCTTCAAAACCACTGTACAAAAGTGTTGATTGTGATTGAAGTGAGTCATTTTGACCCACTCCAGAAAATTAGATTTTTGGCTAGAAATGAAGGAAAACTGCACTAAATTGTGCTTTAGTTTTGAAATGGATTCTTCGTTAAAGTATAGTTTTGGGTTTTGTATCTATTTTAACAATAGTCAGACAGTTTGACTCACAACCAATTCACAGATTCCTGTCAAACAAATGACTGTATATTAAATTAATTTGTAGGAATGACTTTTGTATTCAAAGACATGAGTGAAATTACATTTTAAAATCTGAGTGTTTAGGAAACAAAATTGACTCAGGTGGCAATACCATTGTTCATTCTGTTCAAGTGCTGATTGTCACGTAAAAACGCTGTCGATTGGTACCGTTTTCCACGGAAAAACAATTTCTGTTATCGGGATATTTCCTGGTAAGATATCCATCACTCATTTGATTTACCATGGGATGTAGTTTAGAACTTTTTCATGATTCATGATCCAGAAGTCATTGGTCTGACTGGGTGTCAGATTTGAATCATCGCCAGGTTCCGCATCACCTTCCCTTCTTCAACCTTCAACGTAAACCCGCAAAACATCCGACAAGTTGCTAATTTTTTTGTGGTCAAATCGGAATAGTTTGTCTCTGTCTCTCTTTCTTTCTTCGTGGATGACTTAATATTGAAGTTCGGCCAAGATGGTTTGAGTCATGGCCAGTATCTATCCATGATTGTTACTTTGAGGCCATGGTCAACCAATAATGTGGTGATGTGCAGCACACGCACGATGGAATTCATGCAAATGCTTTTCGTATAAAAATTTTTGTTTTTACAACCTACACCCAGGGATTTTATTGCAGGTTCCGACTTGCGATGTGAATAAATCTTTGTATAAAGCGAAAAGGGAAGAATTGTTCGCTGATGTTTGCTTTTGAGTGAATCCCAAAGTTTAAATAGCAACGGTCAGTCAGACTAATTGGTACTTGAGGCTAATTTGCCAAGTGACGCTTACAAGAACGTCAGTTCTCTCTCTCATATTGAATTCGTAATGTGGCCCTTGCTCTGAAAACACAACCGGTTTGCCTTGTGAAAATCGTTGAGAAAAATTTTAATTTTTCCAAATGAAATGACGCACGAATAATGTCGTCGCGGGAGATTCGGAAAAGCCGTTATGGGAGTTTTACAGGTTTTTCAAAGAAAATGGCGAATTTGTGGCCAAAGTAACAGAAGACAGTAAAACATTCATCTTCTTCTTTTCTTTTGGTTTTGCTGTACTCGTTCAAACTACCCAGTCACCGTTTTGGATTTTTTTTTGGTTTTTTGGTTTCATTTGTTGTGTCTTGTTCAGTATTCCTTGAATTTGTATCAGGATGGATGTTAGTACTTCTTCCCTTTTGAGCTCTTAACGCTCAGCTGCATCTAGGACCCCGGATAAAAAGTTTTTAAATTTTAAATCAGATACGTACAAAGTCGAGAGCTGTTAAAATTTTAAGACCATCGTTTGCTTCCAACATAAATCCACTATCTAGAGATAACGCCGGCACAAAACAAACAAAAACCGCGAAAGTATAAAAAAAAAACTTTATGGAGCATACAAAAGTTTTTTCTTATTGCAACCGAGTCTTATTTAATTGAGTTTCCCTTTTCAATCGTTGACCGACTAACAATGAGTATTCCAAGAACTTAGATTAAACCAAATTAGCGATAATTGAAATATTTCGAAAACTGTTACGAAGGAGTAGTAGGAGGTGGAGAATTTCTTTTTCCATACCCATTTGGATGGATTTTACTCTGTCAGAACCGTAATCTCAGGTTCACAGTCTCTCAATCAACCGCCTGGATCTGGGGACAATTGTACGCACTCATTTGTCACGGTGATCACGAAGCCCTAACCTAATTAGGCAACACCGCGGAAGGAACTAACATGACAATAAAACCAAGGCTTATGGCAGGCTAATAGTGCACTTACAATACATAATTGCGTTAACCTTCAAGAGATTCACGAAAGAAGTAAAATAAAAAAGAAAAAAAAAATTTGTGCATACTCTGAGACAATGAGAAATTCTCGAGCGCGACCATAGACCAAAGAGTATTCAAGGCTTTCTTCCCTGACGACATCTTCAGCCATCGGAGTTAATTTCCTTTCTTTTTTTTGTTAGTAACTCTTCATTCTATTCTCTCAAACTGATGAGTTTTATAAATATTTACACTGAAATAATTATTATTATTATCGTTCCTAAAAAAGCAAAGATAACCGTGACCCATGTCCTTGTTATGAGGATTCCCCCAAACGTTTTGGAAGCACAAACGCGGAGGAGCTTTTCCGAGCTTTAGAATTCGTTGTCAGTCAGGTGTGCTTAGAGCTTATTGTAAGGTGTAAATGAGTTAGGTTGATGAAGAAGCCTCTCCTTTCCTACCAAAACCTTAATTTTATGGGTGAGTTATATAAAGAAAAGTGTCAGGGACATTTGGAAGACGTAACCTTACACCTTGATGGAAAATTGAGCAATCACTCAGTTGTGTAATGGAAAATACCAGTTTTTTTAGCCGGAACCAAAATTTGAGAAGAAGGTGGGATCGGGGGGGGCGGAAACATTTTCAAAAATTTTTGGGATTTGGGAAAAAGATTCACTTTTCACGAAAAAATAGTTGGGATTGTAAATGGATTGACCTTGGAATGTTAGAAGTCGGCTTAAACAAGATTTGCTAAGTTTTTAAAGGAAATTTTAAGAGTCAATAGCATTGGCAAACTCTACTTGAGGTCATGAACAGAAGATTTATAAAAACCTTTAGGCGATTTTATGGGAAGGCCTTGAAAGGAAATGAGAAAAATGCCGAACGTTGAGGAATATTTCTCGTTACCGAGCCTCACTACCTTCCATTTGACACGTGTTCATCTCGAGATAACTGTTGTTTCTTCCCTGCTGATCGTGTCTCCTGTTATGAAATTCCAACTGCTTTTTTGGGGGGCCTCAGTCGATACCCAATAAGTAACCTGTTATGATGTGAGGTTATAATGTTACTTCTCTAGTCGTAAAAGGGAAACGCAAGTCTTCAGTCAACTGAATATCGATTCAGACAATCATTTTACAATTTGGGAGGAGGTTAGGAAGAGGAAAACTGTTTGCTTGGGTTTTGATAACAGCCAGCAAATAATTATTTCTTTGGATGTTTAAATCCGAATTTATGATTTTTAATGCACATACTCAGGAAGGATTCATTTCAAAAATATTGCACACTTATGTGTTACTTTTCCTTCTGGAACTCAATATCCCTTCTTCTCGGTTTTCTCTTCCCAAATCGAAGTTCTGTCTTTGAAGACCTTTTACTTGTCCATTTAGTTATTGATTAGCTGTGGTGACGTCTAACCATCTGAAAGTCAATGACAAGCAAACTTAAATAAAGTTATTAAAATTTGATTTAACTTAAGCAAAGTAAGAGGTGAGGGACTTGAAAACCGCTAGTCGAGAATTAAAAAAAAAATTATTAATGCTGGTAACTGTATTCTTGTGTCTGGATCGTAAATTGCTTACCGCCCCGAAAAATCTTTAGGAAAATGTCTTGTCTTCCACCTTCTTGTCACCTTATTCGGGATAAGCAACTGTGCGAAGTCGGATAAATTCAATAAATAAAGTTTAAAATTAGTTTTGGTGTTCGAAAAAGTACAGTTCTGTGCAGGTGGTACCATTCAAGGAAAATCCGTGTTATGAGAGGCTCGGAAAGTAATTTAATATGCGGTTGGGTTCTATACATTTATAAAAAGGTGTCTTATGGGTGTGAAAATCCAAAAAGGAATGAGAGGTGTGCATTATTTTTGAAACGAATACTTTCTGAGGGTGTAGGAGAGATTTATGTCCTCACATCTGTGACACTAAGATGTTTACGTTTTGTCACTTTTCGGATGCCATTGCGAGTTGGAAAGCCAATAGGAGCTTGATTATTATTATTCTTAAGGTATGGGCGCTTTAAAATTTTCTTTTTTGTTTCTACTGCTTACCAGCTGTCATTCACGTCCTTGAGAAACGCTATCAAATCAAAAGTTATTAATAAATAAAATCATAAAACAATTGAAAGGCCTCTAAAAATAATCCCGAAGCAGGCATTAAGAGAATTTTTTTCTTCGAATTTATCGCCGGGAAATCCGGATGATTTGGGCTTTTCCAAAGCGAACCGGGAATGAATGATTTCCATTTTTTTTGCGGGCTGCTATTACGTATGATGACGTCGACTAATCGGAGTTTCTAGTCTCTGGGCAGAATCCTTGACAGGTCTGGATAAGGCTGACCTGAGTTACGTTGAACTGAATTAGCTCAAGTCTGTGTCTTGTTGCGAGTCCATTTGCCGCGATTTATTCAGACATTGACCTCTTTTGCGAAACGTAATTTTTGCGAAAATATTTCTCTTAAAAAACCCGTTCCCAAACAAATACGGTAAAAAAATGAGGTATCTTTAAATGTCATCTTCGTACGTAAGTTGGAAACGAATTTTTAAAGATGGCGTCGGAGTTTCGGAAACAAGGAGTGGCGTAGGTGGTGAAACAGCCGTTTCCGGAACGTGAAACAACACAAAAAGACTCGACCATATTTGAACACAAGTTCCGAAAGAGAGTGTTATTGATGATGTAAAAAAAAAGAAAAGAAAAATTAAATAAAATTTAAGTAAATGTCAAAGGAATGATTGGTAACGTCTTTTCAAGACATGACCCGAACTTCAAAACGAACTGCGAATCAAGTGAAAGTAAAATCGTTGAAATAAAAAGTTTTCAAACAAAATCCTTTGGGCGATAATAAAAATTTTTATTTCCGTTTTACGAAAACAAAACAATGGAAGCTGACAAGAAAAAAAAAGGCTTTCAAAAAGACAGTAAGCACGTGGAAGGAGCGCATGAGTCAACATCTGGGAATACAACCTTTTCTTCAGCAAACATGAGAGCAATCAAGTGAGGAGGAAATTGCCGAACGGAAATAGTTGGTGAAGGATCGTGAAAGGATTCACTCGCGATAGCTTTCCTTGTGAAAATTCTCCCGGGGTTTTTCTATTTTCCGGTTTCGAATTTGTTTTGGTATTTAAATTTAATTTGAGCTTTTTCTAAATTCGTTTTGTTATCAATAAAAGCCGGAAGATCAGATCGTGAAAGCTCTTTGATAAGTACGATAGTGATTTAATTCGTAAGTTAAGTGCGTTTTGTATCCAATCTGTCAACCCCCCTCGAAGGAAGCTCCATTTTCTCGAATCACCACCAAAGCTGTATACAGTCGAGTCGTAAATAACTTTCAAAGAATTTTTATACCGCAAACTGTATCTTAGAATCTATTTCACGAGTAACGCACCCTTTTATCGAGAATTCGTTTCATAAATATTGCACATTTATGAGTAAAAATAATAGTTCTCACCAAAAGTGTGCATTACTTATGAAATGATTTTTCGCATATGTGTATTTTCCTGTTTAGACGGAAGTTATTTATGACTCATTATACGGGAATAATTGACGTGGAAGAGATGAGTTTTGGGGCCTGAAATAATTTTGAAAGTGGAGCTTCCACCGACTGATTTCTTTTCAGTTATAGCAGCTACATAGGTTGCAGTTAGCAAATACCCTGCGACATACTTCGGAGAGCTTCGTTTGATATTTGTTTAGAAGGAAATTGGGGTCGACTCCTTCATGGAAAACACTTTACCAACCCCTGTGGTAGTTGAGAACCCAAGGTTCGGACTGTACCTATAACAGAAATTTATGTAGTTTTGAAAGTACTTTCAGATTTATAATAAACAGATAATTGAAATCCATAAGTTCAATAAGAACATCATCCGGCTCAAAATGGCGGGGAAATTGGGTATATAAAATCAAAATGGCGTGTTGTGGGTTATAGGCTACCCTATAGAGGATTTTGGGTCACTGTACTTCCTAAAACAAAAACAGAATAAAATGTTACGAAGGAAACATTTCACAATTTCATGTTGGATATGAGATGGTGCTGCTACCTAGCGGCGAAATTAAAAAATTTCTTTCCATCTCTGCACTCTCACTTGAAACGAAATTATTTTGTTCGTTAAATGGCTCCAACCATTGGCATTAATTGCCTCGTGTTTTAATTGACTTTGACACCTTTGACTAAGGACACAATTTAATTGGAGGAAAATTGGCGGGAAATTCGAATTCTCCTGGGTTGGCCTATATTAAGTTTGTCTGATATTTATAAAACAGGTTGCAAACCACTTCACAGGAGAAGTACTTTTAGTGTTTACTTATTTATCGGTTTCATTTATTTTTAGGGAGTATTTGCCAAAAAAAGTGTTTTTCTTCATGTCTTAATTACAAAAGCTCTTTTTGGGACATCGTGATCCGTGAAAAATTCTCTTTTTGATTTATTAATAACCGTGGGCAAGAAGCCCTTCTGCAATCCAAAGTAAATAAATATAAGAAGAAGAGTATCGATAATTAAACTTTCAAATATTTGAATGTATAAGAGAAGAAGACGAAGAAGGAGGAGAAGGAAAAGAAAAATTTTTTGTTGTTGAAAATTTAATAATGTTTACGTTTCCAATAAAATATGAACTTGACATTTTCCTCTAGTTACGTCTTACAAGCAGGTGTTGCAAATCCGATGGATAAATTGTTTAAATGTCTTACTCGAGCTTTTGTCCGCCATCTTGTTTTTTCTTCTTCAATTTTTCAAGAATTTTTGTGATGGAAATTTATTCATTTACCCAATTTCATAAGCTAGGTACTCTTTTACGAATGATTCGTTCCATAAATAATGCACACTCCCCGGAAGGATTCCTTTCAAACGTTTTAGTATAGTATAAGAAGAGCTGACTTGACCCATTTTATGTTGATCTTTCAGTCGGATGGTAACACAGTTTCGAGGAAATCTTTTCCATCGTGTTGTTGAAAACTTAACGTTTCGTCGTGAGTCCGATTGGCTCATTTAAGTGAAAATGGGTGTACCAAAGTTCCAAAATAAGTGTTAATATTAACGAACGCTTTTTAAAAGGTATTTTGAAAGTGACACATATTCTTATACAGAATTCATAATATAAATGATCTTTCCGCTTATTGGAAAATTAATTTTATTACTGATTCAGTTTTTAAAAGGATTTTTCATTTCATAAATATTGCACACTTACAAGACTAATTCATTTCATAGATAATGCAAAATTTGTAAGACAAACTTATTTCATAAATAGTGCACAGTTGTAAGACACTCTCATTTCATAAATAATGCACAGTTGTCTCATTTCATAAGTATTGCACACTTATAAGGCAACCTCATTTCAAAAATAATGCACACTTGTAAGACAGATAATGCACAAACTTATTTCATAAATATTGTATCTCATTTCATAAATAGTGCACACTTGTAACTCATTTCATAAATAATGCACACTTGTAAGACAAACTCATTTCATAAATAGTGCACAGTTGTAAGGCAAATTCATTCATAAATAGTGCACACTTGTGAGACTAGTTCACTTCATAAGTATTGCACACTTGTAAGACAATCTCATTTCAAAAATAATGCACACTTGTAAGACAAAAATAGTTAGTTCCTAAATAAAACACAGTCCCGGGCCTAATTCATTTCATAATTACTGCACACTTTTCTCCCATTCCTGGAATAAACTTCCATCCCACCCAACTTAATGCTTTCTTTGTCTCAGTAATATTAGTATAAAAATGAATTCATACTCAAAATCTATAAATCTAGTATTAAACTTGCAAATTTTGAGAACTAAGTGACTGGAACAGTGTCTAAACAAGTTCAAACTTGCATACAGACAATTAAAACACTGTCCGACGGTTCTTTTGCTTGGTACTTCGTGTCTATTCACCAAATAAATTTTTATTTCATTTTTTCTCTATCTGGCGTTTAAATATAGCAAATGAATCAGTGTCGGCCATTTTGTTTTGAATTTTCTCTCCAGGACATATTCATCATTTGGTAAACACTTGGAACGAAAGACTGGATGGTGTTCGAATCCTACACCAAAAAACGACATCCGGGTGTTTGTCACCTCTCGACTCCCGAAGAATATGACTCTTAGTGCTATTTATATTATTATTTATATAAAAAAGGGACTTTTTAAAGTTGACTAAATATTTTCCTCACGTTTTATAACAAATTAACAACCGAAAAGAGATTTTGGGACGCTTGGTTCCAATCATTGATTTGAGATAATAAAATTTTTTTTTTTTGTCTCCATTGTTTTATCTTTTTAAGGAAAGTTGCAAAATGTCCGTCATCAAAAGATGGTTTATGATTATTTTATAAAAAATTAAATTATTATTAAAGAGTTAATTGAATTGTTTTTATTGAATTTATCGAGATTTCCTTGAAAGTCTTACGAATAGATAAATAAATAAAAATAAAATGGGAAAAGAAATAATTTTCGGTATCCATCACTCACCGATGACAAGTACAAGAATGACCTTTAGCGTTTCTATTATTATTATTATCATTCATTATGTACTTGAGGCAAGACTGAGTGTTATTTAGTAAGAAATATTTCAAAACATTTTAATCGAAAGCAGGCCGCCATTTGTGACAAAACTTTGGTTGAGAGCAAGTCGAAGAACTAAGTAGTCGGACGTCCTAAAAGTATATATTTATAATAATATACAGATTTTTAATGGATTTGGTTTTTGTTTATTTACAGAGATAACGAAATCCATAACATGCATGACAATCCAGCCTATGACGGAAGTCATGAAAATCTTTCAGGACCTGACCTCACGACCAGGCCTCCATTGCAGACCCAACAGAGCACCGTCCATACAAGAAGGCAGCAAGCGGTGTGCGTTAGGCATGCCTTTAAACACTATGGGTCTAGTAAGAACCCGAATCATGTTCTTAGTAATCTAAACATGACTGTTGCCAAAGGTACAATGTAAGTATGTCTTTCATTATTATTATTATTTTTATTATGATTACTCTGGGATAATTAATTATGAATGGAAGGAAAGAAATCCGTGACGAAATCATTTTAATCGGTTTTCAGTTTGATTTTCCAACTGCAGTTATAAATCGTTAATCGTTTGATTTATTTCCTTTCCTGTTAGATATGGACTACTTGGTGCTTCAGGCTGTGGTAAAACCACTTTACTCAGTTGTATTGTGGGAAGGCGTAGGTTAAATACAGGAGAAATATGGGTGCTAGGAGGAAAGCCGGGTACAAAAGGCAGCGGAGTCCCTGGAAAACGTGTGGGATACATGCCACAGGTTTGTTGACACTAGACTACAGTTAAGAGTGTTGAAGAGTAAATTTGGGGCCCGAAGGAAATTGGTTTGGGCCACAAAAATTTTTTTATCGTTTAGGTGACTATACCCTGAATGTGTGACAGTGATTTGTATGACTAGAGTGGGTTACTCCTGAGGTCTTTACCTCGGTGGTGGAATTCATGGTGGATATCAAACCCTTGAATAAGACTAGTAATAAACTCTACTTCCTGTCTCACTTTTCAGGAAATAGCATTGTACGGGGAATTTTCAATCAAGGAAACCATGATGTACTTTGGTTGGATCTTCGGAATGGACACAGCAGAAATCAACGACAGACTTCAGTTTTTGCTCAATTTTCTCGACCTTCCAAGCCAGAACAGACTAGTGAAAAACCTTAGGTAACCAATTAAACCACCCCAGGAGCCTTCCTCAAACCCAGAAACAATGTCTTCATTAAGAAAATTATTCATTTCCAGTGGCGGTCAGCAAAGAAGGGTTTCGTTCGCAGTGGCTTTGATGCACGATCCAGAGCTTCTCATTCTCGATGAGCCGACGGTAGGCGTGGACCCACTTCTTCGTCAGAGCATTTGGACTCACCTGGTTCAAATTACAAAAGACGGAAACAAAACAGTTATAATCACAACCCATTACATAGAAGAAGCGAGACAAGCTCACACGGTATGGGATCAAGGTTTTTGATCTTGACAGAGCCGAATGAACAACGTGGTTTCTAAATTGTTTTGATCTCGATTTACAGATAGGGCTTATGAGAAGCGGAAGATTGTTGGCTGAAGAATCACCTCAAGTCTTGTTGTCGATGTATGGTTGCCAGTCTCTCGAAGAAGTTTTTCTCAAACTGTCCAGGAAACAAGGGTCCAACAATGCTAACCAAGGCGATTTAAATATTTCCAACAACATTTCCTTAGTATGTTCACTACAAATCATATCAGTTTGAGTATAAAAAAATTTCACTACAACTAAAAAGCAATTTTATTTTAGGCTTCACTTAACTGGTCTAAAAAGGATGCCATTTATGTAACTGAAGAGAGTGGAGTTGTCGGATTAAATTTCCATCAGTCGAAAGAGGCTCTTTACAATCACGAAAACTCAAATGGTCTTGGAAACGGACATTTGGATGTGAGTAGCTGATTGTCTGACCAATCCAATAGTCAAAAGTTCAAAGTATAAATAAATAAATAAGATAATTAATAATTATTTTCATGAATAGATAAAATCAATCGGATCGAAAGCGAGTAAGGCCATGGATGTGGATTGTGATGATTGTGGAAATGTGACCGATTGCTGCAGAATCACAACCAGGGGCAAAATAAGGGCGTTGTTGCAGAAGAATTTTCTAAGAATGTGGAGGAATGTGGGGTGAGTGTTGTTACTGCATTTGTCAAACTTACCATAAAGTGCTGTCGTTATAATTTCTTTGATTCATTTTCCAGGGTAATGCTGTTCATTTTCGCCCTGCCAGTGATGCAAGTCATATTATTCTGCCTCGCCATCGGTAGAGATCCCACTGGACTGAAACTAGCCATTGTTAATCACGAAATGAATTATAACACTATGGATTGCCCGTTTTCGTCTAATTGCAGTTTCACGAACCTGAGTTGTCGGTATCTAAGTCACCTTAATAACACAATAATTAAGGTTAGTTATGGTCGTTAGTTCGGTATCACGTTCCTTCAATCCTTTGAAACATCAATGTTCTCTTCCTTGACTGGTTATTTCTTAAATCGCAGGAATATTATGAAACACCGGAGAAAGCGCTGGACGCTGTCCGGCAGGGCGAAGCCTGGGGAGCCTTGTATTTCACGGAAAATTTCACCGATGCTTTGGTTGCTAGAATGGCTTTAGGTCGAGATGCGGATGAAGAAACTTTGGATCAAAGTGAAATCAGAGTTTGGCTAGATATGTCAAGTAAGGATTCTCCTGATTTTCATCATTTCAGTGTCCGGAAATGTAGTTCGGATCTGATTCCATTTTTGTTTTCTTGTAACAGATCAACAGATTGGACTGATGCTGAATCGAGATCTGCAACTGACCTATAGGCAATTCGCTCAGGAGATGCTGTCTCAGTGTGAACACAATCCGAAACTTGCTGATATTCCGATACAGGTGAGAAGCTTCACTTTAACACTCTTTTCCGTGAAGTAATATTTGTGGTTCGTGGCTGTCAAACAGTTATAATCATGCTCAGAGGTTTTATTTTTTAATAATTTTATTTATTTATGTTTTATTTAGTTTAAAGATCCAATTTACGGAAGTTCAGATCCCAGCTTCACCGATTTCGTGGCTCCAGGTGTTATCTTAACAATCGTTTTCTTCTTGGCGGTTGCTTTGACATCATCTGCTTTGATTATTGAAAGAATGGAGGGTCTTCTGGACAGAAGTTGGGTTGCAGGTACTATATAATATATTTAAAATGTTTTCGATAACTAAACACAAAGAAATGGTATCTTGCTATATTTATTTGGTTACCTTGGGGTGTCTCACACTTTCTATTTGTCTCTTTCAGGTGTGACTCCGGTTGAGATTTTGTTTTCGCATGTGGTGACTCAATTCGTCGTAATGTGCGGTCAAACTGCCCTTGTCCTCATATTTATGATCTGCGTGTTCCAAGTCGAATGCAACGGACCCCTCCACTGGATTGTGGTTTTGACGATCTTGCAAGGTCTCTGCGGAATGTGTTTCGGATTCGTAATATCGGCAATTTGCGAACTGGAAAGAAATGCCATCCAACTTGCTCTGGGAAGCTTCTACCCGACTCTTTTACTCAGCGGTAAGAAACTTGATCTCAAAGCAAACAACTGATTATCATCCCCGAAACTGGAAACTAATGAATAAATAATTTCACAGGTGTGATCTGGCCCGTGGAAGGAATGCCGATCGTTCTTAGATACATCAGTTTAGGGCTGCCATTAACAATGGCGACATCGGCGTTACGTTCCATGCTCACACGAGGCTGGGACATCGAAGAACCGGACGTTTACAACGGATTCATCGCCACCATTCTCTGGATTTTGATTTTCCTCTCGATAAGTTTAGTCGTACTCAAATTCAAACGAGGATAAACACGACGTTGTTATTGTAAAGATCACATAATAACGTCCGATCACATAATAACGTCCGATATTTAGAGGAGACAAAACATGAAATGTTCATAGTTAAATTCCATATTGAAAATCCAGCCTTGAATTTGTTGAAAAGGTGAATTTTTATTTAAGAAATGTTTCCAATAAGGGTGCCATTAAGCACCGTTCATATTCGATTTATCCATCATTAAAGGCGAAGAGATTTAAAAATGATTTTCTACGAATCTCTCGCCTTTTCTATCCTACATTACGAGTTTTAGATTAATAATTGTTTTTATTGTATATGTGTTTTTGAATACTTTAATGGTCGCATTTAAATGAATGAATCTTAAATATTATTAGCTGATAAAATTCCATAGTGAAAAGTAAAAGGCATTTTATTCGGAAGAGTAGCCTCGTTTCACTTTAGACATTAAAAGAGGTGAAAAATTTTGTTTTTATAGATCTGACAAAGAAACGCTGCATAATTTTTAACAAGTTTTTTTAATTATTGAGTAATTTAATTTTTCGTTTTAAAAAAATATTCGCTTGAAGTTAATTTAAGCAAGAACACAGGATAAATTGTTTCTTTTTTAATCTCCAGAATAGTAATAAATCCATCAGCAAATATTCATTTATAGAAATTGTTTCGTTGCTCATGGTAGCAAGTTTTTATTATCTCCATCAATTGTACGAATGCTCAATTATAATTATAATAAATACTGGTTAATTAGAAGAAATTTTATTAATCACCTGTTTGAAACGTATTAAAATTGCGATTTTAGTTTTAATATTCGGTTTGGCCGAATAAAAACGACGTTAATTCCACCGCTTTCTCTGATGGCAAGGTACGACCATTCCATAGAGGTTTTAAACATTTTCCCTCCAATCACAGAGTTGCGACAGTGTTTACAGTCATAAGTTCTTCATTCGTTTGTTGAATCTTATTGGGTTCGGTCGGTGACAGGTTTCAATTTTTTGTTTTAAATAAGAAATTTGGGTTATTTAGTTTCGGCCTTAGTGTTTCTACAGTTTCTAGTAAGTGATTTCTAATTTTTTTTAGATTAGTTTAGGCTAGGGGTCTTCAACGTTTTACAAATCAAGGGCCAAAAAAATTTTTTTTCTGCACAGCGCGCCAGACCATAGGTATTTTTATAAAAATTTTTGGCAATGGTCTGGATAATTAAACAAGTAGAAAACATTTATTTATTGAGCCAACATTAACAAAAGGGCAAATAAAAATCAATACAGTGCAATTGGTCAATGTCAGTTTATTTTTTGTCTAAAAATTTTTGTAGTCGTTATTGAGAGTGCTGTTGGCGGACCGCGGGTTGAAGACCCTTGCTTTAGGCCTTCATTAGGGTTTGATTTTTGTTAAGAAATATTTGAATCTTTTGGGACATTATACTCTATATTCAGGGCGATTCATTTGGATTTTATCTTCCGTTTTGGGTTTGTGTTAATTGTGGTTTTTGGGTCTTGTTCTGTACTCATTGCTTTGCATCTTACCAGACCTAAGTTTGTCAAGAGCTTAATACTCTACTGTTTTGAGGCCTGAAATGACTGTTGCATTAAGCTCGTAGTGATAAAGTATATCACTACTTTAAATTTTGATTTATTGACATTGTCAGTCTGATTTTGAATAAAAAATTGTCTCTCATATGGGAATAGAATTCTAGTTATGGATATGCAAAAAAGAGGACCAATGTCACCCTTCCACCAAAAAAGGACCATGTCAAGTTTTTGCACAAACTAGACTTTATTGGGTCTTAACTGCTTGACAAGAAAGTTTTTTTTCAATTAGGATAGTAATAAGATTCAAAATAAAGGAGATAAAAAACTTTTTTACATTCTCAATTCAATTAAATACTTTATTTATATTAACTTTGTATAAAGTCCCACACCTAATAAACCGGATAAAATAACTAAATATAGTGTTTTCTTTATTCATTGAGCTTGTATTCAGATTTGTTTCAGGTACCATGACTAAAGTCATTTGATTTTTGATTTTTGTAGTCAGCTTAACCAATCACATTTTAATTGTTTCATCTTGTTCGTAAAGACAAAACAGCTTCTAAGAGGGAAGAAGGGTTGGGTTTGCTTGATGATGCTGCGACTTGTAACCCTTTCTCAAGTAATGCTGCTTCTGTAGTTGGTCCTATTGCAACAAACTAAAAACAACAAACAATTAAATAACTTTTCATGACAATAAACTATTTTAGTATTATGCCCACTTGTAAAACTTACTTTTATGTTATTTAGATCAAACTCCAAATTCCTTAATATAGGAGAGTAAAATTAATTCCTGATGGGCTGAAGTATATGAAATAATTCACTCCATCCTTCAATTTTGGTTTAAGATTCTTTATATCTTCCTCCAAATTTGGGTGAGGTTTGGTTTGATATACCATTATGTCATCTGTATCAATGGATTTTTCTTTTAATTTCATCTTAAAACTTTTCTGTGTGAGAGAACCAATAGGGTAAAGAAATGGCTTCTCATATTGAGCTGTAACAAATATTTATTTCTTTTCAATTTGATGTCAACTCACTCGATACTTGTATTCGTAATGATAAATTATGAACCTTACACTGAGTAATTATTTCTGATAGTTTATCAGCATTTCCAGCTTCTTGTCCACTAGCTATGAGTCCTAAATTTTCAACCAATTTCCCAGTTTTTTCACCGACAACAAAATGTTTGTGACTTTTCCATCTTTCCAGTATGGAGCATTCTTTATTCAATTCCAAAGACAGTTGAAAGGCTGTCACGCATCTCGGACTCGTAAAGATAATTCCTTAAATGATTAATCTTCTTGAAAAAAAATTTGTAAGTACCAGTAAGACATTTGGGCAAATGAAAGAAAATTTGAAAATTTTGGTAACTACCTGCATAGTCATCAGGGTTTTTTATTTTGTTTAAAAATTGATCCAAATTGACAAATTCAAAATCTAGCACAGGGACAACTGTCACCTGGAAACCGGATGAACGAAAAGTTTCGCAATATATGTCATTATCTTTATTTTCTGTTTCGGAAACAGACTTAAATATTACTACAGATTCACTTTCAGAAGCAGCCATTGTTGTTTTGATCAGGGTAGACAATTTAACAAATTGAAAATGGAAGGTAGTTTCCAGTTATGGTCACTAGATGGCGGTATATGCCTTTGGTTATTCAAGAAAAAACGGTTTTTCTCTCTTCAAAAAATATCTTCTGTCTTTGTCTTTGGGGTTGAAAAACTTTTATTATTCTGACATGCCGAAAGTAGGTGATTTCACTAACCTACTTACCGTTTCTTCTGTTCCTTCCAAAAATTTTTTTTCGGAGTATGAGAAATTCCTAAACAAAGTTTAAGGATTAATTACTTTAGAATTTTCCAACGGTTGGTTTTTTAATTTTCAAAATCTTTTTCTCAAAGTGGATTTAAAGTTTGTCCTACTTAATACATGATGACGTCAGTGAGTCTTGATGACGTCACTTAGGTCATGACCCAGTGACACACGTGTCTACACGTGCAAGAGGAAAGCGAATTTTTTCCGGGGTATTATCCTCAATTAAATATTTCTAAGACTAAATTAGATGAAATTAATTTTGTAAAAGCTCATTCCTTTCGATTTTGAATTTTAATTGGAAGAGAATTCATTATTCATTCACCTCTTCGGTCACTCGGTCTTAGAATCAGCTTTTAGAAGATGGATGCGCAAGTTCATTGACTCGATTTCCCATTCACCACCTCAAAGATTTGGAAATTCTTGAGAAAGGTTGAGTCATCTTAAAGAAAGTTGACACGAGGTGAAAGCTTTTCTAATTTTTTATGTTTCTTCTTTATTATTATCATATCTCTTTCACAATATATCTTGCTTTCATCCTCCGACAGTAAATGATTTTAGTGGAAAGTACTGAGAGTGTAGTACAGAAGACCCATCTTAGTGGTAGTTTTGGTTGCCTATAGTCTTTTGATTGTCCTCCGAAAATTTGAAAGTAACTTATTCATAGCTAGTAGATCAAAAGAATTATTCAGAGAAAGTATTTTGTTTTTCTTTTCTTTTCTTTAAAATGCAAACACAATCAAAGTTCTAGCGCCAATCAATTATTCAAAAGTCAGTTATTGATTTGTTGACAACTTTTACTAAAAGTGTTTCACTACCCTAAGTATTGACTTAATACCTTTTCGTTAGCTCTAAATTTTGTTTGTATCTATTTTGGTGATAAATGGACTAATTTGACTCAATAATTAAACTCACATCATATTCAAGTTGTAATAAAATTGAGGTTCTCAAGATACTGAGCCATATTGACTCACAGTGAAATGGGAGACTTGGTGATGTTGGTGGATTTGACTGTTAAACACAAAATTAAAGTTTGTTTTGGTGAAGGGGAGGATGCATCACTCATGAAATAAATTTTTTGTAATTTGTGCATTATTTTTGAAATGATTTTTTACTGAAAGTGTTAATATGTCGGTTTTGATGTTTTGCAAACAGTTGGAAATGAGTTTAAATGAAAAAAAAATTTAATGAGTCGAATTGGCTCAGTACTTAGTTGAAAAGCCTACATCTAAGTACTGATTCGACTTGGCATTGTACAGCTTGTCGGCTTTTCATGAGGATTGTTGACTCAAAGAGTGTTCGAGACGGGTTTCGCCCAAATTATACAACTTGAAGGAACCTAACAAAAAAAAGTTAAAACAAAAGCGAGAGTTTGTCGTAACATAAGCAAACCAGAAAAACCAGTAAAAATAATTAAACAAAATATTTCCCAAGAATAGTGAAACTTTATGATGTTGGCTACTACTCCGCTCAAATAAAATTTTTTGGATGGTATCAACACTTTTTCTTTATCCTGTTCCCCAAAAATTTGAGTTGAGCGATTTAACAGCCAACAAATGTAACGATTCTAACCGGGGAAATTGTAAAACTTTGTTCAGAGCGATGCGTGTAACTTGAAATCCTTTGATTATAAAAAATAAAATCGATTTTGGGTTGAATTAGTGGTTATTAGGATGTGACAGAAATGGGGTAAAGAAAATTCCATTTTTAAGACACAAAAGGATGTTAATCCAATTTAAATCCTTTTAGACTGTCACTGGCGATTATTTTTATTCGTTTAGAAATTAATTATTTCTTTTTTGTTTGGTGAAAGGTTAGCGGGTCACATAATTTTTTAACTAAATTATCCCTGAAGGTCGTCCAAACAGGTCATTTGGGTCTTTCAGCGTTTTTAATTCAAGTTTAGGACTCCTTCTCTGTGAAGTTGCTAAAAATATGTTTTGCATTTCTCCTGTCGCTTATCCGTATATAGTAGGTAACAATATAAGGATATACTGATATTCATAATGATACTTACCTTATATTTAAGCCCACAAACTTTATTGTATTATTATAAAGCCATATTTGTTGATTTTAGATGAAATAAAATTAATCAGTTCCGGTTGAGCCTAAGAATGGAGAGTACAGAAGAAGCCATAAGGATAAATTATCTCCTCAGGATCTCAAATACCATGAGGAAGAGAAGGACAACCTTCTACTTACATCTTAACGGAATGGTGCCAGGGAGACCGACCAATAGGATCTTCCAGTACTTCCTGAAGTAAAGGACCTGTGGTTGTCTTATAGACAGAAATAGATGTTGAGGAACTGGGAATCACCCACTAAGACCTTAAACTTAAACAGCGTGACAGAATGAAGAACAAATAGCTGAAAAGGAGTAAAGCGTAAACCAAGGAGAGTAAAAGAGCTTACAGCCACAACATGAGGAGGTGGAAAGAGGAAGAAGGAAAAAGCAGGCAAGTCATAGTCCAAATACAGTTTCGACTAAGGGACGAAAACCTCTGTCGCGAGGAAAAGCTAAGAGAAAGCTAAAAGAAAGTATTGGTGAAAGGGACCATACCAAAAGGTTATCTACCGGAAGTTCTGTCCGAAAACCATCACCCATTTTATAGTAATAATGATAATAGTACAAGAATGAAAAATTGATAGGAATAAATGAATAAATTTGTCCTTATAAGTGTGCAGAACTTATGAAATGACTTCTACATATGTTGATTAGTTATGAAATGAATTCCCTATAAGTGTGCAATATTAATGGAATGAATTAGCCTAGTTTATAGTTGCACAAAACTAACATTAAAATGGTTTGAGCCTCCTGTCAAACTCATCGCTCATGGAAGTGTTACTATTGCAGTCATTCCGTTCAAGTCAGTGCTTACAAAGTAAGCAGTAGTTCGTTTTGAGAACATTTCCTTTTAGTTAAAGAACAATAATGTTTTTAAAAAAAATAGAACTGGGATGCTTATTTAGGACAATAAAATTAGATTTGATATCATAAATTCGTCTTCGTGCCATGACCGGAAGCATTTTTCTTCCCTATGTTATAAAAACATTCGAAACGATTTTTTAATTAAAAGAAAAAAAAAGAAAAAAAGGAAAAAAGAAAGAAAAATAGAAAATTAGGGCAACCGTCGAAAGGGTAAGAAAATAAAAACGTTTACTGCTTCTCCTGTTGACTGGTCCTTGTGAACTGTGTCAATATCCATGACTTTGCACGTGTACATTCTAGGAATGACGTCATCAAATGTTCGACCTAATTTTTAAGGAGCCGAAAATGCGAAAGTTTCATTCGGAAAACACGTATTTATACTCTCGACCCACTGACAAAATATTTTAATGACCAAAATGCTGACTTTTATGAAAATGAAAAGCTCGGCTTCGGATTTTTTTTTTATTTATTCGACATTGCTGCAGTACCCCCCGCAACTGAGCTCCCCTCAACTTTTTCCTTTTTGGATTTGTTAGGTTGTCGCCATTTGGTCGAGAGGATGTCCTCTACAAAATGGCTTACATCCAAGTGGTCAAGAAGCAGATATCCTAGTTTCCAGGCGTTTTGGTTTTTAACTTTTCATTTAGATTTTGGGCGGGATTCGGGGTTCTCTCACTGAGTGGGCACAAATTAGTCCGATGAGCGTAAAATTTGGGTTTGGTGACCGGGTCCTAAAGTATATTTGACTAATTTGACGTCGCCATGATGATAATGTCAAAATGGTTGGGTACTGGGGGGTGTTAAAGAACTCGTTCGTGTATAGAAAATGACTTTTGAATTTGATATAACTGAAATCTTTCATAAGTATTGCACACTTTCGCATAGGATTTATTTCAAAAGTAATGCACACTCAGTATGTGTTTATTTCATAAGTATTGCACACTTCTATGACTCATTCCTTCTTAAATACGGCACATTTTGATGTTGGGGCCTTATTGATGAAACCTTTTTTGTAATGAATGCAAAATTTAAAGTGGAAGTTATTTCAAAGTAATGCACACTTAAAAAAGCTCATTTCATAAATTCTGCACACTTTAATGACTCATTCCCTCGTAAATACTGTACGTTTTGTCCAAGACCACTCATTATAAATAATGGACTCTTATTTAATGAACCTTTTTTTGTATTTAATGCAAATTTTAACGAGGAAGTCATTTCAAAAGTAATGCACACTCTTAGCATGGGTATATTTCATAAGTATTGCACACTTTAATGATCCATTCCTCCTTAAATACGGCCCATTTTGACGATGGGCTTTTATTTATGAAACTTTTTTTGTAATTAATGCAAAATTTAATGTGGAAGTTGTTTCAAAACTAATGCACACTTAAAACAAGCTCATTTCATAAATACTGCACATTTTGATGTCTCATTCCCTCGTAAATACTGCACATTTTGTCAAAGACCACTCAGCGTGAGTAATGGACTCTTATTCCAGGGAACTTTTTTTGTAATTAATGAGAAAGTCATTTCAAAAGTAATGCACAGAATTTTTGGTCGAAGGATTCATTCCATAAGTGGAATCGATGGCAAAGAGAAAGTCCTGAATAAGATTCAAACAATATCATTTTTCTGTTAGGGATGAAAATGGAAATCCGACTGGACCCGGAAATGGCTCCCGAAGGCTTATTTATCCTCACGTTTTGACTTTGAGCCAAGAAAAGGTTGCTGACTCCTGCAGTAACCTGTCGTGAATATTTTATATCTCCCTCGTCATCGTGATTTGTTTTAATGAAATTAATTAAAAGGGTGATATTTCGTTAAGTATTTTACGCGAAGCTTTTTTGTGTGGTTTGCCACAAAGAAAAGTTTTTGTATAAAAAATATCAAAACCATTTATTTTTGGAAACTGTAGGAACGCTATTGAACTTTCTAAAATCAGGACGTACTCTACCGTGAAGGTATATTCTGTAATTAACTCTGGAACTAAGTCCCAATGAACTTTTCATTTTATAATCAAAGAGAAAATAATCACGGCCGGTTCAACAACCTCCGGTTTTTCTTCCGTAACCCCCTTCCCCCAAGTCTTTTGCTACCTACGCTCCCGCTTCCACTCCCGCTACCCTTATGAAATGGCTCCGGTGTAACTAAAGCCTTGGAGAATTTCGAACTTGCTTCCACAGTTCGATAAACCTTTCAGAAACCTTTTAAGTGTAGATATTTAAAAATTTTTTCTCAAATTCTCTTCCGTGTTTTGCCCGAACAGGGAAGAATCTCAAATTTTTGGCGGGGGATATAAATAAATAAATAAATATTACATTTTGAATTCGCTTCCTTTTCGCACCAAACTCTTTATCGGTTATCGATTATGCTTTTGAAAGTTTCCAAGTTTCCGGGAAGTTTTTCTCTTCCTTCTTCGGGGGTGATGGGGGCTCTTGAACCCTCAAATTAATATTAAGTCTTAAGCAGTTGTTTACCGTTCCTTCAACTTGCCCCCACCTCCCAGTGACTTCACTTCTCAATTTTTCTCTCATTAAAGTCCAATCACTTGACCTGTTTCCCAATTTTCTTCTTTCTCTCATTTAGAATTAGCCATACTGAACAGGTATAACATAAGATGAGACATTTGTCCATTTGAATGCGATCAGACGAGTAGGTCTTGTTAGATTTAAGGGACTTTAACGATGGACGGCAATCATAAACTGATCCAGTGGCACAGAACATTGGTACTCGTGTCATTGGAGTTAAGTCAGGATGACTAGGCCCCGATTAATTATTAATTAATTAATTAATTTTTAAAATTTATTTTTAATAAATGGGAGAAGGACAACGTCAGGGAATCGTAAAATAATTAAGGGAATACAAAAGTAAGTGTGCATGACTTTTGAAATGAGTACTCAGTAAAGGGAATTACAATGATGAAATGAGTTTGTCGTGTACATTTCTGGTCGATTTTCCGTCGTCGTCTGACCCATGTTTTCCAAAAATATTGTACAGTTTTATGCAAATTTTATTTCAAAAATACTGCACAGATTCGTGAGGATCTCATTTCAAAAATATTGCACACTTTCACGATGGATTTCATTTCAAAAATGTTGCACAGTTTCATGAGGGTTTCATTTCAAAAATACTGCACAGTTTCAAATTTCAAAATACTACACAGGATTTTCAAAATATTGCACAGTTTTCATTTCAAAATGCACAGTTTCATGAGGGTTTCATTTCAAAAATACTGCACAGTTTTATGCAAATTTATTTCAAAAATACTGCACAGATTCGTGAGGATCTCATTTCAAAAATATTGCACAGAGTGGTGTCGATCTCATTTCATAAATATTGCACAGTTTCGTGGGGATTTCATTTCAAAAATACTGCACAGTTTGGTGTGGGTCTCATTTCAAAAATATTGCACACTTTCATAAACATTTTAGTTCGTAATTAGTAGACGTTTGTGGGAATAATTTTTTTTTTACATTTGTTGAAAACATTCGCGATAAATTCATTTCATAAATAATGCACACTTTTGAGAAGAACTCGCGAGATATTCATCTCAATATAAATGCTCATTTATTTATGCGTACGAACAAATTTAAGGGAATTGAAACGACGAGGCCAATTTATACTAAAACTTTTCGGGGGACGGACACTAAGAGGACATCAGAGGAAAGTTTTCGACCACACAAACCATACTTCATTTAGGGGGGGAGGGGGGAAGGTCGAGAAGAAAGAAAATCTTTCGTAGAAATAATTGTCAACTTTCTCAAAGTTTTTATTTATTTCGCATGATTTCCTCTTTTTTCAATTTGTTTTCAAATTTGAGTTTCGATTTTCTCACGGGGTCATTGAAACTGTTTCTTTGCTCAAGTGGGTGGAAGACAAGAGAACGAAGAAGAAAAAGAAGATGATGATGATGAAAAAAGATGTAAACACGGATTCTAGTTTGCCTGAAATTTTCCAATATTTCCGGTTGTGATGTCGACTCCCAAGGAGATATCGAAAAGTATTTCCGAGATACGATATCTTCCAGAATTGTTTTATGAGACAAACTCTCTTAAGGGCCTGTTACAAGGACCTGAAATGAATTTAATAATAAATAAATAATATTTTGGAGATGAATAAAACGTATAAAAGTTTTCCGTTTCTACGTCACTTGGGTCATTGCACTTTTCCCAAATGTTCTTTTAAATTTTGGAAAACGTTGGAGATGGGGCAGGGGGCACACCAATAATTCATAATTCAATTGCTCAGGAAGGGGTAAGGCGGCCAAATTCTCGCTATTGAATGAGAGGACCTCCGTGTGGGCTCGTAGTAAACAAGTTGAAAAGTTCGAATGTTCGCCGTTTCCGCCATTCTCTCATTCGTATCCAATTCTTTCACCATCTTGTTGTAATTGACGACAATCGAAATCGCTTGTTTTACTCCACCCCCGCCCACCTCCTCCTGTGGCCTCACTTCATGAATGACTCGTGACGTGATTACTTGTAAACAGGGAAAGACTTACTAGAACTGATAGGTGGATAAATCTACCACTCGATGTCTTCTGGGGGAGGAAGACACTCGATGGTTTCACATGAGGACTCTGAAACGCCGAAAATATTTCGAGTTTGCGGCTTGGACTCTTCTTTGAAATTTCCGGTCCCGTTATTGGCTACCGTAGGCGGAACGTTCTGCGGTCTCTGTTGCAGGTAAGAGGGATAATATTGGGATTGGAATAAGGGGAACCAGGTTTGGAAGAACTGAGAAGGATAGGAAAACCACGTGGATATCGAAAATGGGTTATAGGTGGCTCTTGTTTCACTAGACAAACCCTGAAATTGAATTTTTTGTTTTAGATCTTCGACATACCACTGGACATGTGAAAGCTCCTAGGATGTTCAGCTTCAGCTTTTAAGTCTTTGCTAGGTAAGTAAATTCCTCATATCATCCCGAAAATTTAACGTAATAGCCACGACTCGACAATTAGACTTTATTAATTATACTAAATTCGAGTATATTATTAAATAAATTCATATTAAACGAATTAACTTACCCCCGTGATTGTGGTGACTATAAAAACGAGAGCAAAAAGATTTTTCATTTCGAGAAGGCAGAGCTCACTCACGAAAATGGCCAGACAATCACTGAATTCGATGACGTCGTCTGTCTTTTGTTTATATATCATCATAAATATTTAATCAGGTGAAAAATCTTTTTTCAGGTGTGGTTCGAGAATGAAAACAAAGTTTGAATGAGTCTGCTGTGTTGACGTTTTTTGGGGACGTTCCTCAGGTTCAGTATTTGCTGAAGTTCCGTAAATAAGGGGAAACAACATGAGACGTGGGCGTGTCCAAAATAACAGGAAAAGCTATCAAACAACTATCTTATGATGGTAGGCTACCGAATGAAAATTGGGAAACTAGAACACCGAGGTCGGGAGAAAGCTCAAAGGATCGGTAATGATGAGTCAAAATCTTGTTTCATAAACAATGTACTCTAATGAAAAATTCATCTCAAATAATACAGTAACAGTATAGTTTTAGAAAGAGGGAGATAATGGACTCAGTTTGGAAACAAAGCCTGAAAGGATTGTGTCACGCATCAAAATGTATAAAAACATGGAATTTCACAAAGGAAAATGTAAAAAAAGGTTTTCCTGGAAAGCTGTGGATTGAAAATGGATGTTAGAGGAGAATGGAGGGAGAGAGGGAGGAAAATAAAGAGATACAGAACCAAAAGGGGAGATGAAAGCAACGATGAAATGCGGGGATATTTGATGCCTGAATGGAAGAGTTTTTTACAAAAAATTTCGGGGAAACAAGGTGTGTACGGGTGTTTCCATTTACAACAGGTTCCTTTGATTATCTTTATGCTTTGTATGAAAGCTCTGATGTGACTTTTTTAATTTTTATTTTCGTTTAGAACCTGAATTAATGGATCTTCTAGAAGATAACCTGCGACTGCAACTGGAGTTTTGGGCCATCCAGTTTTTTGATTTCCTGAGCTGTTTCTCAGAAGAATGATCCAAAAGGGAATTGGAGGTGAAGTTGTAGTCTATAGCAGCTTGAGGTGAGCTTTTTTTATAGATCATGTTTATCACTATAAATATAGAGCTTGACTTCAGTTTTTCAATCTTGGGTATAAGAGGATGTGGGAGGAGGATCAAACTCTCATTACTCCGTCAGGATCTTTAACCATTCAACCACAAACCTCCCACCCATTTATTATTAATGTTACTGGAGTTGTTACGTTGGTGGCTACTAAACCGCTGCAGTAAAATTTTTTGGGGTGGTAACTGAATTTTCAGATGCTTCACCTACTTTGATGGGTGCAGGCGTCCTCGATTTTCGAAATTTATTCAAAGAGCCATTTGTCTGGAACTAGAACTTTGTTGTTGTAGATAACTGATACTGACTGTTGACTGAACTGTTGTTGTAGATAAAATTTTAAACCCAATGATTAGGGTTAAAAGTACAGTCTCGAGCTTGCCTTTGCTAAATACTGTATCTCTTAGTCCCTTGGTACTCAAGCTTTTTCCTTCCCGGGCCAAATTTCCATTGTGACTATTGCGACTGGACCACACGACTTACCAAAAAAAAAGTTTTAAGAGCCCGGCTTTCGACGCATACAGTCCACCCTCATCTGTATGTGCAGCCATCAGTCTATTTCTGTATTATTTTCTGTATATTGTCTCATAAAGATTTGTTGAGGCAACAATGTTAGCAGTTTCTGGGTTTCCACTGGGCCACTGGACCACACAGTAGAGTTTGGTGGGCCACAGTTTGAATACCGAGGTCTTACTCTAACTAACTGTACATTAAACAAAACTTGATACTTATATAAAGATAGTATTTAGTTACTAAATAATATTCTGGGCCTGTACTAAATATTTTGTGAAAGAACCACAAGCAAGGAATAAGAATCGTTCACGTGGTTCCAGACCCACACTTTTCCAACCCCTACTACAGTACAAAACCAAAAACGAAATAAAACAAATAAAAAGGCGGTTGTTTGCTGTTGTTCAAAGGTCACTGATTAAAAGGATAATTAAAATCAAATTAACACTTTTTAATTGTAATCGAAATCAATTTAATTTAATAAATTATTTACAAGTTGTACAACTCAACATTATTAACACTTAGGTAGAGTGAGAACGAAGAGTGTGATAAATACAATTAGTCTATCTCTAACTTATGCGAAATCGATCCTCAGCCTTCATTTACACTACTTGTGACTTCCGTTAATAAGGTGCACTTCTTTCCTTTTTAATTATTTATGTTAATTAGTTTTGAATATTCTAATACTAATTAAAAATTTGTAGCGAAGAAAGGGAAGTGAGACTAAAAATTAGTCGAATACATTTCGATTGTACTTGAAAGAGTGTTTTGGTAAACATTCGAAAGCACCAACTACGTACGCTCTGCTTACGTACTGTAAGAAGAACGGTAGGAACATAGAGACTGAAACGATTCGAAATCATCGCGTTTCGATGTGACGTTCAGTCGGCTAAATCAGTCACGTGAGTTAGAATGTCGCGTAACTTCGAGGGAGACAGGGGTATAAAGGAATCTAAATACCAAGGCGGTGATTTTTTCGCTTCGTTCTACTTGGGAAATACAAATCTAATTGTCTTATTGCTGATCGGGACGTGTTCGAATATAACTCTTGGTTATTTCATAAATAATGCACACTTTTGTTTGAATTCATGAGTATTGGACTTTGTGAAGACATTAAATACAAAACGCGCGTCATTGAGAGGAGTTTTTCTTGTTTTTCAAAAGTATTGCACACTTTCCTGGAAGCTCGTCTCATAAAAGTAATGTAAGCTTCCTTAATGAGTTTATTTCATAAATATTGCACGTTTTTATGAGCACTTGAAGATAGCCATTGATGATGTCTACAAAATCGGTGTAATCAGCACTGTTGTTATCGCTCTCAAACATGACCGCAGTTTTGAGCTGACTCTTGGTACGGTTCTATGACAACAACATTCGAAGAGAGTTTTCCATCGTCGTAGTTCAAGGTCATGTTGTATTCGGGGGAGAGTCGTTCCGCACAATTCGAGGGACTGTTTGGTATTTGAGCAAAAACTTCATTGGCTTCGGTTATGTTTGGATTGGATTTTTGAAACACTTTGGAAGTCCTGTGTTCGAAGGAGGAGCTACAACAGGTTTTAAAAAGCCTCGAGTAAGAATTAGAGAGACATGCGAAAATGGTCGAGAACTCTCTTCTGAAGTTAGTGTTGAGCCAACCGTAGAGAAGAGGATTCGTTACGGCAGAGGTCATCGCGAGTATGTGACAAAACGCAAAGATGACGTAAACGGTTTTAGGATTTTGACCGATGTCGGGGACGAGTGAGAACACGATTTGGAAAATGGTCATGGGAAGCCAGCTAATGGCATAAACGACAGCAATGCAGGAGAGGATGAACGTTGTTCGTCGATTCCTATAAATCTCTCTTCTCTTCCGCCTTTTCGTCGATTTTGTCTTGTTGCTAAACCTCGAAAACAAAAACTGCTGAATGTCAGAAGGTTCTCGGAGCGCGAGGAAAAAGTCCGACTTCTTCCTGCCACCGAATTCGAAGCTGTTTCTCGACGAATCAGAATTTTTCCGAGAGCTTTCCGAATTTTTCCTGGAGCAATCGGAAAACCTTTGACTACTGTCACAACTCCTGTGCGAATTCTCCGAATCGATGGACTCCTTCCGATTAATACAAAGCAGCTCCTTCTGCAGCAGATCTTTGCCTTGATTCTCGTACTCGTCCACGTTGGCCAATTCGTTGTCTTTCTCATTCATGATCGGCTCATTCGGGGAATGAATTTGAATGACTGGTTTCGTTTTCTTCAAAGGCTTTACGTGAAACTTCAAGTAAGACGAGATTTTTATGTGGATAATTGTTAGAACGAAGACGGGAATGACGAACTGGACTAAGGCTAAGGTTATAGTGAAAGCTGAGTGGAGTGTTTTCGAAGGCCATCTTTCGATGCATTTTTCGTATAGAAAAAAGTCGTCGAACGTGACGAATTCAATGACCGTATAGAAAATCAGTGGAGAATTGACAATGAAACTGAACAGCCAGATGAGAGATATGGTGGTGACGACGGTGGAACATTTCCGCTGTTGACGACCGTTGGATCTTGTGGATTTGACGATTGTGTTGTAACGGTCGAAAGCTATGGCCATGATTGTCCCTGCTGACACAGTGATATTCGTTCCTGTAAATAAATAATAATTCAATTTGGTCGGATTTTTACAAAAACGACGACACGCACTCATACAACTTTCAATTTCATCGATTCTAATCTGAGGGATTGAGTCACTCTGTCTCATTTAAACCTTTATTCTATAAAAACTGATTTTTAGTTGCTTAACGTAAGCAGTCAGCCTCTTTTTGGTATTAAATTTCTTATTTCAAATTTACTTTCAACTATAACTTTGTTGTATGAGTCAAAGTGACTCATCCCATATTAAAAATTAGAATATATTCAAGGAGTTCAGCACTCACTGTAGAATTTTATAATTCATTAATAACAAATTAGATTTCATAGGCTTCAAGGGTCTTATTTCAAAAGTATTGCACACTTTCACGATAAATACGTTTCAAAAATATTGCACATTTACATGGTGAATTTTATTTCATAAATATTGCACAGTTTTTCAGTGAATTAATTTCAAAACTATTGCACAGTTTCATGAGGATCTCATTTCAAAAATATTGCACAGATTCGTGATTTCATTTCAAAATACTGCACAGTTTATGCAAATTTATTTCAAAAATACTGCACAGTTTTATGCAAATCTCATTTCAAAAATACTGCACAGATTCGTGAGGTTTCATTCAAAAATATTGCACAGATTCGTGAGGATTTCATTTCAAAATTACTGCACAGTTTGGTGTGGTTCTCATTTCAAAAATACTGCACAGTTTCAGGATTTCATTTCAAAATACTGCACAGTTTTGTGGATTTCATTTCAAAAATACTGCACAGTTTCGTGAGGAATTTATTTCAAAATACTGCACACTTTCACGATGGATTTCATTTCAAAAATACTGCACAGTTTCGTGAGGAATTCATTTCAAAAATACTGCACAGTTTCATGAGGGTTTCGATTCAAAAATATTGCACAGTTTTGTGAGGATTTCATTTTAATAACACTCCACAGTTTGGTGTGGATCTCATTTCAAAAATATTGCATACTTTTACGATGAACTCATTCCAAAAGTACTGCACACTTTCACAGTCAATTCATTTCAAAAGTATTGAACATTCATATGACGAACTAATTTCAAAAATCATGCACACCAATTTTTTCGAGTCAAATTGGCCCAGTTGCTTGACATCAGTGAATTAGTTATCTGGGGTCTGACTAGAGAAGTTATAGTCATGAGTTCGAATCCTCCCTCAAATCCAGTTACACCCAGAATGAAAACTCAAATATGATTAAGAAATCATAAAAAATTTATTTAATAGGTAACAGGCCATTTCAAAATTACTGCACAGTTTTGTAGAGTAATTATTTCAAAAAGAAAGAACATCAAATGTAACATAATCATATGAAAGTAGTGATGTCATCGAATTCATTATATTGGTGTCTACGAGTCAGCGATAGCTTATCTCTCTTTCTATGACGTAGTGAAATAAAATTTTGAACTGCTTCTAGTGATACAGTGACAGAATCACACGTCGAGACTCCTACTGAGACTCTGGTAAAAATATCGCTGATTCCTGACCCATTTTCATGATAGATAAAGTTGATGGAACACACACAGGATCTTGTTTTTAAGAAATCAACAGTTTTGTTTGAATTTCAGGAAGTTTTGCTACAACTGTGCTGTCGAAAATGGCGTCTTTGGGATCCTAACCATTTTAGATGAAAGATTCTTGGAGAAGGTAAGCTTAAGCGGTGTAAACTTAGATGATTAGACAAAAAATTCTTTTTTAAAATTTATTTCAGTAGCGAACTGGATTGAATAATGTTTGCAGGGACTAATTTCAAAAGTAATGCACACTTAGGGTTGTACTCAATGAGTTCTGCACGAAAGCGAAAAATTGTAGGACTTTAAAATTTCATAAATAACAAAGTCGGTTGCATACTGTTTCCAGGGCCTTATTTCAAAAGTATTGCACACTTTCAGGTCAATTCATTCCAGAAGTATTGCACACTTTCCGGGTCAATTCATTTCAAAAGTATTGCACACTCTTCGGGTCAGTTCATTCCAAAGAATTGCTCACTTTCCGGGTCAATTCATTCCAGAAGTATTGCACACTTTCTAGGTCAATTCATTCCAAAAGTATTGCACACTTTCCAGTCAATTCATTCCAGAAATATTGCACACTTTCTAGGTCAATTCATTCCAAAAGTATTGCACACTTTCTAGGTCAATTCATTTCAAAAGTACTACACACGAAGAATTAATTCGAAGAACTAATTCCAAAATCATGCACACCAATTTTTTGTTTGAGTCAAATTGGCTCAGTTATGGGAGATCTGTATTGTAGTAGTTTGTGGTCTGATTGTTATAGAATTTTGGTTCAGAGCCCAAAAATGGAGGTAAAAACGGTAACTGGTATTCATCTCCTATTAATAGTGATTCAAATGAAAGCTCAAAACTTTTGTTCCACTCTTTCGGCCATTCTGTATTCACTCATGTGAAACAAAAACGGAATTTCGGTGAGTGCATGCGAGTAGAGAACAACGAGCAGATAAAAGAATTTGTCATCCAGAGTTAATTAAACGAGAGGGGAATTAATTGAGTGAAAACTTACCTTGAACGACAGGAACCAATTTACAAAGAAGGCTACCAAAAGTCCATTCCCTCTGGATAAGGGCGATGAGCGTGAAGGGCATGCATATGCAGCAAAGCGCCAAATCGGCCACAGCCAAATTCACAATATACAAATTTCTAGATTTTTGCAAATCCACTTTCTTCCTCGCGCACTGTTTCACCGCGACGAAACAAACTAAAACGTTTGAAAAAACACCGGAAGTCATTAATATAACGTAAATCACTATCAATATCATCTCAGTTTCCGGAACAAGAACATCGGATTGTTGAGATTTTAGTATAATGTCGTAGGCAAGTTTCAAACTAAAATTGAAAACCATTTCCTCTGGTAAATCACTGTTATTCCTGTCGGTTACATTCCTTATGGCCATGTTCGGGTTTCGCGAAGTTGCTTTAAAATTTCCTTTTGATGTTGATTCCCATTTTCCCGAGGGTTCATCTCCTGAAAAAGTATAAATTTATTATAATTTCAGACGAAACACACACAAAAATTTTGAAGAAGAAGGAAATACTTACGGTTTAGTTTGAAATTGTTTCTCTTCGGCTCATGACTCAGTTATGTGTGTCAGTTTGAGGTCGTTGTTGAAATAAGTTGGGGAAACGAAAAGGAGACCGCGGTGAGCTTTTTGTCCTTGTTCGTTTCGACGCTTTCGAAAAGAGTTGCGAACTGGTCGAAAGACGATGGAGAAGTCAAGGGCCTCGGAAAAACATTCAACAAGTGGTGTTGCTCGTGTTTTGGCGGCAACGTATTTCATAGGAGATTTTCCTTCCCGAAATCCTGCGCTTTATCCATGCCCATCATGCGAGAATCCGACATCATTTTCCTCTCTGAGCTTTTCTCCTTTGGGAAATTTGAAATTTAAAACAACATGAAAAAAATGGGATTGTGTCCTAGATTGAGGTCACCCGAGTTATTAATTCCTCTCTTTGTAAGTTCCGCTTGGATGAACTGAGTCCGTGCTTAATCAAAGCAACCGACACAAAGCTCATCCACCGTTTTTCAAGAAAAAGGTTTGTCATCATCAGTGAAAGCCTAATGAAATTGTAGTCAAACTTGTAATCAAAAATTATTTACGTTTCTGGTCATTTCCGGTTTTATATTTGCGAACTCAATCATTCGTCAAAGCTTAAAACAAAAAGGTTTTCACGTCCTTTAACTAGATACAGCGAATTGTTTAATCAAATACCCGACACTCAGCTAAAGCTAAACCTCGATGTTTGTAAACCATTTAACCTGTGAATTGATCACTGTTACTATGACCACGTGTTACGAAATTGTTAGTCAAGAAACTAACTTTGTTGATAAGAATTCAGTTATTGGCGAGAGACGCTCCAAATCTGTCCACCAATGAGTTCATTATAAAAGTGTGCATTACTTATGAAAGAAATCTTATCAAATATGCTGATCTTGTGAAGCGAATTCTTTCGTGCATTAATTTTGAAATTAGTGGGAGGTATCTGGTTTAGTAGTCAAGTGCCAGACTAAGAAGTTATAGTCGCGATTTCAAATCCTCTTCCTGTTATACCCAAAAAGGATAAAAAACCGGATCAAAACTGAACTATAACTATAACTATAATTTTGAAATTAGTTCTTCATTAAAGTGTGCATTATTAATGAAAAATATCCATTGTTCAAATGCCTCCGTGATTTTTTAAAGTGAATTCTTTGCGGAAGTGTGCAGTATTTATGAAATACATTAACCTCCATTTGTATATAATTAACTGCTATATATAAAAGTTATATTAATAATTAAATAACCTATAATATGGTATTGAACTAGTATACGGCAAAAATATATTTCAATATAAATGTTTATATTATTATGACTATATATATTAATTTATTATATAACTTAATTATTGGTTAAGTAATTATATGTAGATTTATAACAGTTAATTGTATACAACTCTACGTATTTTATAAGTAGTGCACCCTTTCACGAACAATATAATTTAAATATTTGTATATATAAAATATATTATATATAATGAAGTCGTATATGGATGAATTTGTAATGTGGAATGTGTGAATTTATAATTTATATAAGTATTTTATACCACAAGTATATGTTTTATAATATTCTCGTGACAAAATTATATATAGAGTATATCAAACCAAGCGAACAATGAACATTTAGTTTATGAGAGGAATTAGTAGTAATATTATGTAGTCTTTCTGGGCTGATTGTCAAACTATATACGGTATATATTCGAGGGATGGGTAGATATGAAAGGAATTGTTCGCAAAAATGTGCAGTATTTATGAAATGAATTCTTCCTTAGAGTGTGCGTTAAGATTTCTTCGAGGCGGTGTGCAGAACTTGAGGGTTTCCAACATCCAATCCCAACTGAAACATGGAAAGGGCTTTATATTGTAGAGTGCAGTATAATAAAAAGAATAGTATGAAAGGAGAGCTTTCAAATAAATTAAAACCGAACACCTCATTCAAATTTGAATCTTTTTTATTTGTTTTGTATAAAAGGAAAATTCGGAGGTCGCTGACATTTTATCGTTTAGATTAATTCACGGTCTCGTGGGCGAAAGGATAACTTTTTCGGGTTTAAAATGAAAATTTTTTTGAAAGGCTAAAAATTTTCAAAACCAAATTTAAAAGCTTCGAGAAAGCTTTTCACACATTATTAAAATAAAATAAAATCGGAGGAAAGAGTTTTATTATTAGATTTGTGCTTTTTCGCGCCAAAAATTTGAATCTGACATTTAAAATCACATTTTGGTGGGACCATTAGAGGACAAAATTTTTCCTGGGGGGAGAGGCGCAACACTGTCCAAAGATCTGATTATGATGATAGTAATTTTGGGTGCTAAGGTTGGCAGCGGTGTTTCGTAAGAACCTTTGATGTTACTTAAAATAATTTTAAGATTCTCAGATGGGTGAGAAATATTTTTTGGGGGTGAAAAGAACAGGCTGAATCGGGATTGGAAATTTTTGGCATTCGCCCCACCGCCGCCTTGCCTTCTCGTCTCCTTCCCAACAAACCATTTGCAGTCAAATGACGCGGTATCCAAAAATAGATCCGGAACCCGAAGACTTCTCTCGTCCCCGTTCTTATTATAAAACCTCGACCGCCATTATGTTTTCAGCTTCGGATCTCGATAACTGTGATTTTATTAAACAATAAACAGTCGTGCCAACAGAATCGGAGGGAGGGGGGGAAGGGAGATGAGTTTTGTGCAGCATCACGAAGTGTGTCATGATGAGTAACGAAAACGAATTTTTGTTTTTTAAGTTTGGTTTAATGAAATGCCAGTAATGACATTGAAAAGATTCTATTTTTTGGTTGCTTAGCTTTTCATCTTTTTACCTCTGTTGCTGTTGACAACTGTGTGAACAAGAAGAAGAAGAAGAAGTAAGTCAATGATTTTTCCATTGTGCGGTCTTAAATTTTTCTTCGGATCGTTTATTAAAACCTTCGAATAATGTTAGTGTTAGTGATGTTAGTGATGGGTTAACACTTCAATATTGATGAGGTCCATGGTTTTTGTGAACTCATTTTTGGGTTGTTGTTGTTGTTGTTAAAGGTTTCCATTTTGTCATCAAGACGTAGACACCAAAATTTTCCTCTGAATACTCTACGTCCAAGCTTTTACTATATTTCAGGGTCGTATTGGTTATAAAATCATTTTCCCCACAATTTGTGAGACAGATATTATAAAAATATAACTGGATTCATAACTTATGTTAGATTTATGGATATTGATTGTATGAGTATTTTTGTTAGAGGGGGTTGTGAGTCAGTGTGACTCAAATCATACCCACAAAGAACAAGATAAAACGAAGCAATTATGTGCTTATCATAATTTATTAAGTAATTGTTTAATTAAATATTATAATTATTTATCGAGTAAATACTTATAATTAAGTAGGACAACTTAGGAATTCATTTTTATGGGTCTGATATACATTCTTAGTCGGGTCTTGTTTTATGCGTTTTGAGAATTAGGAAAATAACTCAACGAATTCACTTTCTTTCAAAAGTAATGCACACTTAGAGGAGTTCTACAGTCATAACCAATTTTGTGATGGTTTGGTGGTGATGGTTTTAATCCCGTTTTTCATCTTTTTGGGGGTATACAGGATCCGGGAGGAGGATTCGAACTCAAGATTATTACGTCCAAGTCAGGAACACCACTACACTACTCCTCCCACTAATTTTAGAAAGAATACTGCAGTCATGAGGAGTTGATTTCATAAATATTGCACACTTTTGTGTTGAGTTTAATTTTTTAAATAATTTTATGGAAACTCCATTTCAAAAATAATGCACACCATAAAGAATTTTCATTTCAAACGAGTTAGGTGTTAGTGTTTACCAACAAACTTCCTGGCATCGCCCTTCTTATATGTAAATAAGACAGTCATACTCGTTTTACTCGCATAATTTGAGTAGTCCTTATACGTCGAGCGATTAGATAATTTACAATGTAAACTAAGGATTTATTTTAAACGGGATTCTAAATTTATTTATGTACTTTGTATGTTGTTCCTCTTTCGCGTAAAAGGAGATCTAACCGTAGCCTCTGGAAAATGATTTTAATTACGGAAGGCACAGCCGAAAGGTTGGTTTAGGTAGGATGATAAGAGTTTGTGTGTTACAAAATTAACGCGTAAAAAAAGAACAACGATAAAATCGATTCCCAAAACATAAACAATTTAATAACTTTAATAAAATATTTCAGTCACGAGCCGGTTTCCATTTCGTTTGAAATTAATTTTCGTTAAAATTTTTTTGCGGTTTGGTGTCGCAATTAATTCTTTGACACAAAGGAATTCCTCATAGCCGTCCAAATCAAAATTAGTGACCATAATAGTGATAATACCAACGAGAACTCGCTGAAATTTCAAGGTGGGGCGAGAGGCCTTAAGGCGTTAACAAGTTAGCACAAGCCCGTCATTAATATTTAAATAAACACAGTTTTATAGCCATCAGGTACGCGTTGGCAATTTTTGAAATTTTTTTTTATTTGGTAGACCGTTTTGGGTGGGGGTCCGGGGACTTTATTACAAAAACCGAACCGAGTTTCTTGGCTTTTATTTAAAAGTTTGGCAAATGAACGCGCTCAACCTCAAATCTCTGTAATTTCTCCTTGAACTTGAGTCCGCATTGGCAAATCATTCAGGTCAACTCAGGCAAAATGACTTTCCGTAAAGAAAATCTGAAACACAGAATTTGGAAACGATCGAAGGCTGTTGTCTGTCAGGTGATTTTGCCGCCATTTTTGTTTATTTTTATGGTTATGGTAGCCGTGCGGGGACAATCGAATTTTCCTTAGTCGGGAAGGTTGTAAGAAAAAATAATTTTCAACCCCTCGAATTCATAATTGAGTCAATTTGACTCAGAAAAATTTTTATTTTCATTTAAATGAAGGTATTGACTAAAGCCTGAATTGATTTCGAGGTTTCTTCCTTGAAAATTCTTCCTGCTAGTGTGCATTACTTTTGAAACGAATCCTTCCTTATATAATATTTATAATATAAACTAAACTACATTCTGATAAATGTCAACCTTCTTAAACGCTTATTATTAAAAAAATAAAATCGCGTAAAAAAAGTTCTGATTGAAAGAGCGTGAATACTTGGCCGCCGTCTGCTGAATCATTTTGTTCTGAATTTGTGGGACCTTGATTTACGCTCTTCTCCCGGACGCACGTGAAAATTATAACGTTTAACGCAATTATGTAATTACATAATTAAATTATTAATCATTTTAAATCAACAAAGAAAAATTTGACGTAACCGGAGGAATTCCCTGATAATGGAGGCGTTTTATCAATCATATGTAATTACTCCAATCGGTAGCCATCTTGATTGCCGGCTGGGTATCGCTGAAAATCACGTTTTTCCCTTTCAGACCAGACTGATCTAAAGTTGAGAAACTCGGAGTCAGGATTTTGCGAAACCCTTCCCTCTCGATACGATCCAGTTGGACTAAATTTTTTAATTTTTATTAAACCCATTGAAGTCGTTAAAATGGCGGACTTGGATATATTTTTGAAAGTGTAGTGTTGAAAGTGTCCTTCGGAATCGTATCTTGGGTTGCACACTTGCAAATCAAGTTTCCTGCGCTTAGGAAACCCCGCCAAAACCTCCATTCCAGCTTACATAACCCTTATCCAGCTTCTACTGGAACAAGGGCATAGCCAAAGCTTTCAAAAACGCTCCACAGTTTGGCCCAAAACTCTGAATTACTGTATCTGTATTGTTAATGAACTTCTTGGTGAAATTGTCTTTTGTTAAAAATGTGCAACACTTTTGAAATATTAATACAAAGTTCTTTCTTCCTACAGGTGAGTAGTTTGTTTGAAGCCCCATCCCAGCAACCCAGCATCCTCCCACACCATGAAAGGGATAAATCACAAAAGTGTGCAGTATTTATGAAACGAATCCCTCAAGAAAGTGTGCAGAACTTTTGAAACAAGCAGTAAGTCGTTTCTGTTTTTAAAAAAACGATATCTTAACAGTTTCGATAGGAATCACGTTATAATCTGTGACGTCATGTTGCTCTTTGATTTTGTTACCTGTTGTGAAATTGAACGAGGTATGGCTGTGAATTAACGAGACTGACGGTGATACAGAATAAGCGCGAGATGGACGACTGTTTAGCATTAAATTTTAGGCGAGTAGGAAATTTATTACCAGAGATTTTTGATTTCCCTGATAAACTGTTCAGTTTTCCCGGTGTTAATTTATTCACACTTCAAAGACATCCAGTCTCTGAAATTGTTTTAAAAAAAATTTTTTTTTTCTTTCTCACTCTTCTTCTGACGCCAGACGCCAAGATTTTCATTTCCTCTCGTACAAAACAAGGTTTTTCATTTCGGTGGAAACTTTTTTTCAAGGCCCAAAATTATTCCATAAATAATTTTTAACGGGGAAAGACAACAAAATATTCACGTTATCTAAATGAACACTTAATTGGAGTTGAGTTTTGTGTTTCCACTTTTTTTAAGATTTTTATACTCTCTCTCTCTGACGTATGACGAGATAAATATATTTTTATGAAAAATTATTTATTTATTTAAAAAAAACTGGAAGGAATTAGAGGAATTTTGTTTTTGTCGGTTACTCTAAACAAACTAAAGCCAACGAATGCACTTGGAGACATGGCAAAGAACTCTGCGAGCACTTACTCAAAATAAACCGGAAAAAATAGCCAACGGATATGTAGCTCGAATGAACCTAAGCAGATTGTCAAACCGGATATTCAGGTACTGAAACAAGAGACCCAGAGAAGACCGGTTCAAATTGGTAGAAAAAGAAAATGTGATCTAGCTGAAAATCATATATATCTAGGCCTAAGTGTGCATCACTTTTGAAATATGACCTTTTTAGAGGTTGGTTCAATTTACAAAACGGAACATGATGAAAGTGTGAACTATTTACAAAAATTTTTTGGGAAGTGTGCAGTATTTATGAAATGAAGTCTTCATTAATGTGTGCATCACTTTTGAAATATGACCTTTTTGGAAGTTGGTTCAATTTACACAACGGAGAAGTGATGGAAATGTAAACTATTTACAAAAATTTTTCAAAAGTGTGCATTATTTATGAAATCTTCATTAATGTGTGCATCACTTTTGAAATAAGACCTTTTTAGAAGTTGGTTCAATTTACAAAACGGAGACATGATGGAAGTGCAAATTATTTACAAAAATTTTTTAGGGAGTGTGCATTGCTTTTGAAATTATAAATTTGTACAAGTGTGCAATATTTATGAAAGAAAGACCTTATTGAAGTAGTGGACATGAATTTGTGAGTGAATTATTTTCTAAAACTATGCACAATTCTTGAGGAAGGTTGGCATTATTGCTTAAATGAATTAGCTCGGAAGGCAAACCTACCGGGAATCTGGAAAGCATCCCAAAATCGAGAGAAGAACAGAATCAGCGAAACGGATGACGTAAATCCGAAATTAACGTGACATATTTCTTTACATGAGCGAAAACGAAGGAGGCAGGAATGGGAAGAAAGCTTTCCGACCGTCATTTTGTCATTTTTCCATCCGTGATTCTCAAATTTGGGCCCCGACACAAACAACCAAAAACGAAACAATGAAAATTGAGATGAGAGCGAAATCATGACAGTCACTAATTAAATTTGACTTTGTTTAATAGAAACGTTCGGATAAAAATATCTTATTAATCAGTCAAGTTCATGATCATCACATAAATTTAAGTGACGGTCGTCGTCGTCGTCGTCGTCTGAATAACACATGGAATTAACTAGGGCTTACATAAGACTTGACGTAATTAGTTCGAATTCTGAAAATTTTTCCTCTTTCGATTATCACTCCTTTTAACAGTTTTTCATTTCCTTTGAATACCTGTGAATTCATTTGAATTAGAACGACAAGGTGAGTTATAAACATTTTTTTAAATAAATATAAAATTCCTCTGATCAAACGAACGTGATAACGACACCGACATCTTGTGCAAGATGATAATCGCGGAGGCAGCGAAGGTCGTTGTTATTGTACAACGCCGCCATTTTGAGGGGAAAAATTTTTCTTTATGTTAACGATTTCTTAAACAAAACAGGAAGCACGAGTGAAGAAACAAAACTTAGAATCGTGAAAAAATAGCTATGGATTATTATTAATACATAACATACATAAAATAAACAAAATTCAAAATGCAAACGAAACATTTTTGCCAAGACGTGTAAAAGACAAATGACTAACGAAACATTTTAACGATTCGAGGAAAAGACATAACAACACACATGCTAAACATGAGTGTCATATATAAATAAATTCGAATTTCTATTTTGGTTTAGTAATTTATTTAGTTGTCAGGTTTGAGAAAATAATTTTTGAGTTGAAAGACCCCCCCTCCCTAAAAATTGATTTTTATATTCACTCTTAACCTTATTATCGACCTCCAAATCGACCTAAAACCGTTCCATACAGCACCTACCTGTATATCCGTAACGGTGAGCGTAAACCTGTAGTAAGTGTATGAGCTGGGAGGCCTGTGATTGGATGTTTCCACGAGTTTATGTCAATGTCGTGTTTATCTTTCGGACTCGAAGTCTCTCTTTGACGGTTATTATTTATTTATTTATTCATTTTCTCGGTGGCTTACTGCTGCTAAGAGAAAAAAGATTTTCCCACAAGTTTCTTTTTTTTCTTTCTTTGTGCATCGCTTCCATATTTTTTGTTTCTTTTTTTATTGTTAATTTTTGTGGGTTTTCTTGTGCGGTTACGTCAACAACGAATATTTCCTTTCATGCAGGAATTTACGGTACAGTAAAAGTTTTTATTATTTTTTAATCACTTTGTATTACCATCGATTGGTTTTGTAATAATATGGCGGAGTTTGATTTATTATACTTAAGACAAAATCCTCGAGCTTCATCCTACCAACAGTTTTCATTATAAGTATCTGGAGGAAAGATATTTTATAAATTGGTAGTGATTGTGGTGTATAAATTGTGATTGGTTAATTGTAATTTATAGCTAGTAACTTGTAATTTGCAATGGCTCCCCTTAAAGGCCCAAGGATTGAGTAAGGGCCAATATATTATTATTATTATTAGCGTGTTCTCCTAATATTGGAAGACGTTAAGCAAACAACTCAACCAAGATTTCTTCGGGTTCTTGTTCCAGTATTTTTTTGTTCTTTCCTAGAAGGCTTGTTTTCGTTCTGGTCTGTACTGTTTTTGCTTTGGTTGCTCTGATTTAACTTCCCATTTGGCCACTCTGTGTCTTTCATCAAAATTTCTTTTTGAGGTCCACTAGTCAAGGTGTTGAATTCTTAAGTGATAGAATCCTTTTTGTCAATCGATTTTCTGGCTAATATTTTAAGTTTTGTTAGTATAGTGCGAGTATAGTTCAGTGTAGGAAGATGTTAGTGTTATGTGTTAGTAGTACTATGTGTATTAAGATTAGGTTTAGTGATAGGATTAGTATTGGCTATGTAGAGCCGAGAATTTTATTTTTGATTAGCCAGAGGAGGCATGTCAATATACAAATATATATATTATTATATCGAGGAAAATACATTTATTGTACAACGCACATTTATTTATTTGACAAAATTTTGGAGAACATGTTCTTGTTTAACCACAACAGAGAAAACTTTTATTTGGCGAATACGGCACGCTTTAATGAATAATTCATTTCGTAAATATTGCACACTGTCATAAAAACTCATTTATACGTACTGTATATTCTACTTCATAGATACTGTGCACTTTCATAAGTGATGGACTCTTTCGAGGAGATTTGAATTTTAAAAATATTGCACACTACCGTGACGAATTAATTTCACTATAAACGCGAATTAATTTAATCACTAAGCATTATTTTAATTAATATTATTTGAGTTCCTGGTGGTGTCTTCTTAATTATTTAATTTCAGTTATCAGGTCTTGTTTTATGCGTGTCAATTTTTGTGGCTGAGGAAAAATTAGAAACGTTTTTGTGAAGAGCTTTAGGGCCTATTCATTCCACCATTAATTCAGTCTGTTACGAAATGTAAAGATCCATTTCAAAAGTAATGCACAATGAAACAGAATTAAAAAAGTGATTTGGGAGATGATAGTGATCCATGTCCTTGATTCACCCAAATCTCTACATTGTAACTCATAGTTGAAATCAATTTTTCTAAAAGAGCGAAGTGGATGTTCTTAAATCTCTTCAAGAGCCTTGATTTTATGTAAACTGGGTAAACAAAACAGGATCAACATGCATACATACAGTATTGAGTTTTAATATTAGCCATGTATGATGTCATTTCGGCCATTTTGATTTTGATTTTGTGAAAATATTGATTTTTACTGAAAGATGTGACATTGGTGACAGACTTTTCAAATTCATAGAATATCGATTAGTTAATGATTTAAGTAACACTGCAAAACATGGTGGTGCCAGCTCGTCTTTATTGCTTTCTGAATTTTTTAAGTAAAGAACAAACGTCATGAATCAATAAATAAATAAATAAATAAAAAGAAAATAGGTAAAGTCGAAAAATTACTTCACGTTAATGACTTTTCTTCGAACTAATGATTTAATCCTTGAACCCAGACACCTAACACACTGTTTTACTGTTTCTTGGAGATGGAGGTAGGTTTCCCTTCATTTCTGTGTTTCATTAACCAAGTGCACGTGTGTGTCTGGTGTGTCGAAGGTACCTGGTTTGAGTTATAGTTTGTACGGAAGTTATCAGAGAGAGAAAACGAACGCGATTGCTGGGAATGTTTAAGAAACTCGTTTCGGATTCCGGAATCGCTGAAACTTTTCAAGATCAAAGACCTCACGTAATTTTTAAGTGGGGATGTAGTAAGGGCGATGACACTTTTTAGTAATTTTCCGCGACATTTAGTATGAAAATGGGATGAAGATCGGAAAAGTAATTCTACTAAAAAATTTGATTCTTCCACCCACCCACCTCCTCCGTCTGTGAAATATCGCACAACGAAAAGGCGGAAATGAAATTTCTAACAAAGTTTTATTTTATATTAATATTAAAAAAGTTATCTTTTGTGAGATATTTATGACCAACCCAAAATTTGTATATGTTATAACCAAAGCGCGAAATTTTGTAATTCAGACATTCCTCAGTCAGTCTCCATATTAACTGATTTCAGTTGTTGTTAGTGAGATTAACATTTTAAACTGTTTGATCCTTAAGTGTATAACTTTTGGCTCTAACGCCACGTCAAATTTTTGAAAACATTTTATATAAAATTCTCAGTCGTTTTGCCTTCTTTCACACCTAAATGCATCTTTAGTGCTTGAACGATTCATTTCGACCGAAATCAGCCAAAAGTTACATACTAATATTATTAACAACAGCCGCGGAAATCTTAAAACTCGTCTGTTTGATTGTTTGACATAATTTTCATTTAAGCGGAGTTGGCAACACTGTCAATATTGTGTTGTTGAATTGAATTTATGTACGGCTTGTGTGATCGCACGTGTTAATTAAATTAATACTTAAGTACAGTATAATTCATTAATAAACAAAGCGTATCGAAAAGTTGCTGTTGTTCCAGCAGAAAAGTTTTTTGTTGTACCAAATAGGTTGTGTGCACATTATCACTTTTGAAATGAATTCCAATCAGAAGTTTGTATTATTTATGAAATGATTTTGCTCCAGGTGTGCAATATTTATAAAATTGACTGTTGTACTGTGCATTACTTATGAAACTTAGTTTAGCGTGCTCGCAAATTTGTAATTTTGGCGGTAACATATATAAGAGGATGAATTTCTTTAGACAACAGCAAATTGTTTTTTTATTCTTTCCTTTTGACTTGTTGGATTATTAGAAATTCAAAGGAATATCAAATTATACGAGAGGATAAAATTTATTTACGATACTTCCGTGGAGAATTCTATTTTTGCTAAAAATTTTTAGACAGAATGAGTTGGATGATGAATTTCTTTTCCTTCCCGTTTGCATTTAAAGAACGCTTGAGTATAATGTTAGTGTCACCGCCTTCTTTCATTCATTTTCTCCTCTTAATGGTTTTGTACCTCTTCATTCGTTTGTGGGGTTGCTCCCTCATCGTGGCTGTAGTGTTTTGTTTTGTCGTTTTTGAACAAAGCCATCGGTTCCGTTTTTTGAAAAATTTGTGAAATGCTGGTTCCTCATCGTCTCTCTCTCCTGTTCATGAATGTTTTAGTGTCTTTAAATAAAAATTTGGTCTTCGTGAAAGTCCTTTGTCCTAAAATAGTTTCCCCAACACCAATTCCCTTGTTCGGAAAGGATTTGAGTGTCCATTTTGAAACAGTCAAATTTTTGGTGATGAAAAAAATGTTTGTGGTCAGGAAGCTCAAAATTTAAATTTTTCCACTTTTTTGCAATATTTTCGTACAGCCCAATTACAGGTCTCCGTTTCGTAATTATTAACGGAAACCAATTTGAATAATAATTATAAAAACTCTTGAACCATTGCTTAGAGTATCGCATGAATAAAATGGCGGCCATGCATGAGTTAGAACCATTTTACGTGTCCGGGTGTTTCGTTTATTTTCCAACATCTTCTTTAATGAACGATTCTCTGACACCCACTGTCTTTCGAATAATTTTTTTTTTATAAATTATTTCGTCAGCAGTGCTGAAGTTCATTCAAGCAGCAGGACCTTCCAGGCAATGACCTTTCTTTACCTTTTCGATTCTTCCTCCTTTCCTCTTCCTTCCAAGACGATTTTCCCTCCTGTTGCTGACGATTTCGTCTTTTTAGGGGGGCGGAATTTTCCAAATTGTTAACCTAAGGCTTCTGTCTTTGTTACCTAACCCGAAGGTTTCGTACGATGACGTGACATCTCTAGTCTGACAGTTGTAATCATTTTCTTTTATGGCTTCGTACATTCTCATAATTATTTACATAAATAATATGATTTTTACTGCCTCAGTTTTTTTTTCCTGAATAAATAAATAAATAAATAAAACGATTTTGTCGAAACGATTACGAAATTAATTATTCATTAGGAACCACAAAGCTTAATTAATATCTGCGTCATTTATATTTTATTGTTATATTCCCAGATTGTTAAAATGATGAATCATACCTAAATATATAATTTGATACTGTGTATGACACGCACGATCTGATACTATGGTCTCCAATCCTGATGGTAGTCAATTCGCATGTCGGGGACATAAAACGAGATGAAAGGATAGGATACCTAAATAGTCCGGTTTTGTCTTTGATTGCGAATTGTCTTCGGTCATTTATTTCATAAATATTGCACACTTTTTGTTTAAAATCAATCCAGACTATTGATTGCATTTCAATTTCAATAATATTGCACACTACCATGGCGTATTCGTAAACAATTTTAATGAGTCACCAGGTGTTGCCTTCTTAATTACTTAATTACAGTTATCAGGTCTTGTTTTATGCGTGTTGTTTTGTTTGTAGTAACTCACGAGTGGTACACACTTGCAAGAAAATTTTCACACTTTCATCTGTGCATTATTTTTGAAACGAATTTATATAAGTTCGGATCACTAAACTGTGTGATGTTTATGAAAGGGATTCCCATCACAAGTGTGCATTACTTTTGAAATAAGCTATTTATTTAACTGCAGCTTTTTAAGTACAGTATATGATAATGATAGGTTGTATTTAAAGAAGAGTTTATTTCATAAATAATGCACAGTCTTATGAATCATTTACTCCATAAATAATTAGGGATTGTGAGGGAAAATTTTATTTTCATAAATATTGCACATTTTATACGGTTTCATTTCATAAATACTGCACACTTATTAGAAAATTTAACATCGCTTTATATTAAGATACTGACTAGACTAGGGGTGGGCAATCTTTTTTAATCAACGGGCCGATTCAAATTTTAAAATTTTTTGGCGGGCCGCACAAATTTGCAAACCACGAACTACGCGGCTAGTTTAGCTTCTTCTGAAGACTATGCATCTATAGACTAAGTCAAATCCACTTAAACTCGACCGTCAAAACGTAATTGTAGCGGGCCATGTATTAGTACTACCCATGTCGATAAATCCTCGGTGGGCCGTACTTTGCCCACCGCTGGTCTAGACCAAAACGCTTATTACTGAGGATGGTTGGAGGTTTGAAAGGGAGCGAACTGCTTAGACGACAATTCTGTTGTCATTTCGAAAAATCGACTTGAGCGGTATAACAGCCAGAAGGATAACAATACCAAATTTTCCTCGAGATTTATAAATACGAGAAAATACTTTTTGGCAATATACCGTGAGAGTTCAATAAACTTAAATAAGTTGTTTAATTTCGTTAAATGCTCTTCCCTTATTATTTATTTATTTATTTGTTCAAAATTTATATATTAACTTAATTAGTTTCACTTACACCCGAATTAAAGGATCAATGCCTTTGCGATAATACGAGATCCGAAATTGTTTCCGTTTTCCAGGAATTCCTTTGGGAGCTCTAAAAACCGGAAATGAAAAAGATACCCTTTGAAAATAAACCTCAGCGTAGATTTACCTTTTTTTATATAAAATTTTAGATGATGGCCGGAGTTTCGTCAAAGGAAACATAAACCATTTGGGTAATTAATTGGGAGGGAAAATTAGGAAGTTTCGGGGAAACTTTTGAAAGCCCACGTATCTCATTCTGGTGAAGGGGTTTGTCACTTGATTGGGTTATCACTGACTTTGACCTTTTCCTACAGATCATATCCTCCGTTCTTGAACAGTGTTCATTCATCCTCGTAACGATCAATAACCTCGGAATGGAAATCAATTTAGAATCGACCTTAAAGACCTCACCTACCATAGTGTTAGGCTTGATTACTTTCTAAGTCAAGGATGGACTTGTCATCCGATGGTCTTCTCGTGTTGTCCTTTCCGCCATTTTCTCATGTTTTGTTCTTTTTATTTATTCTGATTCGTTTTTCTTTTTAGGTTGGAAGTAAGCATGTCCTACAATGAAATTTAAGAGAAGAACGCTCACTGGAATACTATAAAGTATAAAAATTAATTTATTTTGCTATATCGAGTTATCTGTGTCTATAATAATATTAAAAATGGTGCGGAGTGGAGATTCTATGATTTACGATTATGTCGTGTTCGTTATTTTAATATTGGCATCTCTCATGGTTCCGTTTTATACGAAATTCTTCGGACCCAAGGAAAACACCAAAGCGGATTATGTGTTCGCGGCAGCCAGCAAAGTGTCAATGAGTGCCATGTTACTATCGTTCGCAAGAGGAACTCTGGGAGTTCGCTCTTTTCTTGGTGAGTACCCATGCCATAAGACGAATCTTGTGTCTTCTCTCAGTAACAGGTACCCCAAATATTAACGGCGGATGGGTGATTAGTAAAATCGTGTTTTCCTTTGTTTAGGTTACCCCTCAGAGTTATACTATTATGGTACGGCCATGTACGAAACAATTTATGGCATCATGCTCGCATATCCGATCGTTTCCTACGTTTTCGTTCCAGTCTACTATAATTTAGGCATAACCTCTGTCTACCAGGTAAGGAAAATATCGATAATGACCTTGACTTTTCATCTTTCCGCTTCGTAATAATGCGATTACTTATCGAAATGAATTCGTGGAAATTATCCGATGTTCACGCAGAGATGGGTCTTTTAAAAGCGAGCGACGCAAACTGGGAGAAAATTTTCATCAGGTGACAAAAGCCGAGGAAATAATTTCAGATTGAAATTCTCATTCCTTTGAAAATTCTCCGGAAAGATGGGTCTAATGTCTGAATGAGGGAAATTGAAAGGAATTGATGAAATGAGTTTAATAAGGCGACACAGATTTCGACGACATTTTGACCGAACCTACCTCGAATAAGCTATACAACGTGATTAACAAGTAAAAATTGTCATCAAATCCTCACCTATTCTTAGCTTACGAAGAATGAAAAACTCGCCGGATAATTTCCTTCGAAAACGTTTTTCTGTTCTTCATGGGTGACGATTCTCTAACAGAACAATAATTTGTCCTAAACGCAAGAAATGAAAACAATTTAGGTTCAGGTTTCCCACCATTTTAAGTGGATTTCAAATTGAAATGATTATCGTTGCCAAGAAAGACATCTAAAACATAAAAAATTTATTTTTCTACCTTCAGCACTCATAAAATTTCTTTTCTTTTCAGTATTTAGATCTACGATTCAAATCTCAGACTGTTAGATGCCTTGCTTCGGGAACCTACATCCTGAGGAACATCCTCAACACCGGAGTAACAGTGTTCACTCCTGTGTCGCTCTCAAAACCATTATTGGATTCCCCTACTGGGTTTCCATAACTGGAATAACTGTTATCAGTATTATATGCGCTGTTGTGGTGAGTGATTATGGTTTTGGTACGATCAGGTCTTTTTTTTATGCGAATGGATTCTTATGAATTGGGTTTTCAAGGGTTTATTTCATAATTCCTGCACAGATGTATTCATTTCAAAAATAGTGTACACTTTTATGGATGATTTACTTCAAACTCACCAACAGATTTCCTGGCTTTGGCTGTGTTCTAGTTTCATCTAATTTAATTAATAAACTTTGATTGACTTTCTTAAAATTAAATTTTAAAACTTTCTTTCAGGACTTCGATGACTTTAACTTTAAAAAAACGGGTCAGATCCTCTTCATGTCAGTAAATAGGTCATCTCATTGGGAAATTCTTCGTTTTAACTTCATCCAACTTTCCCCCATGTTAGACGACAGTATCACTTGGATTCAATGACTTTAGAAATAGCCTAAGGCTTCGGTTTAGAAAACTCGCGTATCTCCAAAGCCGTGTAAAATTATTTAAATTATTAATTACCATTTATAGGAATTTTTTTAAAAAACTATTTCAAACGTTAATTTTGAAGTCATGCTAGTTCAGAACAATTACGGAACGTAACTTCTTAATATTCAGGTTTTCGTAACACCAAATATTAGTCTGAGCTAGTTTCTTGATTCCCATCAGGCGCACAAACTAAGACCTGATTGTCTTGCTATCCAAATAGCACTTTTGTCGGTCTTTTGGATTTAAGGTGGCCATTTATGAATTGTTTTCAGGGAGGATTGAAAGCCGTGATTTTAGCAGATGTTATTCAAGGATTAATAATGATCGCTTGCAGTTTGGCCATAATTATTCAAGGCTCTCTTGATACGGGAGGCGTAGATCATATCTTCAAGGCCAATTACGAAAACGGCCGTTTAATTTTCTTCAAGTAAATACTCCATAATTAAGCTTCTGAACAAAATTCTCGTTAACAATTTGATGATTTGACATTCTCGTTTGATTTTTCCACAGCTTTAACCTCGATCCGACTATTAGAGTTACCACCCTGTCCGCTCTACTAGGCCAACTTTTCATGTCTTTGTCTATCTTCGGGTGTCAGCAGAATTTCGTTCAGAGATACTGCAGCATGCAGTCTTTGAAAACTGTAAGAAGGTGAGTAGGAAATTGATTTCAAGGTTGTTTTGGACTAATTGCTGTTTTTGTTTTCTTCTTTTAATTTGTTTGTTTTGGTTTTGGTTTTCAGAACCCTTTGGACTAATGTTCCCGTCATTGCGATTCTCTTCTCTCTATCCTGGATAGCCGGAATGGTTATATTTGCTGATTATGTCAATTGCGATCCTCTTAAATTGGGTTATATATCCAAGATCGATGAGATTGTTCCTTTTTATGTTGAAGATAAATTCACACATATTCCAGGTCTACTGGGAGTTTTCATGGCCAGTTTGTTCAATGGAGCTTTGAGGTATCTTTTAAATAAAAATTTGTGAGTGCTGTTGGTCTATCTACTGAACCAATTTGAATTAGTAGAACATGGGATGGAGTGGTTGGAAATGAGAAAAGAAAGGGGAATAATTAAATCAAACCAAAATCAGAAGCTAAAAGCCGAAGAAGGGGATTAGGAAAGGATTAAAGGGAGAGGAATTAAAAAAGGTTGTGTGGGAAATCATTTTAGCCAGTTATTTCCATCCTCCATTTTGATTCACTCTCAGTTCGTAATTACAAAGCTTCACTCGAGTCGGTTAAAAGTGAGCTTCTTTCAAACAGTCATTAATCACTCCTTTCGTGTAAACTTTTATTTTCCAGTTTGTCGGTCTCTAATTTAAATTCGATGGCGACAGTTGCCTGGGAGGATTTCCTATCCAAAATCCCCTACTTCAAAAAATTCAAAGATAGAGAGCAGTTGATGATTATCAAATCCCTGGGAGTGTTGATAGGGATTTTAACAATGTCCGTCGCCTTTGGAGTAGCTCTACTCTCAGGAGTAATCGAAAGTTCTCAGCTCATGACCTCTGCTACTTCTGGCCCTCTCTTGGGTGTTTTCATACTGGCGATGCTCTTCCCCGGATGCAACTGGAAGGTGCGTTTGATTTGTTTCTCTTATTAATTGAAACCCAAAAGGAAACTAATAGATAACGAACGTGTGTTTAGGGTGCCGCATCTGGGATGATAATAAGTCACTTAATCACAATATGGATAACTTTTGGAAGCAGGTTGGTGGATAAAGAGCCCAACCCCATGCTTCCTCTCTCCGTCGAAGGTTGTAATAACGAATCGTTTACCGCTCATGTATTCCCGGATTATGTTGCCACTAGTATTCAAGGTGGGATTCAGTGGGTTAACACCACTGATGCCAAAAACTTTTACACAGATGAAACTGCTCAGGCTTCTTCTCTACACCAAGAAAGGTAAGAATCTCTGAAATCAAAGCCCTAAAAGAAGGCAGTGTGAATCTCTTTGATAGGATTTATTGGGATTAGAAAATCTCAGTCAATTAGAAGGCTTTAATTCAGTTTTTCATTCTTTTCAGAGATGTGCTGAGTCAGATATATTCTATCACATACATGTATTATTCCCTCCTGGGAAGTGGAGTTTGTATAATTTCAGGATTAATCATTAGTTACCTTACAGGTAATCAGCTTTTTCAGCATATCAACTTTCGACTGCTACACATTTTGCTAAACTTTTTAAAAATTTCAGGAAACGATGAGAATGACGTATACGACGAGAAACTCATTCACCCCATAGCTGTGAAAATCAGTCAATTTTTGCCTGGGAAAAGGCGAAAATACTTAAAAGACACAATCACGTTAAAGAAAGATACCAAAGAGGAGTGCACATCGACTACGGACACTAAGATGAAGAGTAATTCCGAGGGAAATGGGGTTGTGTTCCGGGAATCAGAAAAGACGAACAATAACACCTTTCATAATAATTTAATAATGCACGCGTCCAACAATATGGACACCTTACCAAATAAATTAAATGAAAGATGAGTTAAATAAATGTGAAATAGTTAAAAAAGGAGAATACTCGCTGGCCAAGCACATGCTTTGGTCGCCTTCCGGTTTGTGAATACTCCTACAATGTTGAGCTCTGGTCTTTCGAGGACCACCAAGTTCACAAAAAAAATTTACATGAACCTCAGGTATTTTCAAAATCAACTGTGAATTTAAAATTTTTTAGTGTATTTGAACAAATTTCAGTTTATTTTTAGATATTTTAAATATATATACCAAGATTCGTGGGATTGTATTATTTGTATAAAACTCCTACATTAAGTAATACAATTGATCACACAAAAAGTTTTGCACAAACTCTGTTTTAGTGAGTCTTATTCCTGTTTAGGATATTTCGAAAACAAAAAAATAATAATCACATTTACATTCGAGTTACATTTAATTATATATTCTTAAAATTAAAATTTTAGTCATAGCCATAAATTGAAGCAGCAACTTCCCAACTTCCTTTAATTGCATATGGACCTTCAATTGTGACTTCTTCTGGTGTAACAATACCTATTTGAAACTTGGGCCAAGACTTTGCATCTCTGTAATACAGAACTTCGAGACACTTATAAATTAAACTTATTGCTTCTTCTCTAGTAAGACCACCTTGATCTCTTGCTTTCTGCATGGCATCTCTCATCAAAGGAATAGCTAAATAAGCCCCAAAACCTAAAAAAATTAAAATGAGTTATCAATCCGAGATTTTTCAAAACTTTCACTAATTCTCACAAAAGCAATTCCACGAACCTGTAGCAATGTGATCATCCAAAAAGGCAGTTCCCAATTTATCGACTGTGCCTAAGAAAGGTTCACCATCTTGTATCCCTCCAATTACATAACTATTCCAGAGAGGATCTAACTGAGTTCTCCTGTTGTACAGGACTCTTGTTAACCAGTGGTACAATGCTTTTGGTTTCATGTGAAATCCATCATCGACGCACTCTTCATCAATTATCTTCTGCATAATTATATCTTTAAGATACTGGAAATCGGCGTAATCACCTCCTGCACCGAGGAGTATGTTCTTATTGACTTTTAGTACGCGAGGACAATCTCGAAACCTCGCTAAAGTACCGTAAGAACCTAACATATCAGCAGCAATGATGACTCCCTCTTTGAACTTGATTCCCAACACTGAAGATGCTGTCGTGATAGGTTCTTTTGATCTTTGATATCCATAGTCTTCCAACGATGATACTTTCCCCGGATAATTCACGGATCCGCCACTTACAATTGAAGAAATATTATCCAAACCAAATAACGCCATTTCGGTAATAGTGAATGACAAACAAATTTTTGCTTCTTGTGGAAAAGTTGGACAGCCTGTTTTCTATTTTCACGTCTATTTTCAAGGCTGCGTTGCCACATCGTCACGTTCAGCGTGCATTATGTGCAAGGTATATTAAATAGAGTTTTGAGAATTTTTCTATATTTTTATATTTAAACCGTCATCCGTAAATAAAATGCTCATTGTGAAAAGGAAGTAGTTTGTTTCGTTGAGATATGCCTATTAACAAATAAGGAGTTCGCGTAACAGTTTTTCAGATAATTATGTTCATATCGATACCGGTCGATTTGATTTTTTCGCCAAAATTATTTTAAAACTGTATCAGTGGAAATGGATTCCAAAGAAGAAACTGAATATATATCAACGCAGGAGTTAGACAGGTCTCTTCGTCTACTCGATAGTGCTATTAATTCGCCGGGGAAATCACTTTTGAGGGTGTCCAGAAAGCAAAGCAGAAAAGGTTAGTTTGTCTACATCGAAAATACCGCGTTTTCAGTTCTAATGTCTAAACAGTAATATATTGTTTTAGTTGACGATTTATTTGATGCCAGTGATACCAGGGATGATTCATTTGCATCGCCAAGTATTTTTAGAAGCAAACCTAGCAAAAGACCCAACCTGCACACTGAAAGTGTTTGTGATGTATCCATAACACTGGCACCGAATGAACTTAAAAAATTAATCTCTGAAAATACATCATTTGGTCCTGTACCTGTTACTCAGCATCCATCAAAAGCAGGTAGGAAGCATTCAAATATATTTAAAATATATATATTGCTTCTAGATCTTCTATATAAGCTGTAAATACTTTTTGTTGCAGTGAAAGACAGATTGTTCTTTGATTTTTTGGAAATATGGCAAAATCATGGCTCTGTTCAAGAAGTATTCGAATGTCTGTTAGATTTTATACAAAGTTGTACTCATACAATAAACATTATCAAAAATACAGAAGACAGAGCTTTGATGAGAACGATGACAGTGGAAGAGAAGACAGTGGCAGAAATAGAATCGGAAAAATACATGGCGACTAATATATGCCTTATACCAGGTTCACAATGCTTTTCTGTTTCTTGTTTGAATTATCTAGAGCTTGATGTTATCATGATTTTAACATGTTTGTCTTTATTATTTGCTTAATAGGATAGAGTAGCTTCTTTGATACAGGATGAAGAAATGGAGCATGATTTCGATTTTGAAATGATCAGTGAAAAAGAAATCATGTTGAGACTTTATAAAAATGATAGAAGTATTCGAGAGGTAATTTACTTGTACTTTATTCATATTAAATTGTGTTGGAAGTGATATATGTATTAAGAGCATCTGGTTGTGTCTTTTGGACAGAGTCAGTTAGTCGTGGATTGGTTGGAACAAAATGCTGCAGATGTGGCCGATAATTATGGTCTTGAACAATTCACCGATAAAACAATAGCTTGGGAGAATACTTTACATGAACTTCAAAGCAAAAAACCAATTCCTTACAAGAGCAGCAGAGAATTCATCACAAAACTTGATCCAGACGCTCCAAGAAGAGAGAAAAAAGCTTTACATGACTTAGATAAAGTTAGTTTTACAAATTATTTTTACTAACTGGTGTTTATTTGGTTGATTAAAATTTATTTTAAAAGCTTTTGTGTCTAAGTTTATAAAACAAGTCTTGTATGTGGTTTTAGGAGGATGAAGACCGACTAATTCATGAAGTTTTCAAAGATATCCGGTGTGGGCGTTTAGATTCTGCTCAGGCAGCTTGTACTCACGCCGGACAATCCTGGAGAGCTGCATTACTTGAAGGTTGGAGGCTCCATCACGACCCCAATTATTCTGAAAAGACGGTTAATCAAATTCATCGAGAACCTTTACCGATCGAAGGAAATCCACACAGGTAAGTATCTTTTGAGTGTATTAACTATTCTTTAATAGTCCAAGTGTTTAAAACAAATCATTTTCATCCAAATTTAGAGATGTTTGGAAATTGTGCGCTTGGAGACTTTGCGAAGACATATCAATGCCTTTAAAAACTCGAGCATCTTTAGCAGCTTACTGTGGTCACCTACAAACACTCCTCGCCGCGTCAGTCTCATGGGAGGATCATCTCTGGAGTTATTTAAAAGTTGTAATTGATGCAAAAGTAGAAAAAGAAATTCGGGAAACCAGTTTAAAGACTTACGTCGAAATGCCTCTGTCTTATTGGAATAATATGTGAGTTTTGAAAGGTTCAGGGAATCTCATTTGTTAGAAATAATTTTTTTTTCTAAAACTAAAAATGATTACTTTCTAGATTGTCTGTAAAGGAAATATTTAATGAACTGAACGCTAGTAAAAGCCCCTTGGTAAGAAGAGATGCTATGGCGCCAGATCACGTCGTTCAAAAATTCATAATTCTTGACCAGATACCTCAGTTGATGGAAGAAATCGCGAAATGGATTCAAGGTGAGGAGATGAAAATGTTTATACTCTCAACTTTGATTTAAATAATTATTTGAACCTTGTTCAAACAATTTTTTGTCTTTTACAGGTTCGGATATGAGTGTTGGTAACGAATACGAAGCTGTTTCCCCTCATTTTTTGCGGTTTTTGACTCATCTCGTGTTGTTCTTGAGACGGATAGGAAGGAGCGAGTGCGAGAATATTGGCGATGCTGTGATCGAGGCGTACGTGAAGGTGAGCAGTTTTCTCAACTTGAAATTTTGTGTTTTGGGAGGTTCAAAATGACGAGATTTTGTTTTCCAGTTGTTGATCGAAATGAGAGACAGCAAATTAGTTGCTTGGTACGTTAGTCAACTCACTCAAGAAGATCAGATTTATTATTATGCTGCCTTCTTGGAAGAAATCAACGATCCGGAGGAGAGAAGTGCTTGTCTGAAAGCTGCTCAAGAAGCTGGACTTAATATAGATGTGATTACAAAAACGGTCGTGGAGAATATCCGGTAAAAATTTTTTTGATTTGAAAAGAAGAAAGACAATCTGTACAAAGATGAGAGGAGGTTTGTATTAATCGTGAATTTTTATAGACAACAGTCTCCTTCAGGTGAAGTGGTTTCACTCGAGGTACAACCGGACGTGAGCCCTGAAGACCTCGTTAAAATTTCAGCACTGGATTGGCTTTTGTATTATCCCGGTCAAAGAACTGAATTGCTGATTCAAACCAACGCCCTAATCGCCAGTTTCTTATCTGCAGGAAATATTCAAGCTGCGAGACTGGCTTTTAATAAGGTTTCCTTAATTTTTCTGGTGATTTATCTGTCTTCATGATTGCTTTCCAAATTTGGTGTTATTCTATCTATTTTCTTACAGATTCCTGATGGTACCATCGATTTGATTGTTAGTTCTAACCTCAACGACAGCGTCACGGACGATTCGTATATCAACTTAGTTTTAAATAACATGCCGAAACAAGTGTCATGTGCCACTAAGGAATATCTTTGCTATAAAGCTTATTTAGTATGTTTCGTGTTCAGCGAAGTTAATTATTTATGGATTAGTCGATGTATGGCATTAAAATGTTATTTGGGTTTCAGGAAGCAGACGAAAGTTTTTCAGATTGGTTCCAACATTTCCACCATAATAAACCAGTTGAGCCTGTATTGAAAACAGGAGCTAATTTCAGCGAAAAGGTTGCCTTCCAGCATAAATATAGTCAGTATAAAATTAATTATGATCGATGGAAAATGGCGATGGAGAGTAAAACAATGGTAATGACTTTTAATAAAAGACTTTGAACTACTTTTATTTAAAATAAGTTAAGAATCGGTTTTACTATTAAATTTTTATTTTCAGACCACAAAGACTTTATTGTTCAATGTTTTAATGTTTCCCATGGGTTGGTTGGTCGACGACGAAAGCATCGACGATAACGATAGACTCATTCAGTTGTCTGGTTTAAGAACTATCGTCATAACGAAAGTAACATTTTTACTTCATACAGTTATGCACAGCATGGAGGATTATGCTGGATGCGTGGCTCTCGCTGATCTCATAGCAGCAGAACAATATAAACTGTATAAAGTAAGTGGTCTGATCAAATTACCACCGGTTTGATGATTGTTGAAGGTGTCTTTAATTGGTCGTGTTATTGTTTTTAGGTGTTCACCAAACCAAAGTTGCAGGATCTTTTAATGAAGATTGCAGAGTCATCGCTGGAATTAATGGATCAGAATAAGGATCCTTGGGGATATCAAATCGTTTAAGATCAAACAATTAATTTTATTGAGGTTGTTATATGAAATTTTTTAATTTTTCAAATTGTGAATTTCTTAAAATAAATATCAATAACTCGAGTGTTTTTGGTTTTGTCACAACAGTAATCATAGTTAACAGTAAGTTTTTGGGTAGCAAACCCTTTAAAAGGGTTCTTTATTCCCTGATAATAATTTTTTGTTTTTAAGAACAACTGACATTTGAGCTGGTTAATTGAATTTATATCAAAATTGGATAGAAATCCTTTTCTCAACTCCAGAAAATGTGCTTAGTATATAGGTCAAACATTTGGAGAAGTGGGTCAGATAAATTACTCCTACTAGCTTTGATTTATTGAACAAATAACCAGAAAATTTGTAAAAAGAAAAAATTGAAATTTGAATTAAGAGGTCAACGAAAATCAACGTACGAGGAGTGGCAGCGTTTTCGCAACGTATTACACTGTTGCCAGATTTAGCTGTCAGTTGGCTACTCACACTCTCATTTTAAATGGAAGCCTTCTTTGTTTTATATTTATCATAGCTCATTTTCTGTATAAACTTGCCTCGTTTTTCCTCCCCCAGTTCCTATACAAAAACCTTTACCCTTTTTAAGTTATGTGACACTTCTTATTAGCTGTAAAGAATTTCAGGAATAGTTTTAAAATGCCCATTGGACAGGTAGGTCTCCTCAATAAACTCAGCCAGATGACGATTATGATTTATTTCTACTTTAAAACATTTTATTTTTGGAGTTTTCATGTCAACTTTCCTTTCTTCTCATCATTTTTTGATGATATTTGCAATTTCGGTATAAAACCCTCCAAAATCTATTTTATGAGTTACTAGTATTTGGTTTTATCTTAACCTCTTGAAAATAAATTTTGTATTTGAAGTAGCAGGTATTGTCAAAAATGATTTATTTAGAAAATTTTTCTCAACTTTGAATTGTTGATAATTTAATTGCAGGCGAATCACACAACTCCTCTAGAGGACTTGAGTGGTAATAGGGGTAATCAGTGCATGAAAGTGTTCATACAAAGAGACTATAGTGAGGGTACCATTGTGAAATTTCAAACAAGAAGGCCTCCAGAACTAGAAGATAAGGTAAAAAAATATTTTATTGGGAGTATTTCAGAATTATTTTTAAGGTACTAAAGTGTTCTTAAACCACTATGAAATGGATTTTTGTTTTTTAGATTGATCGTGACACATTCGAAAACACCATACATCAGTTAAATACTTATTTTGCAGAAGCAGAAAAAGCCTCATGTAGCACTTATTGCGAAGGTTGCTTAGCTTGCCTTACTGCTTATCTAATTTATTTATGTTCTCAAACACAATATGAAAAGGTAATGTGATTGTGATTTAAGTGTTTTTCCAAGTCAGGCCTTTTTTTCATTTGATGGTGAAAAGGTTTTGTTACAAAATACAACTGACAAAGTTGTCTTTGTTTAATTTTAGTGTCTTCGTAAAGTAGCCAAGTTCATTGCAGAGCAAAATCAAACGATATATGAACCACACAATCTTCACATAACTGATCCAATAGAACGAGGACTTAGAGTTGTATCCTTTTATTGATTCATACAGTATTTAACCAAATCATCATCATCATAACAATATTTTTCTTAATTAATATTTCTCAGATTGAAATAGCAATTTTGGACCAGCCGACAGTATCAAGAACGTGACTTTCTCTTTCACAGTCAACAGAAGAATTTTTTATGTGACATCCAATGTTTATTCCCCCCCACTCCCAAGTTTGTCGAGTATAAAATTTGAAACTTGTATACTTAGATTGATATTTTTATACACTCAATTCATATTTGTTTCTTTCAAATGAGTTATCTACAAGGAGGAGGATGATGGTGTATATTTTGTAAAAAAAAATTGTTTGGGTTCACAATTATTGATTCGATGTATAGTGAAAGGTTTTGGGAATGATGACAACAGTGACATTTTTAGTTCACTGTTTGGTATGAATCAACTGAAGAAAGATTTTTAGTTAGTAATTTATACTTTTTTTTTGGAAAGTGCTCAGATTCTGTGCAATAGAGTTGTTAAGGTGATCTCTTTTTCGCTTGTATGGATTTTTTTTTTCAGCAATTCTTTTCTAAAGCAAGAGATATGTATTTCTATTTCCCTCTTTTTTGGTGTGACATTATGATGTACTCTAGTTGAATGGTGTAATGAAAATACAAAATAAAGTGCTTGAGGAATTGTTTAAATTTATTTTTCGAATGCTGATAAATTTTCTGGAGTCTTAAAAGCTTGATCGTAATCCTGAGACAGTTTCATGTTTGAGTCAGCACTGTATAATTTGTTTCTAGTATATGATGATTGTTGTTATCACTAATTATCAGTATTAAATCTGCTGTTAAAGGTTCTTCTGAAGAATTGGAGGATGTGAGAATAGGATATCACCCAAATTCAATCAATTTTATGAAAGGAATGGAGGAAAGGTAGTCTATGGATTTGTTTGAAGATATTGACGGAGAGCAGGAAATAAGACGCAAGAATCCATCGAATGAACTTATAATTCAACTATTAATTTAAATTTAAATAAAAATCAGTGAAGGTCATGTTAATTTACAATATTGCTTAAGAAACAATTATCATTGATAATTTAAAGAGAAATTTGATTGTTAAAATTTGACGAATATCAACGGGACACACGTTTTTATTCTTTTTTCACGTTCTTCCGAAAAAGTTTTTTTTTAACCAACTTCGATGATCTGGCCGCCATTTCTTCTACACACTTGTAGAAGGTGTTTTCCAACATCATCGGTACTATTACACACACACTGTTGTCTTTCTTTTTACATCAAACAAAAAAACAAATCCTGGTATCTTAACACGAGAAAAACTTTTTCTCTCTGTCAAGAGGTCCTCAGAGTCTTAGATATTTTAACTGAAATTAAATTTTTCTTATTTTCGATTAGTATCATCAAAACAGAAACGAGGTAATGAAATTGTTTGGATGTATACTTCAGTATGAGTTTTCATCATCAACATCCAAAGTTTTCTTCTTGTTGGTGTTGTGATTTAGAAACGTTTTGTTATTTGGTATCGAATTCTACAAAAGGGGATCCAGCCCCTCGCCCGTTTCTTATTTCAAAACCTTTCAGTCTAAATATCTTTCATGTTGCCTTTATAATCGTAATTATAGCTAATGAAAAGAGTGATTGAAAGACGATTTTGGAATGTTTAATTTTATTTAAAGACAAGAAACACCAATTAAGCTACAAACTAAAACTAAAATTGAGCAAAGCTCTACTCGAGTAATTAACACAGTAGAGCAACTTTTTTTTTGTCAAATGAAAATTTCGATTCTGGAATTTACTTTTTATACTTTTATAATATTGCTTATACTTTCTTTTGTACATGGTTCTTGTCACACAGTTTGAACCTTGATTGAGTATCCTTTCCCTTAATTTTTGGCAAGAACCGGGTATCGCGAGTTGAACACAACTCAAAAAAACTTTTGGGGGGCCACTCACAAAAGGCACTCACTAGACATACTATCCTCCATCATGCCTGGCCGACGTTAATTAATCAATTTGAGAGAAAACAGTTTAAAAGTTTTATTTTCAAAACAAAGTGCAGAGCTTTTTCCGTTTTTGATGTTTTTTTATGGTAGTGACGGCTTTGGATGATTTCGTCGTCTCCGCTTCTTCTTCTTCTGGTGTCGACGACTCTGGTTTCTGAGGACTGTTTTCCTTCGAGTCTATTGGTTTGCTGTATAGTGAGCGACTTTGTCTGCCTTGAAGTGTTTTCCCTGTTTCGCATGATTTTTTTTGTATTTCGTATATAAACTCAAATTTTGTTTGTCGTCATTTTTTTTCAGGAACTGCTTACCTTTGGCCTTTCTCAAACTGGCAAAACGACCGAGAGCAACCCCTACTGTGCTGACTTTTCTTTGAAGTTCCAGGCTAGTGACTCCGTTATCTGATTCTACAGTCGGTTGCCTTTCTAAAGAATGTGAACAGTTTAAAGTTGTGACTGTAAATTCTATATCACGTGGTTGCTCGTCAGCATTTGCTGTAATTGAATATTTAAATGTTTAAAAGGGTTTTTGGGAGAAGGGAGAGTTTGTGGGTCATAGCTGATTCACATACCTGCGAATTCTTCAACCGGTTTGTCGATTTTGTCGTGATCTATCCAAGTCAAACCCATTTCAACCTTTTCCGCCAAATCTTGCCAGTGATTTCGATTTTCCAAGCATCCCTCATATAGAGGCCGGATCCAGGGGAAAGTGTCGGACATTACTTTGTATAAAGGGAGACAAATGACATCGATGAAACCAACTTGCATCTGAGGGAGTTCGTCCTTTCTTTCTCGATCCATCATCGCCTGCAGACAGAAAATTTTTCGTTTTATGTCCATCTCCCCTGGACGTTTCAATGGTTAAGAAGGTTTTCCAACTCACCACAGGCTGTTGATTCAGCTGAAGCTTTTCAAGATCTCCTTGGTCGAAAAACTCATCGGCGACCAGTTTGGCCATTTTGTGTTGGACTTCCCAAGGTTTCGAAATCGCGCTTACGTCACATGCCGTCATCATCATTCCGCATAGTACTTGAGACATAAATTTTGGATTTATTAATTTTTTATAATTTACGAGCTTCTAATGATTATTTAGATGAACTTCTTACCTTCTTTCTTCTCCTCACTTTGCCAGTCGAACTCTCCATTGTCTACTAATTCTCTGAAACGATTTTTCTTCTTGAAGTACATCGCGAGATCCGTCGAGAGAATTGCATTTTCAACAATCTTCATAACTTGTCTGTAGTCTTCGGGTGAAAGAGCCTGAAAGTATTTTTATATTTTACACCTTACAGCTTACAGGAGATGTGATTCCTTTTACTCCTGTATTCTCCAGCCATTTCATGTTCTAACTACACGTGGTCATACTCACTTGAAATATGTTGTTTCCCTCGCTGTTTAGAATCATGACGCATTGGTCAAAATGATGATGTTCCATCGTGCTTGTCGTGTATAGTATTGCCAGGGGAGATTCCGTTTTTGTTTGAAAAGCATTATTGGTCCCTCTGTGATCCAGATCGTGACAAAGACAAGCGACTAGTAAACCCAGAATCTAGACGAGGAAATGATAAAAAATTATTGCTGTTGTGATTTTCGTACTCGAGCGTGTTAATTCTTTCCTTTGAAATTACCTCCAAATCTGTCATGAATCTTTCCATTTTCCCTGTTTTCAACATGGCGAACATGGTTTGAGCTACATTGAGAGCATGTCTCCAGTTGTGATATTTCACAGGTCGATAATTTTTTTTTACACTTAACACCCATCTACAGAGAACCTGAAATCGTTGTCGTGAACAAATTAGGTTCTAATCACTTCTAACAATGGATTTTGTCATGTGTTCACCATTTTACAGTAGTCAGTCAGCGAAGGAATATAGTCAAGTTCAGTTGAGTAATAACAAAAAAACAGTGAAGTATGCAGGATTTAAAAATTAATTCTTCATTGAAGTGTGCAATACTTATGAAACAAAGACTTCACGGATTGTACATCTTTAGCGAAAAGGAGGAGCTTTCAAGGTGTGTATGAAATGAATTCGTCAAATGATTGTGCTGGACTTTGTGATTATTCATCAAATTTTTAATATCTGCGTATACTTCAGTTCCAAATTATGCATGCAATTAGTATTCAGTGTAGGAATAAAATTCAAAACGAGTCAAATCGGCTCAGTCTTGTAATCAATTGTTAAAGGTGAAAGTTATTACGATAATCTATCAGAAACGACATTCTTACGTTGTAAGGAATTTGAAAATGATTTATCAAGTTACATTCCATGAACATTCGAATAGTTGCTCTGCAAGTGTCTTCATCAGCCAATTTAAAATCTATGAATTTAAAACTGGAAATAAAACGAAAGATTATACTTTAATGACGGCCATTTTGGAAATTTGAAGAAAAAAATTTGATTGATAGGAATATATATCTGGTCACCTTAACAAATTATAAGTTTCAGCGGAAGGGATGACATCATTATAAAGCCGTTCGGTGTCTTCGACGGATGCCGAGGCATGGTAGGATAGACACTCCAAAGCCACCTTCTGCTTTGCCATAAGCTTGCAAGCATTCTCATACATTTGGGTGTTGTGAATGCCCAAACCGCAGAATATGGCGAACGCTTCAAATATGGAGACGTCCGAATCCGTGAACGGTTGTCGATTCGTCTGGAAAATAAATTCCCCTGTCGTTAGCTTTTTGTCTTCTGGCTTGATTTTGAGGAGAGGATGACTGTATACCTTATTTATGAGTTGTGCGACACCTATTAAAGTTTTCTGGCCGTTCGAGATGGGCATACATAGAATGCTCTTAGTGAGGAATCCGTCATCTTCTTTGACGTCTTGGTTCATCCAAGATGGCACGTCGCTGATGTTGAGGATCTAAAATGTAAACTACGTCTTAAAATTTTTGGTTTAGATGGATCATTGATCGCATAAAAACAATTTTTGGTAAGAATTGATTTAAAAAAATGGCGACGGTTGGCAAACAACTTACTTGGCCATTGGCAGCCACATATTTGGCAATTTGCACTAATTTTGATTTGGTCATTTCCCCTGTTTTGGGTTTCAGGACAATGGCCTCTACTTCATCCGCTCGGAGTTCAAATATCGTTGAAAATCGAATAGTCTACAACAAATGAATAACACGTCACAAAGATACTCGTTAACGACCATCAAACGGTAAGAAATTTATCTTTTGACTTTTTCTAATATTTCTAACTCCTTACCGAGACATCATTTCCATTTTCGAAAATATCATTCACGTTAATGTTATTGCTCTGAAATCAAAATAAAAATTGTATAACACCTCATACATACTCAAAAACGAGTCTAACATATGTCTAAGTAACAGCCCTTAGCGATTTAACTACAATCAGCGGACGAGTTCTCTCCAGGGGCTTCAGTTTATAGTACCCATCGGGTAGAATTCGCTTATAGACTGACAAATTTAAAATCAAATTTGAACTAACGGACAATGCGAGAGTTAGTAGTAGTCATTCGGTGAAATAAGGTGATCATAGAACGGAAAAGGACCTCAAAAAGGAAGGCACTCATGCGCTTTACGGTTAATCATCTGAGCTTTACATCTAAAAAAAGGTTTTTGCGTCAAAGCCGATTACCCTTAAAAGGACATGTTCCTAGTTTGCTGTTCAAAGGAAACCCCCCAACCCCCAGCCGTTCGATTCTAGTTTTATGCTTTTCATCATTAATAACTTACTTGGCGCCTGGATAATGGCTGATGTTCTTGCTTGCTTTTATTTGGCTGTCTGATAATATGCTCTAAATGATTCTGAAATTGGAGAAAAAAATTAATTAGGCTTCATTCTAACAATTTTCACTAACATAAACATCATCCATAGCCGACCGACACGTATGCAGCTGTAGTGGGCGGTTTTCTGATTCTTATAAACCACAAAACACAGTTCTGGCCAGATAAAAATTAAAAGAAAACGTTTGTTAGAAATAGATACGGAAAATTATCTATCATTAGGTATTTGCCACCGGCGAATAAGAAGGAAAAAAATCGTTTTTCAAACTGGGATCACACCTCCCACCTCCCCGAGCCCCAATTCTCCTGAAAAAATTTATCTGCTGTTTGCTGTGATTAATGGTGCGGTTTAATCACGAACCCATTTTCTCGGTGTATTTATCTTGGGCAAAAATGTTGCTGGCAGCGGAAACATCAGATAATTCGATCTTTCCTGAGTTTCTTTGTTCGATGAAATTGCAAGATGGCCAGAGAAAACTTCATTAATTATCTGGGGAAATAGATAAAGAACTGGATGGGGGAGAAATTGGATTTTCGATTTTCTTTTTTTGATAAAAATTTTATTATAATAAATAAGCAGATTATACTTTTATATATTATAATTAGAATAGTATATCAACCACAGCCTTATTGATTTAAAATTTCGTCCGCCATTTTGTTTGCGGTTTATGGTAGTCTTGCCAAAACCTTCCTCCTGGATTCTTCTACTGGATCGTAATAAGCTGGTGTTGATTTGGTCGAAGTCTCTGTCTTCACCGGTTGAGGTGTTGGGTCTTTCTTTGTTCCATCTTCTTCTCCTTCTTCTTCTTCCTCCCCCTCTTCGAGTACTTCGTCTTCTCCTTCACCTTCGTCAACACCCTCGACGGGTGTTATACACTTTCTAACATCATCCATATACTGGATGTAAATGTCTCTTGCGATTAACATCATGTCGATGACTTGGTCTCTCATAAATGTCATGTTTTGTTGAGCTTCCGCCCAGACCCCCATCATGCACTGGAAGGGTCTCTGCTCTCCTCTGCATGTAGCCAAACCGCTTGCCGTCTGTATGATTAATTGATTTGTTAATCAGGTTGAGTTAATTATTCAAAATAAATTTGATGAGGTGGTTTGTGAAAATACCTTTTGAACCATTTCCCGGAACATGGCACCATATTCTTGCGCTTCCATCATGAGAGGAGAAGCAGCTTGCGAGGCTTCGAACATGGCGTCCTGGATGCAAGATTGAACGGTTGACTGTTCCTCACCCTGACTCTGTCCTGCTTCTTCTTCGTTTTGCCTTTCTTTCACAGCTTGTTCGAAACATTTTTTAACTATTTCCTTACCTTCTTCTTTGTTTTTAGCCTTTCTAAGACATTTCTTAACCTGAAAAAAATTTCGGTGTAACAACAGAAAATGCAGACTAAATAATTTTTCGGGTTAGGATGAAGACCGGAAATCAATTTTCCTTTGAAATCCTTTTCTTCTCACCAGTTTGGAGACTCCATCATACGATCCAGTCAGATCAATGTCTTTCTTCTCGATTTCTTCTTTAATTTCATCCGACAGTTCTCCTCTAAGTATTCCCATAACAATGGCTCTCGCTTCATCAATCATGTTCTCGATAAGTCTAAACGGTTCTTGTCTACTTCCCAAGTTTTGGTAAATGCTTTCGTCGCTGCTGTCATAATCCGAGTCTTTCTCTTCTGAAAGAGCAAAGCTCTAAAGGAAGGAGGGTGGAGAAGGAGATGAAGTTAATAATTCCTCACATTTTCGTAACTCACATAAACGACAAAAAAATGTTTTAAGAAAATTATACTTACCGTACATGCGACGAAGAAGAAGGAAAACGCGATAACTTTGGCAAACATTTTTCGAAATGAAGCGCGGAATAGATTGGAATGATTAATAATGAAAAGCACCGAAGCTTTTTATAAGAATCAAGCACGTGGAAAAGCAAATAAAACTTATTAACCTAAAAAGCCTTTAGACATAACCCATAAAATGAGAATTCATTCCCGGGAAGGAAGTTAAAAAAATAGAAAAGGAAGTTTCGAGAGGTTTTGTTAGCTTGGGACGTGAACCGTTAAAAAGTGTTCCCCTGGCCCGAAGCTTTCGTGAAAGCTTTCGAAAATTGAAAAAGGGTAGAAAATTTTGATAAAAACTCTAATGAATATCGTGAAACAGGGTAAATAGGTCGTCTACAAGGCCGCAGAATTCGTAATTAGCGTTTCGTGTTTGTCGTCAACGCAGACAATTTCAATATGGCTTAATGGGCCAAGTTCGCACCTGAAAGCGATGACGTCGTTCAAGAATAATAGAGCCTCGAACCTCGTTTAATTTGGAATTAAAAATAATAGTAATAACGATAATGAAGAGGAGGAAAAGGAATGAAATTCCCTTTGTTCCCCAATTCATTAACCTTTTATTAGTCTTTTCATCAGGCCAGCTTTCAGCTTCCAGCCTCCATCCACTTTCACTCCACTTCAGAGCAGGGAACAAAAGAGAAAACGAAAAAGAGAATTTTTCTCTTTAAAAAAGAAATCGGGTACATAAAAAGAAAGAGAAAAGGAAACTTGGACGTAATGAAAGTCCCCGAATAACTAAAATTTCGAGTTGAAAAAAAAAATTATCTCTGGTAGAAAGAAAATCGCTGAATTACCTAACTCCTGCTTTATTTCCCTCCGGTCTTAGCCTAGACTCCAACTTCGCTCTGAGCTTTCGTTCTGCAAGTGAAGTTTTCCATCTCCCATTTTATAATCTGTTACATTCCAGTGAAACTAACAAAAACCGGCCATTTTGTTGGACCAACTCATTTCGAGACATTCAAATCGTGCATTATTTATGAAATAAGTATTCGTTATAAACTTTCTCCCCAAAATCGATGGCATTTCTCTTGCTCTCAACTTGTGACGTCATTTTAGTCTCTTATAGTTAGTGATTAAAGTGAAGTGTTCTCATTTTTTGGGGTCATTTAAGAAGAATAGGGTGTTCCGTTATATTTAAACGGGTGGATGTATCTTCTCGTGATTTTGTTTTCGTTTTATTGAAATTTTTTTTTTCTAACTTGTTATGGAAAATGTAAATGGATGTGTCAGTTCGAACGTAAAAGATTAAAATCAGAAACAAAGCTCGCTAAGAAAGGTCGCGTATCAAAAACATCCACTTGAATCCATCGTCCTCTTTCAATGGAATTGAATTTGCTGTCATTTTTGCAAACGGTGCAGGTCGTTATCACATACCAGTAAAGATTATTAAGTATATTATCAATTTTCGGTAAATGAATTAGGTTTATAAGAAACTCTTGTACCGGTTTCCCGGGAAATGTGATTCGGTTTTGAAGTTGCGCGATTTTTACTCATAAACCGATGTCTGCAATGTTGATTTTCAACGCGATTATTAGTTTAATGTAAATTAATTTCGTTCCTAACCATCGCAAAAGCGAAAACTGACTATATTTCCATATTTAATGAATTAACTGGTTAAGGGTTAGGGGTTTTAGGAGACGAGAGAGAGAAGAGGCATCATGTCGGACTTTGAATTCCAGAACGTCTTTTAAACATTCTCAAAGCACGCCGATGTTTCCTCGCCGTTTTTCAGATTTTCACTTGTCTGCCATTCTGATTCGTTTTTATTAAATTTTTTCCTCGCGAGAAAAATTTCAATTCTCTGCTTATCCTTACCTCCTCGGAGCATCCCTCCAAATCCAGTAGATAAACGGCGCATCTATCGCATTTGAGTAAATCCCTCGCTTCTCTCATTATCTTCGTGACCAAACATTCCAAATTGCTTTGCTCCTCGAAGATGCTTCTTGCCAAATGTAAAAGTATCTGAGGAAGAGAAAATAAGGGAAAAGTTTTGTTTGGGTTTTCTTTTCTCTTTGTTATTTTCTCACGAGTTGGTATTCTTTGAGAGCTGGACGAAATCGAAAGCCAAAAGACAAACAACAAAAAAAAGGGTCACGTTAAATCAACACTTTAAAAAAAATAGAAAAATTTTTCCTTTCTCCGTTTTTGTTTTCTTTTTATCCGAGAGAAATTCAATCCTGTTTGGAAAGAAGAGAAGAAAGCTCTTAATGTTAAAGCTAATTACGAATTGAAGAATCCATTTTGTCAAATAAAAGTCCTTCAAGCTGATATCCTTGTTTCAAAATCGTTTTGGATGCCTTAAACCTGTTAGCCTAAGCTTTAACTACGTTTAACGGTAATTGGAGCAGAATGACTGATCCCAGATGGCATTGACTTATGTCTGCCGGCTTATGAGGGACAGCCTTTCTCAGGTTTTTATAAATTCACCACGCAGACATTTCTTTCGCCATTTTATCTGCCAACAGTCTTTGTCTATAGTTTCTAGGATTTATTCAAAACCAAAAAATTTTTTTAAAACTAACTCAACTCAACCAAAGAGCTTTATAGGGCAATGAGATTCAGTTCATGGTGTTGACAATGGCGGTGAGCAACAGCAAACGACATTACCGATGTTGAGGTAGGGAAATGGTAAACTAGGTCATTAACACAAATATTACTAAAATCTAACCGATTTGTTGTAGTTAATATAAAAACTATTTTTAGGACACTATAACAAATTTATACATTTTTAAGGATGAATGTTGTGTTGTTCGTTGACGTACACCTCATGAATACTGTAGATTTGGCTTATCTTTGAAAATTCTCAGCCGATGCACAGCAACAAAGGAAGAAAGGCAAAAAAGTCTACCGGAAATGGGAGAAGGAGGCAGAAGAAAAGAGATAAAGCGAAGAAAAAAATTTCAGGATACTAGACGATGGAATGGGGGTGAGGGTGGGAAATATATTTTAGAGTATGTCTAAAATAAGATAAAAACAAACAAATAAATGGAATCTGAAAAATTTGATTTTGTAATCTGGGAGGAAAGGAAAACTTTGATAAGGTCGTAATTTTTCCATTGGCTGCTCAAATATTTTGCTTATTTTTCCCTCCTCCATTTTGATTTTACTTTCATTTGTAAATAAAATGGATTTTCATTTCTATATTTTATCACAGGGAAGGAAAAGAAAGTTGGGGAAATGGGAGAAAGGTTAAGATGTAACTCATAAAAACAAAAGTTTATTAAACTAAAAATTCTTTAAGATGATATAAAAGTTTCCGGATTTAAGGGTTTTTGGGTTTCTCCTTTTTTAAATGTTCTGGATTCAGCAAAAAGAAAAATTTCTTTCTGGGAATGATTCGTGCCAGCAAAATTCTTAAACTATAGCAAAAATAATTTTTTAAATTCGGTTCAGACTAACTTTTCTTTTCGTTTTGGTTTTGTTTTATATATTCATCCTTAACTTGAAGTTTTTAATATTTTTATTTATTAATAAATAAGATGTTATGGGGTATTAACGTGTGTTTTCCCCGTAATAATTCGAGGATTAACGGATTTTCTCTGATAACGTGTGTAATCAAAAGTTATTTTCATTTTAAGTGGGTATTATGCACAATTTCCCAAATTTTTTTGAGTTCCTGGGTTAGTTTTCCTGATTTCATTCCCTCCATTATCTTCTGGATGTAGAAAAATAAATAAATAAACCTACAGAAATGTTGTAGTTGTTCCAGCAGAGTTCTCACCTTCTCTATAACGGGTTGGTAACAAACAACTTGCACATTTGCACTAGGAAAGTTGAGGGATGGAACGATTTTTCACTTTGACGGATCTCCTTATTTAATTTTCATTTCATAAATAATGCACACTTTGGTACTGAATTCAAATCGTAAATGCCACTAACACCAAAGGATACGTTCATAAATACAATTCAATTTACTCATGTTGGTTTCAATTATCTAAAAATTTTTATTTTTTAGTTTTTACGTTTAAAAATTTAAATTTTCAATAACATACATTTAAATATAGTTTGTGCGATCCCGATTTAAGTATTTAAATTGTGAAGGAAATGAGCCGAAACGTGTTTTAAATGGGTTTAAATTTTAGCTAAATTTGAACCGAAGCCAAACGACCCAAGAGAAAGGCTGCTGACGAAAATAGAAAATCGGTAAAAGACCCTCATGGAAACGTAAACCACAAAAAAGCTTCAAGGGTAGTTGGAGACTCAAATTTGGAGATAAAATCGCAAAACGAAATGAATGAACTTCACATCAGAACATTTTTTCCTTAAAAAAAGGAGAAAATCGAGGAATCAATCAATTCCATCTTAATAAAATATTTGATTACTTAAATTAAGAGGAAAGGGAGGAGTCGAGAGAGAAAAACTGATAACACTCTGTTTATACGAACAAAATGGCGGTGTATCTACCTTAAAAATTTTTATCCACCAAACTCACCTGATTCCTTTTATACTCTTGAACGGAAAGTTCAAATAGTTGTGCGTTTTGAATGCCGATTCCACCAAACGTCAGATACCTTTGAAATACCTGAGAGAGAGAGACAATTAAAAAAAGAAACGTGGATTAGAAAGTCCGTTTAGAGAGTCCTTTGAGGATCTTTTTTTGTTGTTGAGAGGCCCATTAAACTTACTTCAACATCTCTTTGCGTGAATTCTTGAGAGCCATTCGTTTTATTTATAATCTGGGCTACTCCGATCACATCCCCTTCGTAATTGCATATCGGCATTGAGAGAATTAAATTTGTTTTATATCCTGTTCGCATGTCTATTTCACTGTTGAATCTTGGATCCTGGATAACATGTTAAAGAAGAAAAGATAACGTGAGACGGGATAGTAAATTGAAATGCGGTATCCTGGTCCCGATTATAACTTTCAGAAAGGATTCGATATTGGATATTGGATTCGTCGCAAAACCGCATACTACATGACTCGGAAAAATGTTTAGTTTTAACTCTGTCGTGTTTCATGTGACTTTTAAAAAGATATCATTATCCGTTAAATGAAAACAATGCTCAACAAGGTTTTTACTTGCCTGAGAAAATTCCCAAGAGAATTTCAAGCCACAAACGGGGGGACATTACAAATGTTGGTTGGAAATAACTTTTCGAATTTTCCTTCCCAACCCCCCGCCATCTTGCCCTTCATTATATTAGAAATAAAACCCCACCGCAGGAAAGATTAATAAATAATAAAACATATTTTAATTTGTTTGTTTGCTTGTTTGTCTAAATAATGCTACAGGATTTCGAATTTCCCCGTTTTCAAGTCTATATTGAGCCAGTATGACTCATTTAAAATTCTTCATTCCTGTAATTATAAACATTTTTTTTAATGAATAAATGATTGGAGTGTTCTTTATTCTGCGAAATGAGTTCTGGAAAGTACATTGCTTTTGAAATGAGTTATAGATAAGTGTGGAGTATTTGTGAAACAAATCACCGAGGTAGTGTGCACTACTTATGAAATAAGCTCTGCGAGTGTGAAATATACGAGCAGAACACTCCTGAAACCAGACTAAGTATAAGTTTGTTCTATGATGTCTTAATTTTATAAACGCAAACCTAACTCAGTGTATTGATTAAACTCACGGATACATAATCCTTAAAAATTTTATTTGTTTTATACATAAGTTAGGTATTTTTTATAATTGGAATGAAAAATTTGTGAATGATAATCCCGTTTCATTTCTGAGTCAAACTGGCCCATTAATTCATGAGTTCAGCTAAATTTGAAAAAAAGGAAAGCAGCCTCCACCCATCCCCGTCCGGAAAAATCTCAGTGCATGCACGAATTTCATAATAGAACAACTAAAACACCGAAGAGTGGGAAAAAAACCAAAATTACGAATTCCGGGAACGCCATCAAATCAAAAAACAAAATATTTTCTAAAAAAAAATCTTTATGGAGTTGAAATTTTCCAACAGAGATTTTCCCACACTCTTTTACATGCACCCACGCGACATGTGTATTAATAAAAAATCAAAATTTCCATTTTAACCCCCGCGCCATTTCTTGTCTCCTTCTCAAATCAATATTATCGTCTGCTACATCACACTCTCTCAATTATTTTCTATTAAAACACTACCGAAAGGACAGTAAGAAAAGGGAGGTGCGCGGGGGAGGATGAAGAAAAAAAGACTTAAAGCCAAAACCAATAACATGTTGTCTGTCGTTTTGGGTTATTTTCCTGGGTGACCTGAATTCTTTTTTTCCCCGCCTTCACCACCGATACCCCCGGAAAACCTCAGCCTTATCCAACGTCCCTTTTTTCCCTTTTCAATTTCGAAAATGAATTTTTCAATACACTGACGGACGGCCTTTTTGTTTTGCTTTTTGATTTATTTTTTAATTTGCCTTTTGATTGAAGTCGAAGGAAGAGAGAGAAAAATTTTTCCTGTTGTTTTCATTGCTGACTGGACAATCGGATTTGTCGAATTTACTCACATTGTAAGCGTCTTTTATGTTTATCACTTCTTTGCTCTGAGCGACGTAACCGACTATACCCACGCCGAATGGGATTTTGAGTTCTTCTTGTTTGACTTTTTCAATGGCCTCTTCAAAGTCTGAAAAACAAAGGAGAGCAAAAGTCGAGTTTTTGAGGACAACTCTGGGGTTTTCAAGTTTTCCTTACTTCGTAAATTAAAGAGAGAGAGAGAGAGAAAATGAGAGAAGAGAGGAAGACATTCACCTGTATCTACGGTCACGTCAAATAGTTTAGCAACTAAATAACGTTTGTCGGGCGGGCCTCTTGCTAAAAATAAACTTCCTCTGTCGGCATAAGTTAATAAGCAAACGTTTATGAGGATCTTGTGACAAAGAACATCGATGTCTAGTTCGGTGGCCACGTCGCGGATTAGTTCCATGAAGAAATCACTTTCGTCAATCGAATGGATTTCCTTCCGGCGATCCGAACAAGTTCTGGAAAAGAAAAGGAACCATAACGTATTCTCACTGTAACCAAATAAAACATATCTTCAAAGTGAGGCAACCTCAAGCGTGGATCTCATAGTCGTGTAGAAGGAGTGGAAAAGTGAGGAATACTAATTTGGGAAAAGTTTGAAACCTAAAGTTTGCCCCTAAGACAAACAAAAACTTCTTAATAACTCATCTAAATAAATCAACGGAAACAAAAGTGAATTAATCGCAGGAAAAAAAAAAGTTTAAATTTAAGGCAGGAAGAAAAGAAGGAAAACTTTTTCGGGTAATTTTGAGCTTTGTTAAAAGCTTTCCTAGAATAACAAAAAAAAAAAAAGAACGTGACAACCTTATTCTGGGTGTGGTTATTCCATTAATTCTGGGTCAATTCATTAGCGTTTTACTAATCACAATAATGCTTCACGAATATCGAGTCAAAATGGAATCAGTCTGGTCTGGGTCACAATATGTCAATGTCACTAAACGGGAGAGGGGTGAAGGGGGCACAAACAAAAAGATTTTCAAATCGCAATCCCAAAGTGGGTTTTGAACAAGAAAAGGTCGGATTTTATCGTATAAACCCGAGTCTCTACCTTTTTTGAAAAGCTAAGAACAAAAAATAAGTTCCGGACTAAGAAAAAGGTCGAATCGCTTAAAGTAAAGCTTTTGGAAGAATTAAAATCTTAAAATTTCAACACGTGACTCGGCTAATCAAGCTAATTGATTTGTCTTAAGAAACTTGTCTTGGTGTTTGAGATTCTTTTAATTAATAATGATAATTAATTATATTAATTAGATAGGAAGATGTTCTCGACAGCACGGAGAACAGATGGCGTATTTCCTCATAGCGTTGTTGGGAGTAGTGTGTATTGATGTAGTTAGCATCCAATTGGAGAAGATTTGAAGGAACTAAACACAACAAAGCGTGAACATAACTAACCCTTCTGCAAACTTCTGGAGGTCAATATTCAAATACTTTCTAAACAGGACAGCAATCGGTCGGAAAAACAACTGTGAATCACATACCAAGACCTACAAAACAGTTCAAGTATCCCACAAAACTAAAAACGGGTGGAAGGTAGATAACGAAACGGTAGAAACTGAACAAGAGAACAAACAGATCCTGGACCAAAAAAGAGGAGGAAACTATCAATCCAAAAGGGCGGTGGAAACATGGTCCTTAGATGGTCTCATTCTGCCTTTCTGATGTAAGAGCTATTCCAAAATTCCACGAAACAGGAAACAGAGAGGGAAAACAAAAACAAAAGATCACATTCTACTTTTATAAGAGATCGAGTGGAAGGAGATGAGAGAGAAAACAAATTTTTTTTACCCTTTTTTCTTCTCTTCTTTTAAAAGAAAAGGTTTTTGTAATTGCACTTACCCATTTTGTGATTTCGTCCTTTTGGGCGAAGACGAAACCCAAATTTGGAACAATTCAGAAGTCACGGAATCACTTCTTTCAATTTTCTTCCTCCTCGTCCGTCCATCGTCTCCGATGTCTTTTTTGTTCTCGGAGCCCTTCGACTCCTCATTTTCTTCCGAGTTACTCGATTCCCTCTGTCGCAATTTAATTTCTGTTATTCTATTAATGAGATCTTCGTTTCCTTCACTAAGGAGCCATTCTTCGAATGCGCCTGGGTGATTCAAGTAGATTTCGGTTAGATTGACCTTAATATCATTCATATCAATCACAGTTCTGTTGTAACAATGATTCACCATTTTAGTTTTTCATCGGAATCTTTTTCCCATTTATGACCTTTTCTTTAGTTAAACTGTAACGGAAATGTGAACGGTTTCTTTTGAAATTCATCTGCCCTTTCTTCATTTCTATTAATATTTTATTATTATTACTATTATGACTTCTCCTTTTTCTTTCTTCGATCTCCCTCTCTCTCTCTAGTCTTCGTTCTCGTTTTGTCTTTTGCTTCTCGTTTTCCTGTGTTCACTTCTTCCGTTACATAAAATCATATTGTCGTCGACTTTATTAATATTATTTAAGGGTTTCAAAAATCTTTAGAAGCTTTCACCGTTCATTGTTTGCTGAAAAGAACAAAAAAAAAGAAAAGTTCAAAGTTCGTTAAACGGTTATTAAAAGGGATAAAGTTCTTTTCCATTTTTTTCTTTCACTTCTTTTTTTGTTCAAAAACGACTTCCGAAGTTATCTGGATATAAGGGAGAATCAGCCAAGTGTGGATAATTAACCCGGCCTTTGAAATGAAATTTTTAATTTTTTTAAGAGAAAACAAATTTTCCAACTTCATAAATTCTATTTTTTTTTATTAAGTGAAAAGTTAAAAATAATTTCTGAAACAACAAAAGTGTCGAGAATTAGTTTCGTTCTAGAAACTTTTTGGGGGATAAGCTTTGAGGAAACAGAATCCGGTCCAAGACCTAAATTTTTATTTTATTTTAAACTACTAGTATATTTAAAAAACTTTATATGAAACTTTTGGCTTAAACTGTTTTTAAAATGAAAACAAAAAACACTTGTCGCGAGATAGAATGGGACCGAGGAACCGTGGGGTGAGAATTTTGGCTCTCGAACTACTAGAAATTAAGGTTAAATTAACTTGATTCCAATTAAATCATCGAACAATTCCTGGTTCTTCCCCCATTTTCTCTCTGACAGTTAACAGTTGAAAAAACGTTTATTGAGCTTGAGAGTTGAAAAAAAAAAATTTTTTTTTATTGCAAGTCAGCGCCATGATTCTTTTTTAACTTCTCCCAGTAATAATTTTACTAGAGTTTCGATTCTAAGAAAGAAGGAAAAGTTTTTTTTATTTTATTTCCTCTAATTCGACTACCAGCACGAGATTTTTGTTCGTTTTATTATGTTTTCTACGTCTAAGAATCACAAACAGAACGATCCTTCGCGAGATTTCCCTGAATTTCATTTTATTTTATATTCATGTCGTCATTCTGAATTAAATAAACCTCTCCGACAATGTGTGGAGGATTTTACGTGGGAAATTGGGAAAAATCTCGACGCTACCCCTCTATTTATTTTATTTAATTCTACTTTATTTTGAATTCCGTCCTTGCCCTGTGTAAACGAATACTGTCTGACTCTCTGTCTGGATCTGGAGTGTCTCATATCAGTAATTATGCTTTTAACCCAACCACAACCTAAGGCTATGTACCCTTGATCGACTCCCGAGGCCTTTTTCCTTCAATATTTCATCCCACATAATAATGGAGACTATAATTCAGGCTATCCTTCTGAAATTCTATTCAAATTCGTCCGTTTCTAATCACAAATCTATCATCTTAACAAAATTTTATCTATGAAGGACAATTGGTTCCATACAACTTCTGGTCTCAATAACATTGGCCATTTGGAGATAGGAACTGATGGGAGACACTCCAAACTCAGATATACAGTATTTTGTGGGTAACTGTAGTTAGCAGGGTGTTCCAAAATTAACCACAAAATTTGAATTTGCCGCCATGTTTGCTGCAAAACTCTGAAAAAAGGACAATTTGATAGCTGAGAGTTTGGAAATAGTAAAAATGGACACAGAATGAATGGTTAGTACCAAAACAAAATTTTTAGTCTTTGGAGTGTTATTTTTAGTGAATAGCATAAGGTTGTTGCCTACACACTCTTTTGGAGAAATTTGCCGCTGCCAAACTTTCATAATTTTTGAAAAATCGTTCAATAATGATAACAAGTTGTTATATCGTACACAACTCCATTTATACTAAGTTTAAACTCTTAGCTGTAAGAGCTGTGCCCTTTTTCAGAGTTACCAAATTTTTAATGGCGGCAAATTCAAATCTAGGACACCCTATATAGATGCTGAATTCATATTGGCTCACGAATTTCTCTTTACACGTGAAAATGTAAATTACTACTGGCCCCCACTTTCAATTTATTTAGCTACCGTTGGAAATTTAAGTTAAAGAGAAACGATATCCAAAAAATTGATTTGAATTAAAATTAAATTTGGAAAAAAAAAGAGAAAACAAATCGGTCCTGTAACAATTCCCTGGTTATAAAAATTCTGTGTCTCCGTCAAATATTTACTTTTCAAACACGTAAATTCAATTTAATTATTAATTAGAAAAAGGAAAATTAAAAAAATTTTAATCAAGTTTAAATGTAAATGTCAGGATTAGCAATTAAAAACTAAAAAAAAAAAAATTTCGAAAAACCAGATTCTTTTTTAATTTTGATAAAAATTCTCCGGTGAACTCTCTTTTTTTTCCCCGGGCTGGTTTTCCACCTCAAAACGCTCTAGTTTTCCGCCATTTATTTTATTCATTAGCCTGATGCTGCAACCATTCATTAAGCTGAATTAAAATGTCAACATTTTAATTAATTTTGCCGGAAGACTCTTATAAAAGAGGTTAAGAATAATTAACTCGCTATTTGTTTATAATAAAAATTCATATCAGAAGCTACTATATGTCTATCTAGCAAAACCACTCCACATCACTTCACTCCACTCAACTCGGAGTCCTTTATGGATTTTGCTACGACGACAAGAGAAAACTTTATACATCAAATTTTTTATTACACGTTCGCATTCGTCAAATTCGAACGTAAAAAAAAATCTTTTACTAGATTATGCCGGACAAGAGAGAAAGAAAGAAAGAGAGAGAGTAGGGGAAAACCTAATGCTAGTTTTAGTGGCCATTCTCGAGTAATAAAAAAATCGTAAATAACCAAAAATAAATTTCAGGCAATTAGTTTCCACGCATTGGGGTCGAAGTCTGTCTCTTATCCGCACAACATGTCCAAGTTTTTAAAAACCCTCATCCTTAATAACCCAATTCAAGTTCAAAGCTTTATTTCGTCATCATCATCATCATCTTCTTCACCTTTTTCGAAAACTCAAGCAATTTAAATAATTGACAGAAAAATTATAAAACCGACAGTGGATTCCATGGAAAAATTATCTCTCCATTTAAGGTTAACTAGAAGATGATTTCGTCATTTTCTTTTGTCACCCATCCACCTACCTACCACCCCCAGGCCCAAAGAAATTTAATCAAACTGGTGACCTCAAACAAAAGTTACGGCTTTTTAATTATTGTTGTAAATTTCGGCGAACCGTTTTTATAGTTGACATAAATAATTCGAAAGCTTTAAAAACCGGATTTCCTCCCAGAGATTTAGTCGCGGGCCCAAGAGTTTGGGGGCCCTTTTAATCTGTCCACATTAATTATGCATGATATTAATTAAAGGAATATTTACAGTGTTCGAGTCCAAGGCGAATGAATTATCAATAGAGAACGTTTTATGAGTTTTAGAGGGAAATATTGAGACTCTTTTTTGCTTTCATGAATAACAAAAACCCGGGGCGATGGGGGAGGAGGGAAGGCACGTCAGAAAGACAACAGGAAAATGAATTAGTTTGGTAACGTTATGTAAAATTTAGAATTTAAAAGCGATTGATTGATCAGAGAGTAAATGAATATCCACAAATCATCGGGTAATGGATTTAATAATTTGGAAATAAATCGTAACGTTATTGAAACGAAGGTTTTCCTTTTCCACTTGACTGATTTCGAGTTTATTTATCAAAAAGAGAAAAATTTTTCTTCGGGAGAAGAATTTTAATTTGTCTGACATTTTCAAAAATAAAATTAATGGAAGTCGAAAAAGAAAACTGAAAACTACTCACCTCAAGTCAGATATGAATTATTGTTTTAACGTGAATCAAATATGAAATCCAAAGAGAGAGTGAGTGTGTGTAAGAGAGAAGAGAGAGAGGAGAGAGAGAAAAACAAAACAAAAACAGAAATTATTGATGCCGCTCACATCTTACAACGACGACTAAATAAATAAAATAAATCGACGAGCGTTCGTTATTTATTTGAGGAAAATCACCAAATAGAAAATTATTATTATTTTATTATTCCCGATTTTGATTATTTATATTTTAAACAAAGAAATGACAAAATCGAAAACACTCGCGGAATATGCTCTGTGAAAACGAGTTTTGTTTAGCTGATCGGCAGCAGCGAACTAATCTTCCTGGGATGCTGCCCGGTACTTCGGTGCATTCCCCTATGACCCCCCCTTCCCCGACAGGCATTCCTCCAGATTTTCAGAGCCTGCGCTTTCCGGACCTTCGTTCCATTTTCCTTTTCGCTTCATCCGGGATTACTTTTCTTTGGAACTTCTTTATAGTGACAGATCGTTTGTCGCTACTTTCAATTTTCATTGCGAATTATGTTTTTATTTGACTCGAGTACTAATGTAAGGATCACGAGAGGTCCTTTTCATTCTCCTGACTTAATTCTCTTTCCGTTTATTTACTCTGTGAGCCTTTTCCGATGAGAGCAAAATCGTCCTTTCGATTTCGGCTGATTTGAAGATAAAAAAAAAAGTTTTCTCGATTCTTATTTCATGGAGCTTTAGATTTTAATAAGTTTCGTGAAATAGGCTTCCGAATTCTAATTTACATATAATCGAGAGAAGGTTGGGAAAACTCGAGAGGTTATGTTCCTTAACCGTGAAATTGAAATTACAAAAGCGAACCCATTCACGTAACAAGGCCGAAAGTTTGAAATATAAATTAGAGAAATGGGAATTTGATAGCAAATACAAATATTTTCAAAAGAAACTTGACTGAGAATTGAAAAGAAAAATTTTCTTTGACGTCTCCTATTCAGTTCGCTTGTAATTCACCTGAGTTTCCATACACTCTCTGACCCGAGCCTTCTATAAAGTTTATCAGGCGGTTAAAGGTCTTAAATAAACACGGCTTTGATTTTTGATTTAAGGTCCGATTAACTGTGCTCTTTTGAAGTTATTCACAGGAAATTAGTTTCGGTTCGATTGACAAGCTGGAAACGAGGTTTTAACAAAGGAGGTCATTTTTTATAAGTATATAAATGAAAAGAATATCAAAATCAGTTTCGACATCACATAATTTTCATACTTAGGTATTTGAGTAATATATATATTTTAAAATATAGAGTTGGTGAATTTGCTTCCACAAATTTTCTATTTACTCTCTTCCGAGTCGCTAAATCTTTGATATCCAATGCTTCTTCGATAGTTAACAATTTCCACAACTTCTTCATCTTCAGAACAGTTCTACAAAACAAAAAAATTACTTTTTGGTTATGATTTACCTCCAATTTGTCATTTAACATTTGAAACACTATTCCAATACCTCATTTAGATATTTTTTAGACATTAGCAAAAATGGTGAGTACAATATGTTTATTAATCCAACTGTTCTCATCATCCATGGAAAACCAATGGCTCTCACTATTTCACTGCCAAAAACGGGTCCTAAAGAATTGAAGACTATCAATTTTTTATATTCAAGATGGCAACTATACCTATAAATTTGATCACCCCAAAAATATTTCAGTTACCAAAAGAATACGCCAAACTGACTGACATTTGTTGGATAGCATAAACGGTTCCATAGTGAGCGGAATAGTTTGTGTCTACTAGACTAGCTAAAAGAGGTACCAGAGCAGCATCGACTGCACCAATACCGAAACCCAGGAGGAAGTGTGGAATGACTAGTTGAAGCATTGTTCTAGCAGCTGGCACCTGTCAAAATAAAATATGAAATAATTTTTTTTTGTTTAATTATTAATAAAGAGCGAAAGGGTTTTTAGTTTTTTCGGATTACTAAAAAAAGCCCTCGAGAAGCTTTTTCAATTTGGATTAAGCTGAATAGAGTTCTTTTAATTTTAGCAAAGATTTTTCTTTCTTAGCATTAAACATTTTTAGAGCTTTCAGCTTTACCTCTTCTCTCAAATGAGGGTGAAGTATTTAAGACGTAAAAATCAAGATGGCGTATTTTCAAAAGAAAGGTTCCCCCGCGAGGGAAGAGAGAAAAACTGAAAAGGAAATTTTTCTCATTCGAAACTGAATGGAAAATTTCGTTTTAAAGGAACTCTAATTTTTTTCATCTTTTTTTTCAATTTTCTCTCCTTTTTTTTATCGAATGGAGCTGAAATTTCCTTCTTTCGCGATAACACACAAAATCCAATTCCGCTATGACAACTTGATATACCAGAAAAGCAGAGAGTCCGACTAAAATCATGGCTGGGAAAGCAATTTTCAATCTTCCGACTTGATAGGCGATGATTCCAACCGAGTTAGTTCCAACTACATAACCCAAACTATCTGGAATAAATGCTGTTCCAAGTTGCCACTTCTAAAACAAAAATCCAAGGAAGTAAAATTAAAAACAAAAATTTTTCCTCTAAATCTATCGTTAAATACCTTTTCATGCGGTCATATACCTTTGGCTTAATTTCTTTAAGAAGCCATATTGGTAAGCAAGGTTCTAGAATAGCTATTGTTGAAGTGGAAATCCCAACGGCACCACCTGTTAACAGTATCCGTTTATCGGTGAGGAGTCGAAGCCAGCCAACATTTTGAAAACGTTTCTGAAAATAGATAAAAATTTTAGGCCTCTTCACGTCTTTTTATTATTTTCGCACTCGAAATGGTTTCGAACTCACCTCTTGAGCCGGTTTTAAATCCGAAAAGTATATTTGCAAAGCTGCGAAATTTTTTTTGTTTGTTATTTTTATTTGAAACGGGGATGATACCGAATCAATCAAATTATGTTTATTTACCTCCATCAAAGCAAATAAATATGACGACGATTAGAAACGGGGCGGATTTTCCCAGGCAGTCGTAAACGAAACCTCCAAAAGGATAACCGATCAACACTCCAACGGCCACGCTTCCAAGGACGAAACCCATAATTCGGCTTCGTTCAGGCTCGTTTGGATACTTCTCCGCGACCAAGCACATACCTTTGAAAGTAGAAACGTCATCAGGAAACGGATCACAAAAGTGAAATCGATGTAGCGTTGCTATTACCTGTTATTCCAATACAGGAAGATGCTACTCCTTGCATGCTCCTTGCCAAGAACAGGGTCCAATAATCTCCTCCAAAAGCGAACACTGAGATATATAAAATAAAAAATGTGGTAAAAAAACGAAAACCAACAAGGGGTCTTCCAATCAGAGCCCCCCATCGTCTTTCCTCCTTCATTTTACAAATTGACATTTTGTCGTAACAACATGACTTACTGGTCGCCGAAATTAGTAATACACACGTTCCTACGAAGAGTGGCAGGTAATAACCAACCTTAGTCGTGATGATACCAATTAAAGGATTTAAGAAAAGCTGGACGACAGCTTTCGAAGACAAAAGTAGACCGACTCTCCCGTTTTCGCTGTTTAGGTCGAACGAAACGCTTAACGGAGGTTTGAATGTTGTTTTCTGACTGGAGTTGTGTTGGTCTTGATATGATTTCTGATATTCTTGATTGTTGTCATCCTCAAATGCTTGAATTGAATTTATAAGAAAGTCCGGCATTATAGGAACTAGAAATAAAATGGCGGGAGTTATGTATGGATACTCATTTCTAGGCATTTTGGATGAACACTAGTTTTTTGTTTACCCACCAACCATGGTCAGAAGTACATTATCCAGAAGAAATGATAGATAGATAATACATATCGTTATTCTTCTGCTATCTCTTTGCAGATTCACAAACCAATTATTAAGAACGTGCATTCTTATTAATTAATTAATCATCCCGCGAAATAGTTCATAATAATAATTCTAAAACCTGATTTGTGACACTTAACTCACATCTCGGACTCAACACACGTGATTACGACTTTAAAATGTGTTAAAGTACCAGTCAGCAAGTCGAAATCTTGTGCTTGACTGATCTCGTTTTTTTTCGGCGGGAAAATATTTTTGAAAAAGACTTTCGCGTCAACGAGAACGAAAGCTTCGCGAGAATTGACCATAGCCAAAAGGATGGCATTTATTTCAAGGGAACGCATGCTCAGTGTGTACAACGGTTTTAACAGACTGAGTCACTATGGTTACAAAGGAGACAAATTACGACAAAATTTTTCGGTTCGTTTCCTTCCAAATAAATGAGAAGCCTGTCAGGGAAAAAACTGGCTAACTTCCTTTCGATGGGTCTTTTCAATTTTCCAAGGGTTTTCCACAAACCTCAGAAAACATTTTAAGAGGTGTGCTCAGGTGTAACATCTCTCAGTTCAAATTCATTTAAGGTCTTAATCTGACTTCGCGGTTTTTGCGTCTTAATGGAAACACGAAAGGAGAGAAAAAAATTTTTTGTTTATTTTACCAAAAAAAATTTATTGAATACAGTTTCACACGGTTTCCTTTCATTTGACACATTTAGAAAATGTTTTCTGACACACAATATGATATATAAAAATTATATTTTGTAGCTATAAATTTGAGGAAACGAAATTTCCAAGCGGAGATTCCACCGGCTAAAAGTAGACATAACTTCTTTTTCAACTGAAGCAAAGCTTTATTGGCGATAATTGAAATTCCTTCAATGGAAATCGATATTTATGTTTACCTTATGTACGAAGCTCATATCCTTTCTTAACCAAAGAATTTAACCCATTTAATGCAATCTATCCATTCCAGATGCTCCAAATTTCCAGTCTATTGGGCAAGGAGTATCATCAGTATATCATCTTTGACCAGGATTTCGTCCATGATGAAATGGTAAGTTGACGTGAACGCTCTGTTTGGGTATGTTAAGTGCGAAATCTCGTCCTTTCATCATACATAAATACACACTATTAGTGTCATAAATCCTTCATTCTTCGTCACTTAGTGGTGCGTTTTACATCATCGACTGAATTTCGGTTATATAAATGCCTATGCAAACACCCTTGAGGTATATATTATTCCCTATTCAGATTACATGTATGAAGAAGACTGACAGTTAATCTAGAACGGATTCCCTATGGCAGCTTTCTCGGGTGGAGTTGTGTGTATCACCCGTGTAAAAATTAGGATTCGACAAACCCATTTCCGAGCTTTTGTATGTGATTGTACCAAAAACCAGATCGTTTAAACTTTGCTGAGACACATAATTGGGATCTGAAGCTTCCGGCAAAACATTTCGGTCTAAGGATGGAAGAGAGCGAACGGCTCGATCCCGTATTATTGTCGCTACCATGAGATAGGTCCTCGGTATAAATATAAAAAGTAGAAGAACAGTGGCTGTTGCGTTGAGACCGATGGCAACTGCAGCGTCTTTTTCTTCTTGGGTAACAAAAAGTAAAAACCAAGCCAAGCTGACCAAACTACTACAATAAAGAAAATGCTTATGGAAAAGAAAAGGCCTTCTTTGTAGTTCCTCCTCGAGCGGATGATGAAAGGACTCACGCATGTTAGCATAACCAGCAAAAGAATATCATAGCCAAGCCCAAAAATGAATTTATATGTTGCATGAGACGAGGAACAATTTAATGAGTTCTCGATCGTCTCATGTGCCCACTGTTGCGTGGTTAAGGATACTTGAACCCCAAACATAAATAAACATAATGTGGTTTGTAAGTAACCGTTTATGTGACTCACGAAATTGGTTTGACTCTCGCTTGATGCTAACATCATGCTTCTGGATAATAGTAAAGAGAAGGGAATGGCATAAACCAGAGGAGGTCCTCTCATGCGAAGACTACAAATCAAACTCGATAACGAGTCATCATTGGAAGGGAGTTCAACATGGAAAGGTAGCGAAGAGCCGAACATGATAACAACCGAAAACATGAGTACGAGCGTGAAATATGGAGAGCCTTCGAGTATGTCGTCTTTACAGAATCTACTGACTATAAAAAACATGATTGATAAGGTGCATATGATACCCACGAACCCAACACTCGTGTTAATCGAGACCCATGTAAGAAATCTCCAAACCAAGACACTGCCCTCGTCTGTTGCGTTATGGTCACGAGTGAGTTGAGTAAAATTTCTTTGAAAATTTCGACAGAGATCGTGATTATTATCGTTCGTGTCTCTTTTGGAAAAATTCCCGACGTAATTAGCGTTGTTTGTCTTGTCGTACTGTCCTCCCGTTACTTCTTCATTATTTCCTATTGAATGACCCTTCAAGCCTTGCAGTAATTTAATTAAAAGAGCTTCCGATTCTGTTTTTCGCCGTTCTGAAAGGTCTTCCGTTCCCTCAAGGTCAAGTTCAAACGCCTGTTTTTTATCATCGATTCCCTTTTCTCCAACAGTAGTCTTTGGGTTGCTCAATAAATCATCGTTAATCATCAAGAGGATGGGTTGAGGATTTTTCGTTTTTAAATTAAAAATTTGAAACACGGCGACATCCTCAGTGGAATTGGTATCTGTCAAAGACGCGATGTACAGAAACATTTCATCGTTAGGACTTGGATCGATCTTTAACACTTGGACCGTGTTTGCAACATCATCAGGCGAGATCTCAAACGGATCCGGATGTTGCAAAACAGTTTTGTTTTCCCTTAGATCAGTCATAAAATCATCGATTTGGACACATGATTGCCTTGAACTGTAATTTACGTCTTTGCAACGGTCATCCTGCATCTTTTTTAAGGGCATCAGTAGTTTCAAGATGGTAGCAGCCACGCCGATGAATAAAGGGCTTTTGGTGGGTTCTTTGTGGTTGAAAAAATTTTTTTGATGAGCGTCGTTGTTTATGAATTCTAACAAAACCTTTTTATCCTTCATAGACGGCAGTAAAACCACAGAGTGTTTCGGCAGACCTGTGCGAAAAAAAAAACAGTGATCGTGATTTTCATTTTAATTACATGCCCTTTGTTTTATCTACGTAGAGAAAAATAATAAAAATTTTTTTTTTTACCTGACATGGGCTGGAAGACAAAATCCGAAGGCAGTAAAATCAATTTGACGCTTTCGTTTTCCATTTTCTCGTAATCCATCAACGTTACGATTTGACCAAATGCGGCGATGATAACAATTACAGAAGAACGAGCCGGTTTAATTAAATTGTTTATATGCAGACTTGTATTGCTAATTAAAGGAAAACCGAAATTATTATCTTGCTTTGTTGTAATTAAATTTCATTTGGCATCCGCGTGACTGAATGTGACCGCACTCAGTTTTGGTCTAGAGATAATTTTGAGAGATCTGAATTTATTTCTAAATTCTTCCCCCGCAAAAACTATACACATCCATCGTCTTGTTGTGTTTTGTATTGTAAAATAAAACAGAGAGAGAAAGAGAGAAAAATCCCTACCTATCGCTGATTAATAATTCATCATGGATACAAATCCCCTCAGCCGAAGTCTTTTCGCTAAATGTATTCAAAACACTTTCTGAATCGGTAACAAACAAGTCGACGTTCATCCATTGCAAGTTTGTCAATAATTGAACCACTAAATCCACCAGAATATGAATATTCATCAAGTGCTGTACTGTTACCACTTTTCCTGAAGGATGCGGAGGAGGAGGAAGAAGTTTTTCGTGTATTTCAGGCGCCGTTAAAATCCCTTTAAGAAACATGAAGATTTTTGTGAAGCTCTTTTCAGAGGATTTTATTTAAATTAATACAAATTTCCTTCTTTCTCGTGAACTTAATGAATTTCAGAGACTAAAATGAGTCACCTGGTAGTCGAGGACTTGACTGCTCGACCACCGATTCAGTGGTGTGACACAGTTGATGAGGTGACACCCCCTTTCTTTTCACCTTAGTTTTAAGATTTGGGTCTATTCTTTAGACAAACTCTATTTCAGTCAGATATGCTACTTCTAAAGAGAGATGGTAGTATTCTTTGTACTGTAGTAGTTTACATGAAGCCCATATCAAACAATTTTTTTAATAACCTAACCTGAAGTTATTTCAAACACTACCATTGACCAAAATATTTTTTTTATATAGTTTTTTAGTTGGGCATAAACTATGAAACATTCTAAGACTAAATAAAGAGCTAAAATATTATTTTAAACAATTCTACTAACCAACATTAAGACCGTCATCAGAGTTGAGTAACTCCTCCACAAATAACTCAAATTTTAGATCTTGTTCGGTGCAAGTTTCGAAAAGAGACAAACCTGATTGTGAACAAAAAAAATCAAATCATTTAAATGAGACATTTGGTGTGCAGACATCAACAGATTAGATAAATAAAAGCTTACCAATGGTTATCCCATTCAAAAATTGTTGACTGTTCAAAACTTCAATCGTCCAAATTGCGGAAGCCATCTCCTCCAGGGATTTATCAACCACGAAATCGCAGTTTCTCTCACTGATAATCCCTAATAAAATAAATATTTTATTTATTAACTAAAATATCTGCCACCCAGTTTAGTATGACATTTATACAGATAAATATTTATATAAAACAAAAAAGATGGCAGATAATTTTTTTGAGGGGTGTTTATTCAGAGTTTCGCTTACCCGTCAGTGAGATATTTCCACTTTTATGATAAACTAAATTCGGTGAGTTTTTGCTATCGAATTCCCTGTGACCGGAAACCATTACCGAAAAAATTAAAAAATCCAAAAATGGTGAAAAAGATTCATCATCACATCAGGGGGTAAATCACTTTTCTGAATACAAACAAATTTTTGGGGAAAAAAATTTTTTAAAAAGCGATATTCACGATGTTGACTATAAACTTCACCCTTAACACTGACAGTGTTACATCACCCACTTGTGAAAATGATTCACGTGAATAAGTGACGTATCGAACACACGTAAATAAGTAGTAGCAACCCTTTGTTATACCTTAAAGGGGAAACCATTCGAACGTGTCCCTAACGTGCAGATAATAATTTTTCATAAAAATAATTTTTAATAAACTCGTGGCGGTGTTCGTTTCTTCCAACATTTAGTCATTCCCCTTTTGGAATATTGATCCCGTTTGATTTTTCCTTTTCTTTTCCAGAAAGGCAAAAGGTAGAACCTTGAATGGACGCCCTTGAAAAAACCCATCGAAATGTTTTCCTGTTGAGTAGATCTCCGCTGTTCGGATTTTGATTGTGTTAAGCCTGATTTATTTTTCTTGTGAAGGAAAAGGACAAATTACTGTAGACATACACTGCTTTTATTCGTTAATGAGTTTACAGAGTTTAAATGAGGGACTTAAATCCTTGAATATGATTTAGAAAATGGTTTTTTTATCGCATATTTCTGAAGCCTTGCTTAAAGATTTATGGCAGTTATCAATTAGATTATAATTTATTTACAAAGTCTTAACTCATGGTCTTACGAGTGAGCAATTATTAACATAAGCATATGTCTCCGTATAGTATAGTGTACACAACGCTGCGTTATTCTCAAATGTCATCTCAGCAACCTTGAATTCTGGATTTATAGAGACCTGAAATATGAAGGAAAATCCGGTTTATGACAGCGCATCCTCCTTCGCAAATAATAACAAAATTAATTGGTTTTTGGGCGGACTCTTTTCAGTTCCAGAAGCTGCGATTTATATTCCCTTACCTTAAACTGATAAATTCCGGGATTGAGTTCGGTTATGTCGATCCACTGACAGTCGATGTTGTATCTGTATATGTCGGAACAGTTGACCGAAATCCCCTGATCGCCGTAGTTGGCGCAGGCATAGGCAGGCTCGACACCCGGAAGGCACTGATTGTCTTCTAGGCAGAATGATGCTTTGTGACCGTCAGCAACTTTCGTACCGTTTCTGTCTAAAATGTCGAATGTTGCGAATACTTCCATGCTGTGATAATGCCTGAAAGAGGAGCACAAGGAAGTTTTATTGCCTTCAAGAAATATTATGTGAAAGTATACAGGAGGTAGTTATTTACATGTGACACGAATGCCATTCCCATAAATGTTTAGGAATAAACGGTCTGAAATCGGCAGTGCCAACATTTGGAATCCTGGCAGTGAATCTGAGTAACCGTCTGGTTTCTAAATGCCAACTGTGGGTGTCCTCCTTCTGGATTCGGTAAGCTTGAGAAGCGACACAATTTTCCTCCATGGCGCACTGCAAAAAATACAGCTGTCTGTCCTCCAGATGTATGGTCCTCATTATTTCGTCGTAGTCTATCACCAAATCCGCCATTGCTGTCAATGAAATCAATTCGTTAAACTTAGGTTTCAAATTTTCAGAAACTACAGTATAACTTCTACTCACTTGAAACACACACGATTCCAGCAACGTGACCCTGCTTCCCTGGACACTCCACTTTTCCCATTTCGCCGTGTAAGCAATGAGACAGACCGGTTTCGTTCCCCCAACACTGAACCCCGCTGAGAATCATCGAACTAGAGTTTCCACCGAAAAAGTCTGTTTGAACAGCATCGCTCGCATAGCCCATGTTCAGTTCTTTGCAAACAACATTTGCTTCCAAAAGGCTCCAGCCGTCTCCGCAAACCACACCCCAGTCTGTAAGGGAAGGAAGCGATGAACATTAAGCTCCTATCGTATGACATGATGTTTGGCTTTGTTATGACTAATTATCATGAGAGCATAACACTGTCTTACCTGATTTCCCGATTTTAACTTCAACTCTTCCTTCGTTTGGAATCCTTCCTCCTCGAAGTCTAACTTTTATGTCATCTTTTGCTTTATCCTAAACGCAATTAACAAAATTTCATCAAAATTCATTTAATTCGTCCGTTTCAGTAAAATATTTTGCCCTCTTTTATCACTTACAAATAATAGAGACCTTAATTTTAATTTTTGGGGGTTTCGTGACTTCTGGTTTCTTCGCGTAGGCTTCCGGTGAATCGCAAATCACTCCAGCAGCTTCACTCTCGGAACAGTCACTTTTACCCCAACCGTCGAATCTACATTGAGAAAGGGACTTTTCAGTTCCATCACAGTACAAATTGTCCATCCAGAATCTTTCTGAAAATCAAAATGGCGACAATAAATACTCATTTGAAAAACCATCGTCCTTCACCGACATTAATTTGAATTAATATGTTTTTGGATGGCAAATCCAAAGAATTTTCAAGGCTGCCAAAACTATTTAGACAATTGAGTGGATGGTAGTAAACAAAAGTTGAGAACTCACTTCTCGCAGAGCCGAAAAACGAGTCTTCCGTTGCGTTGAGTGCTTTCTCGTAGCCGAGATAACGACAGACAATGTTGGCCTCAGTCATGTCCCATTCGTCGTCACAAATGCTGCCCCATTTTCCCATGTGATGGATCTCTACGTTTCCTAAAAGTAAAATTATTGAAAGAGGAAGTTTGTAGAACGTGATTTCCGGACGAGGGTTGGTGGGGATGGGGGTTGTAAAAAGAAAACTTTCCAGCTCGGCATAAATTTGGGAACCAATTTCGAAAGTTTCCAACGCCCAATACGAATGTTGGTTATGAATTTTCACCAGAGTCGATATAGGTCGACGTTAACCTTTAGGTCATGTTTGCTTTCAAGCACTCTTTTATTAATACTCCTTTTAAGTAAGTACAATTGTTCGGGAACGAGTGCAAATGTCAACTGACGCCTTTTACTAACAGTAGTCCAAGGCCTTAACGTTACCAGCCAGTCTCCTCCCTCTCCTCCCTACTGCTTCTCCATGAAGATTTATTACCGTTGTCAAGGAAAATATTTTTTAAAAAAACTTTTCTAATCGGAGACCATTTTTTTTTATCGCGATGGGAAAACTTGTTGAAATGATAGAATATGAAGACAGAAAATGGGTCTTTAAACATAATCTCGGATAATCTTTGGAGTTAAACTATTTTTTTGGAATATTTTTGAGGTTCCTTCTTCCATATGGTATAGAAACATTTTATACCGTCTCAAGTTCAGCGTTTACACTTTTCTCTTGGGGAAAAAATGTTTAAACCCTGCTCAACCCTTGGTGTTCTTCATTTATGACTCTTTTAAACGTTTTCCTTATGACTTTTCCTCGCAGTTTACTTGATTTACTTGGGAGTTACTTTTTTATTGTTTTATTTTTCAGATAATTTTTTACTCGTGTTGACCTTTAACATTTCCTGCGTTTTGTAAAATGAAATTAATCACTTGAAAAGGAAAGGAAAATATTAACAGACTCAAGACTGGCATAAATGTACCAGTGTATGACATCATACTAAAACTGAGTGTTACTAACTAAGGTCCTGAGGTCATTAACGGAAAATACTTATACAGAACAAAGAAATGTATCGAATAAAACCGTGCAAGCTGTTGTTCAAATACTTCCTGAACATGACCTAAACCAATTATGTGTTACTGAGAAAATGGAGAAGCTTACCTATCAGTGGAAGCAAGAACTCAGTGAACGAATAGAGACACTCAGGTGAAATAAAAGAAGATAGAACACATCTAGAAACATCGACTGGAGATATCTTAATCCCAAAAAGACAGTTACAGTATACAATCAAAACGAGTGAGGAGCCTACCAAACTACAGATTTTTAATAAAAATGGAAAAAGCAGCAATCGAATGGTTTTGACAAGAAGTTTGCATGCATAAAAGAGATGAATTTAAGGAATTTTTAGGGAGAAATATAAAGGAAACCAAATTCTGGTGCTGTGTTCAAGAAAGCATTATATCAAAGAAAGGAGTTGGACTTGAGTGCGTTGAATAAGAATTAGGAAAAGAAAAGTTTTGAAAAAGTTAAGTGAGGAAAGGTGAGATGTAAACGAATCGAAACCACAAAGTTCAAAGTTTAAAAGCGTTAGAGTGAATTTTGAAACCCAAAGAGCAAAAAAAGGAAGGAAAAAGAAAAGTGGAAACGATAGATTATCAATGGATCGGAAGTGTTTTTGGATATATGTGCTTATAATATTAGAAAAAGGACACATAAATTGCTGATTATAAATTAAATTTTGGTATAATTAATAATTACCACACAAAAGAGAGAACATGGAAATTTCATTTGGTACGAATGGCGAACAAGCGTTCAAAAACTTTTAACAAGTTGGTATAAATCATGAGAAAACAAAGTTATGCGGGTTAATAAGACAAAAGTGACACCTCAATTCATTTTCTTGAATAAAAAAAATCTCAACAGAGTAGTTGTTTTAACAGCAACGCCCCGCGAAACTGGATTTGATATCGTCTAGAACCCGAATTCCTCATGTCTTAAAAATGATTTGTCAAACCTAATTCCAGTTTCGTTAGCAAGTAGGCCTGTCGAAGAGTGCTTGACCATTTTTCTCTTCTTGTGTCTTGAAAGCAAAAACAACAAAATCATTCGAATCCAGCAAAAATCATGTTTTCATCATCGACTTCATCTCTTGACATGTGTTTGACACATTTCCCTTCATCAATAATTTGTACAGCAGCCTGTATCGGGGTTAAATAATTGCATTAAATAATAATAGCAGTCATCATTAAGGAACCCAAAACAAAACAAAATTTTATTGAAAAATATATTTTGTCCATGGATTTTTGTTCTCCTATTGATGATCAGTTTGATTCTCTTCTGATTGAAGTACGTGACTTTCATAACATACGCATAACGTTGACCTTTTTGCTTAAGAGAAATTGTCTTTCACGATATTTCTCTCGGTTTACATGTCTTCGATTGTTTTCGTCAAAATTGACCAACAGCAGTGTTGATTTCGAAATGTTTCGTAGCTCTCGTCGAAAAACTGGATTTATGATTTGCCGTCTTCTACCCGGGCAATTCCCGGTGAACAAAAAAAGTTTGTTTTTCTTAAACAACTTCTGCAGCATAATTCAATTTATTTAATGTCTACATCATAAATCCCGGAGGCTGTGTAATTCACAAAAGTTTAATTTCCGCCCTTAATGTTTGAGAAAACTCAGTTTTGTGTGATGGAAACATTTTAAAAACCTCAAAGTTGGAATAATTTCTTGAGGAATAGTTTTTCAACCTTCTACCTGGGGGCTGGGGGCACAACACAAAAATTTTTAAATAACCAATTTTTTGTTTCATCTGCACACCGACGATAAAATGTCGCTTTGGATTGGTTGTTGTTTCCGAATGGTAATTAATAAAACGAGAATTTGGAGCAAAAAACCAAAGAACAACTTTACACCAACTTCTTCTAGCAATAAATTTTCAAAATTGTAAATTATAACCGAAAATAAGTTTTAAACTTGATTTATGTATCCTTCATTCTATACCGCATCGAGGAAAGGAAGAAAAAAAATTTTTTTTTCATTACATTACAATCGAACGTGTAGTGTATAAAGCTCAAAAACCTCTCTTTGATGGTAGGTTATCAACGGATTATGTCAAATTTGTGTTTGACATCTCGCTAGGGAAATAATTTATTATTCGCTTTATGTAATTCTTCCCAGTGTCATGGCAACAGAAATTAACTTTCTTTTAAAATCGTAACCGAATTTCTACTCCACCATCCATGCAATCAGTTGGAAAGATATGAACCAGCCACAATTAGATAAAAGATTCGCATATGGATAAAATTACTCAAGATTTGGGATTTAACTCTATTTTATCTTACTTCAACCCTTTTGTACCAGTAGGAGGGCTGTGGGTTTGATTCACAACAGCGATAAGCAACAGCCGGCAGTTTCTCAGAATTTTTCCTTTTGAAAACTAAACCCTTTTAATAATGAGATAAAATTTTTGATATTTCGGAATTTTTTTTATGCTCTCATAAATAAATTTATTTTTTATTTAATTTTGTTGCCTGGCCACTCTTATAAATATAAATAAAAACAAAATTACACATCATCAGAGAAAAATATTAAAATGTTTGAAGCCATAACCACTCTGAGAAATCCGAAATTGGAAAGAAACCAGGTTTTTCATTACTCACCCTCGAAGTTTCCTCTGCCGTTTACCAGTCGAATAATTCCTTCTTGTTTTTTTAATCTCTTCATGTACTTTTTAATTAAAGTTTTCTTTTTCTCGCGAAACTTCTCCGGAGAAACACTGGCGACAAATGAGATATTCAAAAAAGTGAGAAAAACGAAAAACTGAAAATACTGAACGTGCATGTTTTTAATTAAAACAAACAAAAAAAGACAAAAAGTCGATACAACAATATCCCTTAATACTTAAAAATTGAACACAATTTAATTAAAACAACATGACTAGTTTGGTGTTGGTTCTTGTCGCCACATTCATGGCTATCGATTGAGTGATATCGATAATCATTTGTTTTTTTATAGTAATTTTTGTCATAATAGTCGACTGGTTGTTTAGCCACTCCGCAACACGCGCCTTAAACAACCATCTACTATTCTTGGTTATTATTTTAGACGGTGATTTAATCAAATCCTCTTGCTGGTGCTGAGCACACACTCGTGCAAAAGCGACATATAAATTTATTATAATTACAAAGTTTCGACTTTTCGTTTGTTTGCTTTTTCCCCTTACTTTCTTCGACGCCATTTTGATTTTCTATCTTCACCTATTTAATTATTCTGATGATTTGTCGTGTGGAAAATTTTTCATTTAATCACCGATTAATATTACAGTTTAATATTATTTTAATATGAGGGTTTTACGATATCTCTCAATGGGATATATAAATTTAATGATCCGGACCGAATTTGATTTGGGATGCTGTAAAATTTAGCTCAAAATGACTGGCGGATTTATTATTCAAACACTAAAAATGAATGAATGGGGTTTGTTTGAGATTTGTTGAAAAGTTTATTCTTCCAGGGGAAAATTTTTGAGTTTATGAAAAATTCTACACTACAATATGAGCTCTTACATAAAATTGGAATGACATATTCGATGTTTGACTTAATTATCGCTCAAATTTATAATTTTGTGAACGGTATCAATGCACGCTCAACCGTGAGTGTGTGGGTGGGATATCTATCCTTTGAAGATTAATAGTTAAAATTTATCTAAAGAGGAGAGATTATTATCTAATGAGCAGCCTTTATAGATATTAATATATTTGAAATACTCTAACCCATGTTTAATATTAGTTTAGGTTAGCTTGGGTTTTAATTCCGTTTTCATCCCTTCGGTATCACTGGATGTGGGATTCTCTAGCCAGGTGCTCTGACCACTACATCAAGATGTCATATAAAATTAATTGTTTAAACCAAATAACCTTCCTCAAGTCTTAAATATGGCCAGAATTTCTTGAGTTCAACAACTTTAATAGAATTAGAAAGAAGACGAGTCGGTCGATAGTGGTTCATTTGTAAACTGCCTTTTTTGAAGAAAAAGGAATGTGAACAACATAAACAACAGCGGCGGCAAGGAAAAACTCAACGATAATTGAAAGTTATTAATAACTAGAAGTAAACGATACCCGGAGTTAATTTACATTTGGAGGTTCTCGAAAACTCGAGCTTACAACACGACTCTGACACGAAACGAATTCTAAATGAGACGTCTGTTTTAACTGAATTGGTTACATGTGAGTGACTTACTTATTGCCGTATAAATTTGCCGCTGACGTTTCCTTCTAAAAATGCACCCAAGTATTTCTGTTTGTGACGTGAACAACCTGAATTGCAGTGCCTTTTTATCAACCGTCTTGATCTCGAGCTAAACTAACTTTCTTCCTCTTCTCTTATAATCCCGACTGGATATTTCTAAACTGGTTTTGGTTTCTTGTGATCTTGTAACCTTTTCACCTTTCATGAGGAGGTTTCACTTGGGTTCCAAGATATACGACAAAATTTAATCTCAAGTAAAAGTTCATTTAAATATTAAAACTAAGAATAAAATATCTTTTATTAAAATTTGATACAAAGAGATACGAAAGCGTCACCATAGGTGACATTTTTGATCCAACATTAATTGGCATAATTTGTAATTATTCGTCAAAACCGATTGCATTAATATTTCATGTTAGTGTTAACATGGGCTTAATCAATCATTGACCCAATCGGAAATAATCGCATACTTTTGAATTTGTCCGACAAGCCTAACTTTTGCCTTTCAATCTTCTCGAATTTGTGTGTCAGACACGGGTTTAATACAAAAATTGAAATTTTTCTCTTGTTTAGAGGTTGCTTTCTTATATTTGAGTCGAGAAAATCTTTGGGAGCCAGAGTAAGGAGGAATAGTGCAAACTATGTGTCAGAATATCATATTGCACAACAAGAAAGTTGTTTAAACTGAACTAGAAACGTCTGTTCATCGTCTCGTCTCTGTCACTACCGTTAGCTTGTTACAGACGGAAGATTTGCTCACCTCCCATTCTCATTTTCTTACTGATAGTTTATTCTGGCAGCTCTTTAAAAAAAAATTATATTTATTCTAAGACAGAACTTAGAATTCTACATCAAAGTAAATTCACTTGAATCGGTATAAACATTTAAGATTTAAACAAACCGAAGGCTTTGAATTCATTGATAGGTAGCAATAACTTGTTAAAGTTGAGGAAGATACAACATTAGAGTTAGGAAATTTATTTATATTTAACATCTAATGATTATCATTAAATGGCCAAAAAAGTGAAAGGTATTGAAAGTGAACGGGCCAAAAAAAATTCACACATTTTTTTCGCACAACTGATAAATTTCACGTAAGTTTATCTACATGTAGTATGTTGCATGTGTCAATAAATTTGAAAACCAAACCAGGTTTCGTTAGTTTGACAGGAATCCTGTTAACTTAACAACTGGCTCAGAAAAATAAATTTATTCTTCCTATTTGCAATCAACAGATGCTTTATGTCATTGAATTTCGCTCAATAATTCGTTTGAAATGGTCTTACGGCATTTCGGATGTGATAGATGTTATGATCGCACGACTCTTTTGTAATTAAATATTATCTCTGTATTCCTTTCTTGGATCCTGTTTTTACTACTTTATGAAAGTGTGAGTGCATAAACTACAAATACCTTTTTTATATTAAGCATGTTTTATTTTGTTTGCAGATTAAAAAAAGAAAAAAAAATTAGCCGTCACATATATTCAATTACATTAAGTGAGTGGAGTCAAGTTGTTACGAGGTTAAAGGTGTAAAGGTGAATTGTTAATTGGGGGGAAATTAATGGCGAAAAGGTGGGGTAGCTGAATATGGGGATATTTTTAATTATTGAATTAATACGGAAAAGTGCTTAAATAAATGTATATAAACTAGGTTGCTATAATCTCATTTTAATATTTCCCTTTTCAGGATGAATTGTTTTATCAATTATCCAAAATCGTGGATAATTTAAATCCTTTTCCACGATATATTTGAGAGACGTTAGCGTTTATCGTCATTATGTTAACTCAGTTTTGCCAACATTTTCAGTATTCTGCCAGATCATCCCTTATCATTGGAAATAGTTAATGATATTTTTTAGAAAAGAAAAGGCACTAAATTTGTTAGATAAAACAAGAAAAAAAGATTTATAAATTTCGAAAAAGAATTTATGAGGATTCCCTTCGCAAAAACAATTGTTCACATTGGAAAAGTATCTGATTTGGTCCAAGTAGTGAGCAGCAGACGCTGGTTGTAAATCTCGATTTGAGAGAAATATCGATGTGCGAAGTTTCTTTTTATTGTCACTTGAATTAAACATTTCGCTTGGCTTGGCAGGCAGCCCATTAAAAGAAAATTAGGTGAAAATTTTGCACTTCGCACTATATTATTATTATTTATTTAATAAATTCTAGACTAGGTTGTTTAATTTATTCAAACGAAGATGGGTTTTTGAAAGGTGTATGTGAGGATATCGCCATTTTCAAAATTTCGTGTGTGCATTTACCACACCCCTACTATTTGTTGTTTTCGTTTTAATGGGAGAGGGTCGGTTTCGACCCGGGAACCGGGATAACCGCCAAGCTGGAATTGATGGAGCTAGAAAATATTGTCGCGAATACAGTGTATTTGAAGGCAAGAGAAGGTAAGCGTGTAAGGAGAAATGAATCGCGACCTCGCCAGCCATTGGGCTAAGGGTTATATCAAACGTCAACGGCGTGTTGTGTATTTTTCTTTTCCTCCCTAACCCAATCTAAACACTACACCTAAAGATTAAGAAAACAAACATAGTGTGTAGATAAATCATGTTTCTTAACCTCTCTTGACAGGAGTCTGAATAATGAAAATGGATAATCAGGTGACTTGTGACTTCTTTCTGTTTTGGCACAAATTTGATCAAATAAATTTTTTGGGGGGTTTTGTTACTCCTTTTAGTAAATAAAGAATACCTGTGGAATGATATAGTTTAGCAGTCTAAAGGCTGGGTGAAATGTGATATGTTCAAAAGAAATTAAGTAAAAATGAGCTGTTAAAATTTTTCTTTGATTAGGTTCAACTTTGTACATATCATAGAATTGTTTGTCTTCAAAAAATTGTTTTATTATTTTGTATAAATATTCAAATTTGAATTCATTAAAGGGATTAAATCTGTAATTAAAATAAGGTTGCATTGGTAAAATGATAATCTGTGTAGGGTTTTGTAAATTCTGTAATAAACTGATCACTGATAACAGTATAAGTAAAGAAGTACCAAGAAAGGAAGATAATTTATTAGCCCCTGGCATCATGAATGTGATAGTTTAATATCTCTCACTCAAGACCAGTTTTTTCTCTTCTCTTAAATTGTCAAGAAAAATATTTTTAATTCTCAAGGTGTTTGTTGTGTTTGTGGTAAAACTAATTTATTTATTTATTTTTGAGGTGGTTCAGATAATAATAAAGGTAAAAGTAAAAAATGGCGTAAAATCCTTCAGTTTCCTCACATATCTCATTGTCTTGATTTAAAAAACAAGATAGATGTGAAATACTCATACATAGTTGATCAGCAACCAATTGGAAGGTTGTTGTTTCGTCAGTTCTGTGAAAATGATAAGCAAAAGAAATATCACCAGTACAATGCTTTTCTCGATGCACTGGTAAATTTCTTTCTCTATAATTTTTTTTGTGTTACTTTTGCTTTAATATTTACTCCACAGGAGCATGTCATAATGTTTTATTTTGATTTCAGGAAAGGTATGAAATCGAGTCAGATGAAAATAGAAATGAAAGTGCACAGAATATATACTCAACATATTTAGACAGGGATAGTCCTAATGCTATCGATATTATTAATAATGAATTTATTAAAAGATGTAAGGAAAAATTAAATAATGCTGATAGAGAGTTGTTCTTGAACTGTCTGTCAGCTGTAAAAAATTATTTAGCTAATGAACCTTTCTCAGAGTTCCTAGAATCAATGTATTTTCATAGATATTTGCAATGGAAATGGTTGGAGAGGTAAGGATGCATAAATAGAAACTAAGCTTTCACTTTACTTTCACATGGTGTTATTTATATACTTTTGAGTAATAGTTAACTACATCAAATTTAAAATAAAACAATTTATAATAGATTGGCTTGTTACCAGTCGAGCATAGAAAAGTTTTTATCAATGACAACCGCACATTGTTTTTGGTGAAGCTCGTTGTATTATCTCATTTATCGCTGAGACCAAGTATGACTTGTTATCATGTTTGGTTTAGCAGAATAAAGATGAATTATGAGATATAAGTTGGTGGTTTTCTTATTGTTATAAAATATTTGCTAGAAGATAGTTTAGATCAGATTTATTAGAAACACTGTGGGTTTGAAGACTAATTTTGGTTTGTTTTGTGTTGTTACAGCTTACCTGTTACCTATAAAACATTTAGGATGTATAGAGTATTGGGGAAAGGAGGTTTTGGCGAAGTTTGTGCTTGCCAGGTGAGGACACAACAAGAAATGAAAAATCACTAAAAAGTTTCAAGGTTTTTGAGCTTTTTCCAGACTTGAAACGATTTTCTTTTTTTTTAAACCCGATCCATTTTTTTTTAGGTTCAATCACCAGTCCTTATCCACTCCCTTGATTTCCTTCCTGCACATAAATTTTCGATGATCATTTTTTAAGGTAACGTTCACTTTTTTCTTATACACTGTAACCCCAATCAAACACAAATAGAGAATTTAAACAGAGGAAAAACGTTTTTAAGGGAATTAACAAGGAAGTCTGGTGCTGAAGGTGAGATTTTTGTAACGCAGAGCACATTTAATTTGTTTTCCTTTTTGTTGTAGGTCAGAGCTACGGGTAAAATGTACGCTTGTAAAAAATTAGAGAAAAAACGGATTAAAAAGAGGAAAGGAGAAGCGATGGTATTGATAGAGAAACAGATTTTACAGAAAATAAACTCTCGTTTTGTAGTCAGTTTAGCCTACGCTTATGAAACTAAAGATGCTCTTTGTCTTGTTCTTACCATAATGAATGGAGGCGATTTAAAGTTCCACATATACAACATGGGTGGGGAGCCTGGTTTTGATTTATACCGAGCTAGATTCTACGCTGCAGAGGTGAGTTAACTTCAAAGTGGTGTTGTATCTGTTTATGAAACTGAAGGTGCTGACGAATTTTTAAATATATTACAGGTCTTATGTGGGCTGGAACATCTTCACGCTCAGGGTATCGTTTATAGAGACTGCAAACCCGAAAATATCTTATTAGACGACCACGGACACGTAAGAATATCCGATTTAGGGTTGGCTGTGCAAATACCAGAAGGCGATATGGTGAGGGGTCGAGTGGGAACCGTGGGTTACATGGCACCTGAAGTAATTTACAATGAAAAGTACACTTTTTCTCCAGACTGGTTCAGTTTCGGGTGTTTAATTTACGAAATGATCGAAGGACAGGCTCCTTTTCGGTAATTTTATTTACAGCTGGATGGAATGGTTCGAATTCATTCACTGCTTGATCTTAATAGGAAAATTTATATAAACTTTCAGTGCCAGGAAAGAAAAGGTGAAACGAGAGGAAGTCGATAGAAGAGTAAAAGAAGATCAGGAAAAGTATTCACATAAATTTACGGAAGAGGCTAAATCTCTATGTCAACAACTGTTGAAAAAATCTCCAAAAGCTAGACTTGGTTGTTCAAGCGGTCGCAACGGTGCCAAAGAAATAAAACAACACGAATTATTTAAATGTCTGCAGTGGAAGAGGCTAGAAGCTGGGGTTTGGGAACCGCCGTTCGTCCCAGACCCCCACGCCGTCTATGCCAAAGATGTGTTAGATATTGAACAATTTTCCACCGTTAAGGGTGTTAATCTCGACGCAACGGACGATACTTTTTATAGCAAATTTAACACGGGAAGCGTTTCTATTCCTTGGCAAAATGAGGTGAGAAGAGTTGGCCGACAAATATCTCGAATACTAGACTATACAATAGGAAATCAGTTAGAATAATTGCGTACCCTAAATTTTTTTTCTTTTATTTTCGGTGAACAAAGTGACAGAACTTGAACCAAAAGGAGGAACATACATGTTTAGAAAGGTTAAACAATATAATTTTTAAATTCATCACCACAAAACCATTTTTGTAAAATGATAAACGACGAATATAAATTATTGTTTTAGCTGTTCTAAAAATATTTTGGTTGGTCACCAAAAGGTGTAACTGAATCTAAAAAATGACCGGGTTTTATTTGTAGATGATAGAAACAGAATGTTTTAAAGAGCTCAACGAGTTTGGACCTAATAATACTCGCACGCCAGATCTAATATTAGACGCACCACCAGAACCAGAATCTCCGGGGTGTTTTCCTTTTAGAAGAAAGAAAAAACAACCGTCAAGAACAAAACCGATACCAATAGAAAATCATCAACCTGTTCCTAGCTGAGACATCAATGGTAGTGAAATTTTTTAAAAAGGGATATACAATAAACAATCAGTTAGAGGAATTCAATAGGAAATTCATTAATTTGTTCTCTGTTTCTTGTTTTGTTATTTTCAGATGAGGGAGGTTTGAACGAGTCAAACCATCCCCCTACCAGTTCGATTGTCACACCGGCAATTGACCCCGCCGAAGAACGAATTGCATTTAGTAACGTAATTAAATTATCAAAGAAGGATCACTTGATCGTTGATGGTTTTAATCATTCCAATAACGAGAAAAAGAAATCTCAGTCCAAGTCGAAATTTCGATTTTTTTATAGTTTTTTAGATATCCGTGATAACAGTTGTTTAAGTGAAACCGAGTCGAAAAGTTTGCCAAATCTAGTTATTAATTTTACATGTGAGAGAGAAGAGGAATATCAGTCCAGGTATTGCCTGACAAATCCCTTGAATAACGTACCTTGGGCGAAAGAAAATTCTGATAAGCCGAAAGAGGATTTCGACGTGTCGAGAATCGAGAATCCTGTACAACCAGACTTATCTAACTGGGCCGCTCTGTTTTTAGAGAATAATCCTTACTAACTTTGAATCTCTGAGTTTTTATCTTTCCTTACTTCGAAATCGTATTCTAATTATAATAGAAGTCGGTTAGGGCATTATTTAAATCATTGAGGAGGAGGAGGAGGAGGAAGATTTTGGACAAAGTCTTCGTTTTGAGTATAACTTCATAGAAAAAATTTTTATTTTATGACAGAGATGTTTAAAATTGATTTCTGCAACACCAAGATCAAAAGTAAGAGTATAGGTGTCAAGAAATGAAATTTTAAATTCTTGGGTTGGCATGAGTGTTCACTTTTTGAAAATTTAATCGATCGAAGGATATTATTGATTGTGAGAAGATTATTCTTCATCTGTGATTTGTTTAAATATTAAGTTAGGATCGTTGATGATTTGTTTTGTAACGATGCGGATATTAATTATGTGCAATTCTTATGATCTGCTTGGAGGTTGAAACGGTTTTTAAAAATTTTTTTTGGAAACGCAATCTCATACAACTTCGATAGATGTTGTTCCTCCCCCCAACTGAGTTCAATCATTTTATGAATTTAATTTTGTCAGAGTTGGGGGACGTTTTATTTAATGCTAAACGCATTTTGAATATTTCTGATATATTTTTATAAAGTTTACCCTGAATTATTGTTAATTTATTTAACGTGTTGTTGAGAGTATGAACATAAACTTTGGTCTTTAAAATTGGAGTCGCTTTGATTAGTTTTTTATTTTAATCCAAACCGTTTTATGTCCTCCAGGTGTTCATGTCGAAACATTTCAGCTTTTCTATCCTCAGAATAATAGTATTTAGTATGTTTGAGGTTTCAAAATCTTTTTTTTTTTTTTTCTTTGTTTTTGATGTATTGACGATGTAAAAGCACAATGTAAGCAAAGATGAACGAGAAGTATTTCAGTAGTTATGTAGCTAAGAACCAATTAGAAAATTTATTTTTATAGGGTTTATAATACCAATTAAATTAGTTGACAACAAGGCGAGTGAGTTAAAACTAGATGGACGGATGTTGATGATAATTGTATATACTGAAATGAGCCGGTTTGACCCATAATTTAAGTTTTTGGGGGCTGGAAGACATTTTTAAACACATAAACTCGGTTTTGTTTTAAAACAAACATTAATTGAGAACAATTTAATGTGTAAAATTGGCTCAAGTTTGGTGTTAACTCACTTGTGTTGTTGTTTTGTGCAGGTTGAATCACAAACAATTTCCATTTTTTCCATATCATTTTGTGTATTCATAAAAGCAGGCAATCATAGTTATAAATAGTTTAACTGTTGGTTAGAATGAGATGTAGACATTCACAAACTCTCGGTCGGTAGTTTGTGGATGGTTTTCGTCAGTTTGGAATGATTATGTAACATCTAGTGGGGCCATTGTCTCAAGAAAGGGAATTTGAGGTTCAGTGTTCAATGTTATTTTTAAGTAAATATTTCTTGAATATGTACTTGTTGAGTATAGCACTTCATTATAGCTTGATTTGTTACCATCAATAACCGGAAAAGGGAAATTGTTGCTAATTCAACCCTTAAGAAAAAATTTAATTTAATGCAATAAAACAATAATTTTGATTGATTTAGTCTTTGAGGGGGCCTTGCCTTTAATCTTCAACGATTTGATTTCTACCTCTTTATTTAAAAACAAGCCCCTGAAATGAAATTTTTATTTAGGTCATTAAACCCTGGCTTGGGCTTGGGACAATGTCATTGAACTTCGCTCACTAAAATTTGTTTTGCTTGTGAGACCAAAAATCCCTCGAAAATGTTTCTGTGTCTCAGTAACTATAGACCGTAGTTTAAATTAATATCTTCCATTTTTTTTGGAATTAGAGAAAATTTAAATTTATATTTTGTAGTAGATATGAAAATATAAAAGGAAAAAATTTGTTATGTGTGGGTTGTGTCTGGGCAGAGTTTGAAACTTGCACGGATACCCAAAAGGAATAGTCAAGGGAATTTTTTCCAAGTGATACGTTTTGTTAATCGTCATATTTCGCCCCGTTTTGTTGTATTGTACCTTTAAACATAAAAAGAAAACCTTATTTTTAGATTTAGATTGTTTAAAAAAAGTTTTCCTCAGTGTATGAAAAAGAAAATGTTGGTTCATGCAGAAGGATGAAGTGTTGCCATTTGTGTTTTCCTTGTTTTTTTGGGCAATACTCTGGAAGATTGTCTTTCTCTTCTCTTCTCGTCCTTTCTCTTCTCTTCTCTTCTGCATAGGGTGTTATTTCTTCCTGCATGTGCTGACTCTGTGCCATTTTGCGTCACAGTTTTTGCCAAAACTGGTTTTAGTAAAATTGATGAATCTCGAAATAATAAAATTATGTTTATTATGCACGAAGTTTGACTTATTTTTTTTTAATGCTTTATTCTCTCATTATCATAATTTATTGTAAAATTTAGATTTGCATAAATGGAGCTAAGAGTGGGTTTGTGGGTTTTAATTCCTGTGTTCTGGTTGTCACTGAAGTGAGGTAAAGTTGAAGGGAATCGGTTGGACTGAGTGATAACAGAGGGGAAGGTTGAGCTGAAGTGCATTGTGTTCGAAATGAGTTTGTCATAAATCTGCAAGTTCTCATCAGTTCTGAAAGGAATTCTTTATGAAAGCCTGAATTGATTGATTGTATTTCTGTTATATATGAAGTGAGTCAATTTGACTCATGAAATCAATTTTAATTTGTTATTTACAAAAATCTGATTAACTGAAAATCAAGACAGACAATAATTGAGTTTTATTATATATACAAATTTTGGATAAGGTAGTTAAATTTCAATTGAGTCAAAATGACTCTGTAAAAGTAGTGCCAAAACAAGGTGTGATTAAAAAAATTGGAGTCTGTCAAGTGGAGAGAAGTGGGTTGTGGGAAAAAGATTAAATTAGCTCTCTGGCGCTTCTTGTTTTTGACATTTCTGGAATTGAGACTACTCAACACATCGTCATGGTTTCAACAAGTTTGATTAAGTCCACGAAAGGAGGGATAAATGAAAAAGTCCTTTTTTGGGAATTGCAAGTTTGAGTGAAAAATTTAGATGAACTTAAATGTTTGTTTACAAGTTTGACTTTGGAAACCCACCCAAATGACCCTTAATCGGAACTGGTTAAGTTACATCCACATTTGAGAACTGTGCCTCACGGCTAGCTGGTCTAGTAGAAAGCAGTTCGCATACTTACCTCCAAAAAATTTTTTTCTTTTTCTAATGACCCATGGAGATTGATCGAAAGGGTTGATTGATCCCTTAATTCAATTTCTATGAGTTCTCTGTGGTGTGTATTCTGAGTTCTTCAGAATTCTGAATTAGATTCTTTTGTGAAAGCGAGCATAACTCATGAATGTTTCAAGTGTGAAAATTATTCCTCTGCGTTTTGAAAAAAAAGGGAGCTGAACTACCTCTGCAAATTCAGATAGCAGAGGAGAGGATTCCTTTCAAAAAGTCCCCAAACATAAAAATGAATAAAAGATGAAGTTTAAATGCCATGGTAGGTAAAACCTCAGGTCCCCGAATTATAAAAGCAGGTAAAATTTATGAGAAGGGGTTTTGTATATTGTAACGGGGTATTCAAAAGGTGGACTTCCAAGGTTAAAACCAGAATTCCATTATAACGTGTAGATATTGTTGGCCCTGAAAAGGGCCGTTTGGAAATAAAAAAAAATTTCATCCTCTGTTTACTTCTTCTTTGCTGCAGTTGATTTCTTGGGTGTTTTCGCCTTGGATGGAGCTGCCTTTTTGGGTTTAGGTGCTTTCGGTTTCTTCGTCGGAGCTTTCTTTGCCTTCTTTGCTTTAGAAGGTGTCGATGGTTTGGCTGGTTTCGGTTTGGCAGGAGCCTTTTTCGGAGCATTACTTGCGCTCTTTTTAACCGGTTGAGTTTTCTTTACGGCAGATGGTTTCGACTTCTTGGCTTTTGGTTCTCCCGATTTGGCAGTTGTTGTTTTAGATGGCTTCTTCTTAGCGACTGGTTTTTCACCCGAAGTCGGTAGTTTGAATGAACCCGACGCTCCTTTTCCTTTCGTCTGAACCAAAGATCCTGATGTTACGGCTGATTTGAGATATTTCCTGATGAACGGAGCCATCTTCTCCGCATCTACTTTGTAGTTGGCTCCAATGTATTTCTTGATGGCTTGTAATGATGAACCTCCTCTCTCCTTGAGGTTTTTGATTGCTGCCGTGACCATGTCAGCTGTCTTTGGATGTGAAGGCTTGACTCGAGCCTTTTTAGCTCCTGCTGCTTTGCTCTTCGGAGATTTCTTTGAAGTAGCAGTAGCTGGTGCTGGTGCGGTTGCTGTTTCCGTTTCGGACATCGCGAAGATGAATTAAGTCCAAGTTCAAACACGAGAGTTAGAACGAGAAATGAGCGAAGTAAAATGCTAGAAATAACCCAATACAAAGTGGCGGACGCAATAGGCGGCTCACGTCAACGGTTTTAAACTTTCTCTCGAAACTCCATCTTGTGTTCGTCGAGTTTTATTTAAAACAATTTTTTCTCATTATTTCGGCAATCCGATCGTTATTTTCTCTCTCGAACTAACTTATGGAATATTCTAGAATGCTATATAACCCTCATCTCAGTCATCACCCTCGTAAATAGCTAATAATGAGTAAAACAATGTCGACCTCATTCCGTGATAATCCAAATTACTTCATTTCAACATTAAATTTCCCAGCTAAAAATGACTTACTTCCGGTTTTTCCACCTCTCGCACATTTTCCATAAAGTTAACTCTCATCCCACTTGGAAATTATAAAAAAAATCTCGTCAGGTTAATGAGAAACTCTGGATTAAAAATTTCCTTCTCGAACAAGTCCGCGTTGCCTGGTCGTCGGATTTCATTGTTGCACTTGGCTGTCTCTACAATGACATTTCCTTTTTATTTTATATAAATTTCAAGCTATCAATAATTAAATTTGTAGTCATAATTATATTGAAATAAATAAAAGAATGTTTGTAAATAATAAAAACATAAATTAAGAGAGAAAAACTTAAAAAGATGCGGTATGTGCGTGTGTTGTGTTCGTTGAAAGATTTGCCGTATCATCAAGACACCGATTCTCCAAAGTCTTTAAGCCTTTAAGTCTTTTAATATATTAATGTTGTTTGGTTTATATTTAATATTATAAACTTAATTTAGTATAATATTAAATTGTCTATCTACACAAATAAAACAGTGATGAGCATAACTCTCAAATAATCATAAACCTATCTTCCATTTAAATTATGTTCAAGTCTGGTGTGTCTCATCAAAATTCATATTTTTATTGAGTTGTTGCCTTTCTACTCATTTCATAAGTAATGCACACCCTCAACCTGACACCTGAAATTCATAAATACTTCATGGAATAATTAATTTCAATAATCTCACTTCACACACTCTAATGAGGATTTCATTTCATGAATACTGAGAACTATTTTCTATTTATATTACCATAATCATTTTCCTCCTGATTGTTTAATAAATTATTTAAATAATTTTATTATATAAAAATATACAACTATTCATTATATTGACTGGTATTTTATTAAAGGAATTCTTTAAGTTAGCTTTCTTCTTACAATACTCTGCTCTGATGTAGTTGCTGTATATCTCCATCCATTTCTTATTTATGTGTTACTTCATATCTTATACTCAGTATCAAATTTGTCAACGTTTCCTTATTTATGTATTTTACTCAAGTTTCTGATGAAATGGTTATTCTTATATTATTCCAATAACTTCAATAATCTAGAAGAGTAACTGTTATGTATATCTTTCTTGATTGTGGATACTTTGTGGAGAAAATTTGGTTGGAATTGTTTTGCTTACAAATGCTATCAAATGTATATGGTTTCTAGTATATAAATAGACCCCCATTATGAAGAGAAATGAGTTATCTGAAAGATTATCTATGTGATTTGCAGATCAGGTAGGGTGAGTGGTTAGTGGAGAAAATTAATTTATTGTTCAAACAAAAGTGAAAATGAAATCTCTCCTGCACTATATAATTAATAAAATGTTATTCCTTGAAAGGTAGAAAAGGAACCAAAGTCTGTTAGACACAACGTCATCTGGTTTGAAATTATAAATTTGGGAAAGAACTGTGGGGTCTTGGATTGAGTTATCAAAGTGCCTGACTAGAGGTTGACACATCCTGTTATGCTCAAGGTTATAAAATGGCACTCAAGCTCAAATTTTAAAAAACAACAAGAATGTTACAAAATATGAGAAGGACATTTCTTGAAGGTAACATAAACAAAAATAGTCATTTTTCTATATTCATATCGTTTTGTTAATTAATTATGATAATTATAGAAGCTGGAAAATGTGTTTTGATGTTTTCTAAAGGAGAAATGAGATATCCTGAAATTGAAATATGAGGGCGTCGATAGTTAATTGGAAATCGTTAATTAAAAATTAAATTCAAAACCTTTTGTCAGCAATTATCAAACACAAATACTTTAAAAACAAAACAAGAAATAAATGGAATTTTGTCAAATTGTTTATTAAACATTCATAAATTTGCTTAAATTTTTGTGTTATTAAAAGCAAAATTTTATAAATTTGGAACAGATTTTAAACTTGTGATAAAAAGGCTGATGTGGAATTTGTTGATTGACATTATTGTCTCAAAATTGTTGTGAAAGGTTTCTTCACATAATGCTGAGTTCAAATTGCTTACCAATTTAAAATTACGAATATCAGTTGGTTGTAATGTTTGATCATCTTTAGTTCTATCGGTTACTACGCCCGGGAAAAGGTGGGGAAAGTTTTGGATACAGGACAGGTACTAAACTAGATGAAGACTTAGGGAATACAAATTTACTTTTTAAAACTTCGCAAATTAATAACAAATAGACCATGTAGTTATCACTACAGTGAAAATTTAGAAGCAGCTGCATTAACGTGTTAAGATATTTGTGGCCCTGAAAAGGGCCGTTGTAAGCTACTAAATAGTTTTTGTCAAATGTTCTTAAGCTCGTTCTCCACGAATTCGTCTTGCCAATTGGATGTCTTTAGGCATGATGGTTACTCTCTTCGCATGGATGGCACATAAGTTGGTGTCTTCGAAGAGACCTACTAGGTAGGCTTCGCTAGCTTCTTGAAGTGCCATTACTGCGGAACTCTGGAAACGGAGATCAGTTTTGAAATCCTGAGCGATTTCTCGAACCAAACGTTGGAAAGGTAATTTTCTGATCAATAATTCTGTGCTCTTTTGGTAACGACGGATTTCTCGAAGAGCTACGGTTCCTGGACGATAACGATGAGGTTTCTTTACTCCTCCTGTAGCTGGAGCACTTTTTCTCGCCGCTTTGGTGGCCAGTTGTTTTCTTGGTGCTTTTCCTCCTGTGGATTTACGAGCTGTTTGCTTTGTACGAGCCATGGTGAGATGAGTTTAGAAATTTTACTATGAGTCAAGATAGTAAAAATTAAAATGTACTAAGAAATTGTCCCCCTCACGTTTATATACCAAGCGGTTCGTGACCGGTGCTCCGTCATTGGTCGGTCGACTCGATATCGACGTCGTGATTGGTCGTTCGTAAGAGTGTGGTTCTCACAGGGTATAAATATCGTTGGGAAATAAATTCGTTAATCATTCTTATTTCAGAAACCAATTCAACTTTAATTTTGTGTTAATTCTTACACAATTAAAAAATGACAGGACGAGGTAAAGGAGGAAAAGGTCTTGGAAAAGGAGGAGCTAAACGTCATCGTAAAGTTCTTCGAGATAACATCCAAGGTATCACTAAACCAGCCATCCGTCGTCTCGCTCGTCGAGGAGGAGTAAAACGTATTTCTGGTTTAATTTACGAAGAAACCCGAGGAGTGTTGAAAGTTTTCTTAGAAAACGTAATTCGTGATGCAGTAACATACACTGAGCATGCAAAAAGGAAAACCGTAACAGCTATGGACGTAGTATATGCATTAAAACGACAAGGACGTACCCTCTACGGTTTCGGAGGTTAAACATGAATACTGTGGACATTTAATTTTATCATCATGGAACATCATTAATATCAAAACGGCCCTTTTCAGGGCCACAAAATCCTACGTTATAAGGTTCTGCTCTAAAATTTGAAATGAATTCCCTGTTGTGACGTATGTATGGGTACAAAATTTTCCCCGTGGCTATACTTTTATGGGACTACACAAGTTTAAGCAGTTTCATTTCAATCTTATTTTGCTCACGATGCTCTAATGAGTTCCCTACTGTGGTTATGGCGGCCTTGACGCCTGATAGAGGTCTGTTCATAGGGGAAACATCTGGTGTAATATCCCGGCCGGTTTTATTGCTAGTTTGGGTTCCCCAAGTGCACTCCAAATAATTTTGTATGTTATGAGAATGGCGGAATTATTTCAAAAATTTTGTGATTTAGGCCACAGGAGCTTAATATTGTATTTAGCCGTCTGCCTTCATTGTACTTTTCGCCAGTCGACAACTTCCCTAAGAATAAGTCCTACCTGGCACGCAACTATCTTTCCAAATAGACAAAGGTTCAAGCCTACATAAGTAAAACCTTTCGCAAGATTTTTAAATATTTGATGTTCCATCAGATTTCCGTGCAAAATTTTGTACAAGGATTCTTTGCCCCTGTTAATCACCTAATCGTATTATATACATGACGTTCACTCCTTGGTCTCAAAATTATGAATTGCAAAATTAACACAAATTAAGAATATGTCGATCCACTTCTACTAACTTAGATGTTTTCTTTATCGAGACTCTTCATAAGACTTGGTTTTAGTAAACGTAATAAAAACTAGACATGGGTGACGTATATATTAAGTACTTAACATAATGACATCTCAAATTTATTTTAAAACAAATTTTTAAAGACATCTACCCCTCTTAACGTGTTAAGCATTTTGTGGTCAAAGGTCACTAGGCATATCATCGGGTACAATATAATGAAAACTAAGAATAAACTATCAATCAAGAACAATATTTTAACAATACAACCAAATGCATCCTTAAAAAATAATAAGCAACATGAAGCATTTACTCCTTGTAACGTGTAAAGTATTTTGTGGCCCTGAAAAGGGCCGATTGATATATCGAAGTGTTGTGTAGAAAATCGATGAAGATGAGATGTTTATGGTTTCTTTTCGGTTTTCTTGGGAAGAAGTACTGCTTGGATGTTGGGAAGTACTCCTCCTTGAGCGATTGTTACTCCTGATAAGAGTTTGTTTAACTCTTCGTCATTTCTGATGGCCAATTGAAGATGTCGTGGGATGATACGAGTTTTCTTGTTGTCTCGAGCGGCGTTACCTGCCAATTCCAATACTTCAGCGGCCAAGTATTCCATTACTGCTGCAAGATATACTGGAGCTCCTGCTCCTACTCGTTCCGCGTAATTTCCTTTCCTCAACAGACGATGGATTCTTCCTACGGGAAATTGAAGTCCTGCTCGGTTGGAACGGGACTTCGCCTTTCCTTTTACTTTTCCTCCTTTACCTCGTCCTGACATTTTTTAAAAGAATCAGTTGAATGAAATAGTGTTAAAAACACAAATAAAATAATACACGTAATTACACCCCACTTATATATGAGACTCGGCGAGCGACGGAGCGATCTGGCCAATGACAACGCTCGACGCGAGTCACGCATCGTATCTGCGCGCTGGTTGGCTAGATCGCCGCGTCGCTTCAGTTAGTTATAGATAAGTTGTGTATTAAAGTTTGTTATTATTTTGAATTTATCAAAACATCTTATAAATCAAAATGCCACCAAAAACAAGTGGAAAAGCAGCTAAAAAAGCAGGAAAGGCTCAGAAGAACATCTCAAAGGGAGATAAAAAGAAGAAAAGGAGAAGGAAGGAAAGTTATGCTATCTACATCTACAAAGTATTGAAACAAGTTCATCCGGACACTGGAATTTCCAGCAAAGCAATGAGTATCATGAACAGTTTCGTAAACGACATCTTCGAACGTATCGCAGCCGAAGCTTCAAGATTATCTCACTACAACAAAGATCAACCATCACAAGTCGGGAAATCCAAACTGCTGTTCGTCTTCTCTTACCAGGAGAATTAGCAAAACACGCCGTAAGTGAAGGAACCAAAGCAGTAACCAAATACACCAGCTCCAAATAAACGACGAGATATCCAACAATATTGACAACCAAAACGGCCCTTCTAAGGGCCACCAAATTTTCTCACGTTAATATGGTTCTAATTTGCAAACTAATAAGTATATCCCATATTGATCTATAATGCTTGGATATTTGGGGTTTTAATTCAAATTTATGGGTAGTTGTCTTCAAAAAATGTGTCTTCCGCTCTTCGTGTAGTTTGTTGCCTTGTACTTTGTATGCTTTATGTTCCCGGTTGATCGATCAGGCTGTGGAAGTATTGACGGTTCTGTTATCGGGTTCCCAATTCAGCTGTTGTTTTATTATGGCACTAAAATTTCTGTAAAGGTGAACTGAAGTGTAACGACATTTTCGTTTCCTGGTATTATTCTTGATACATTGATACGTGCTGATACATTCTCATGTTTCTTTTACTGTATTGAGTAGGAGCATCTCAAACATCCTTACACTATTGTCGGTTATAGGACTGCCTGCCAACGTTAAAATTTTCTTTCATGTAACCCAATAAGACAATATGTCTTCTCCATAGTCATCAATGTCTTAATACTCAGGGTGAAAGATACAACACAAATTTTGTTGACAAACACCCATCCTTATTAATTAAAATATTTTTCATCTCTAGAGATGTGGATCAAACCAATTAAAATATTTACTAACATTGCCTTGCTTGTACAAAGTGAAAAAACTAAAGATGTCTTCGTCATACTCCTCAAGACATCTTCAAATCCCTGTACCTGTTTTGTTTTATCCTGATGTCTTCTCTTTTCCTTTACTCATTAAGAGCTAAATGATAGCAAGTGGGAGGCAAAACAAGGCGTCGATCTATATATTAAGATTCACTCTCTAAGCATTCCTGTTTCATAGACATTCCGTCATCAAAATTTTTCGAATACATAACCTCAATGTACACCAAATATTCATTTGATATCCAATCTTAAATGACAACTTATTTCTTCGGGATTCCATCTGAGAAGTGTCTAAATAAAATTTTATATACACATGTATACAAAGTGTGTGTTAATTTTGAAACGATTATACTCAAAAGTTCTGCCCCATCCCCCAAAGAAGTTTGTTTCTCTAAATTTCTAAATTAATTTGGGAACAAACTCCTGCTAAATTTGGAAATTTTTTTTGCCAAATTAAAAGACAGACAAACTTGAAGAACGTTTGAGTTAAAGAATCGACGAGGGCGTATTGAAGGCAGTCGTTCCAGAGCGTCAGTGACCATTCCTTCTGTAATTTTAAGAAAAGTGTTTTAAGAAATTTGGCTCAAATGCATTTTGTGAAACACGCTCAGATCGTCATTATATAAATAGATAAATAAATTTTATTTTTAGTCTTTTTGCCAATGTCCAACGAGTAAAAAAAGTGTTCGATTAGAAAAATTAGATAAAATGATGAAAAAATTATTTAAAAATGTGGCTCACTTTTGACCCCAAACCCTCACCTCTCAAAATTAATTATTTTCATAAAGCTCAATATTATCCAAATTTCAGCCTCCCTTCCAAGAAGCCGTCTCCAAAAATATATAAATTTATTTATTAATAAAACATAAATAGATTAGATGATATGCGATAATTTGTGTTATGTCATACACTCCAGTCCTGTAGTCGACGATTAACCTCTACGGTTTGGGTTCGAGAAGCTTTAAGCTCGATTTGAGTGTCTCCACTTTCAGTATAAGTCCAACTTGCACGTAGAAGGTGTTAATGTTGCGATTTCAAATCAGAGACGACAGAGTAGATGAATCTAACGGTACCGGTGGTTGTAAGGTCGAGTTCGTAAATCTTATAAAACTAAAAGTTATCACTTGTCTCGAAGTCCGGAAAACTTTTGGGGTGAACAAATTTACGTGGAAAACGCCATTTTTAATTATATAATATACGATAGAGAAAATAATAAAATCGTATCAAGTGGAAGAATGGTTAGATCCGTAGTTGAGATACGTGAACACTTTGCAGATATTCGCACCAACGAACTCTCTTCAAACTTTTCTCCTTTCAGACTTTTCCCCATGTTCCTTACACTCAACCACTTTCTCCCGAACCTGAAATGATTTTTCCGACAAGAGGATCCACCAGAACCTGTTTCATTTATTTAAGGAATCAAATTCCAACATCCATTCCATAGCCTACTTCCCCGATGACAAACTACGGACTCTCGTCATGGGAGCTGTTCGGCAGGTCGAAGTTTGTCTTCGTTTCAAATCCACACGGAAAGTGATATCGGTGAGTGGTCTCCGTCAAACACTACGTAGACCTTTGGAGTTTCCGAGGAGAACGTGGAAATCGAGAGGAAATTGGATTTTCCGAGGAAATTTCACGTTGGAAAGTGAGAGACGTAAGTCGACGGTCACGATCGGGATGAATTATCGTAAGTTTAGATGGTTTTATCGGATACGGGATGGTGAGGAGTGGTGTCTTTCGGGTGTCTGATATTCGAGGAAGAGATTCGGTGAGAAATCCGGAGAGAAAAAGGTCATCTTTGGAGGAAAATGGTGAAAAGAAGAAGAGGAGACGAACACGAGTAGAAGAGAAAACAAGAGATTTTCGGGTGGAAGTCGAGTGCCGCCTATTGCGTCCGCGCGTCGCTCTTGGGTTCCACGACTCGTTTTCACTCAAATCATTCTAGTTTCGAGTCAACTCACTTAACTCTCTTAACTACTTTACACTTTATTCTACCACTTGAATAGTGGATCATCTTTTTGATTTGAAAATCGCACAGTAGGACAGTAACTTTAGGAAGATGTCTGAAACCGAAGCTGCACCCGTGGCTGCTCCAGCAACGTCGACTCCCAAGAAAGCAGGAAAAAGCAAAGGAAGCGGAGGAAGTGCAAAACCGAAAGCAGCCAAAGCCAAACCATCTCATCCCAAGACCGCGGACATGGTAACGGCAGCCATCAAGAACCTGAAGGAAAGAGGAGGTTCATCATTACAAGCCATCAAAAAATACATCGGAGCCAACTACAAAGTGGATGCGGAGAAAATGGCTCCATTCATCAGAAAATATCTAAAATCAGCAGTGACATCTGGATCTCTGGTTCAGACGAAAGGAAAAGGAGCATCCGGTTCTTTCAAACTACCGACTTCGGGTGAAAAACCAGCTCCAAAGAAGAAACCTTCAAAGCCATCAACGACGAAATCGGGAGAGTTGAAAGCCAAGAAAGCGAAAACTACATCGGCAGCAGCGAAGAAAACTCCAGCGGTGAAGAAGAGTGCAAGCAGCGTTCCGAAAAAAGCACCCGCCAAGGAAAAGGCAGCAAAACCATCGACACCATCGAAAGCAAAGAAGGCAAAGAAAGCTCCGACGAAGAAACCGAAAGCACCCAAACCGAAGAAAGTTAGTGCTTCGAAACCAAAAGCGGCGACAAAGAAGCCTGCAGGAGGATCGAAGAAGAAGTAAGGAGTGGAGTTGGAGGAAGAAGTGGGAGTAGAAGTACTCCTGTCGTGGAGAGCACACCAAACGGCCCTTTTCAGGGCCAACAAATTTAAACACGTTATGAAGTTGATTCTCTTCCCTCAGTCAAATTTCCTTTCCTTTTCCTCTTCCTTAAGATAAATTTCAGGTTTCTAAAAAAATGGGTTTCATCCTTTTCTTAAGCAAACTAATCTCCTTTGAAGCGCTAACCTTTCACAGATAGAAGTACGATTCTCAATATATCTTAGCAGCTTTGTCCTGTGTTTTAGGTTCGCCATGTTCGTACATACAACCAGTCGATAATCCTCATAACTTTCATGTTGGATGATAGTGACGTACCCATAATTTCTTCCTGTCACCGACTAGCTAGCAACGTTTAGTACTTCGTAAAAAAAGTAAGCAGTATTGATGGACTAAGCTTGCGTCTTAAGCCATGACCAAGTTAGGAAATAGGGGGTGGTAAGGAAATTGGACATGTTGATATGGTATAAGACGAACGGAAATGTAAACTAAGAAATAATCGACATCAGCATCCCTTTGAAGTGCTAGACAGCTGAAGAAGAAACTAGAGTCAGATGGAGAAAAGAAACCTTTTAAGAGTAGATCTAAGGCCAGTGTAGCGAGTCTAAACATTAGTAACGGTTCAAGTTTGGTGCAATGAGTCATTAAACAAATTCGCAAAGACCATATTTACCAGAAAACCACCCAACAGATCATGGCCTGAGATACCGGTAAGAATAAATTGACTCGAAGACCAAATAACATACGTAAGTTCATTCAACAATCATTCAGAATGTTAAGCCATGAAGTGAATACAACACCTTCAGACGCACTGATTCAATCATAAAAACAAAGCATTAGGAAAAATTTATTAAGAGCATCCATGTTAACGTGAGAAAAATTGGTGGCCCTTAGAAGGGCCGTTTTGGTTATCAATATTGTTGTTGGATATTCGTCGTTTATTTGGAGCTGGTGTATTTGGTTACTGCTTTGGTTCCTTCACTTACGGCGTGTTTTGCTAATTCTCCTGGTAAGAGAAGACGAACAGCAGTTTGGATTTCCCGACTTGTGATGGTTGATCGTTTGTTGTAGTGAGATAATCTTGAAGCTTCGGCTGCGATACGTTCGAAGATGTCGTTTACGAAACTGTTCATTATACTCATTGCTTTGCTGGAAATTCCAGTATCCGGGTGAACTTGTTTCAATACTTTGTAGATGTAGATGGCATAACTTTCCTTCCTTCTCCTTTTCTTCTTTTTATCTCCCTTTGAGATGTTCTTTTGAGCTTTTCCGGCTTTTTTAGCTGCTTTTCCACTTGTTTTAGGTGGCATTTTGATTTATAAGGTAATCTTGATAAATTCAAAATAATAACAAACTTCATTACACAACTTATCTATAACTAACTGAAGCGACGCGGCGATCTAGCCAACCAGCGCGCAGATACGGTGCGTGACTCGCGTCGAGCGTTGTCATTGGCCAGATCGCTCCGTCGCTCGCCGACTCTCATATATAAGTGGGGTGTGATTACGTGTATTATTTTATTTGTGTTTAATAGTCTTGCGTTCAACTGAATCTTACTAAAAATGTCAGGACGAGGTAAAGGAGGAAAAGTAAAAGGAAAGGCGAAGTCCCGTTCCAACCGAGCAGGACTTCAATTTCCCGTAGGAAGAATCCATCGTCTGTTGAGGAAAGGAAATTACGCGGAACGAGTAGGAGCAGGAGCTCCAGTATATCTTGCAGCAGTAATGGAATACTTGGCCGCTGAAGTATTGGAATTGGCAGGTAACGCCGCTCGAGACAACAAGAAAACTCGTATCATCCCACGACATCTCCAATTGGCCATCAGAAATGACGAAGAGTTAAACAAACTCTTATCAGGAGTAACAATCGCTCAAGGAGGAGTACTTCCCAACATCCAAGCAGTACTTCTTCCCAAGAAAACCGAAAAGAAACCATAAACATCTCATCTTCATCGATTTTCTACACAACACTTCGATATATCAATCGGCCCTTTTCAGGGCCACAAAATATTTTTACACGTTACAAGGGGTAAATGCTTCATGATGCTTATTACTTTAAAGTTCTTCATATATTCATAAAATGCATTTGGTTCAATTGGAATATTTCTATTGATGACTAATCCGTATTGTCGCTAATATTCTACCCTATATATGCATACTGAACTTTATTTTATATTATATATAAAAGGTAGTTTGTCGTTCAAATTTTTTTACAGACACAACTGTACTTAGCAATCCTGTCGGCGGTCGTTTTTTAAAACAAATAGCGGACATGATCATATATTGTTTTGGAGGTGGGACTAATGTAATCGTATAATTTATTTTCTATCATTCAGTTTTTTGAACGTGTGGTTTGTAATTTGTTCTGGATTTGACCCATACCGTATATACTCATGTCTCTAAAAATGTATCATTCAACGACATGGTGAGGGAATCCCAATTTATACATTTTACGCATGAAAGTGTTTCGTTGTTTCTTAGTCTAAATTACGTTCAGGAATCATCGTGTAGTCGATGTTAATTGAATATTTGCAGTTATCAAGATGGCAACGATGCAATAACTTTTCTATCATTTCAAAAACTCCACTTAGCGTTTTCAGTGAACAAAATAAAACTACCATCGCAAGACTCCCGAACACTTATTATAGTTTCAATATTATTTTCTTTATTCCCAGTCAACTTGTCTCAAAGCAAAGGGAACTACACCTCACTCATCAAAATCACAAAAATAGGTGAAGTAGTAGGCTAACTCCAGTTGTGTAATGGTATATGTCAGACAGGTACATGACCCAAATTAACCATAATAAACAAGACACTAATTGAATGGCAGGAAATTTAGCAAAGTCAAGGTAAAGTGATGCACCAAACTTGGCTGTGAAATGACATATCTTAAAAGAATGAGGACCAAAAAATCGATTTTAAGCTACCCAAATGGCAAATCTCATCTATATACTAGAGGAAGTACCATTTCCAAAACCAGCACGAATCTAACAGGAAGGTAGAAGTAACTGAAACGTTTGGCTTAGAATATCTGCCGTCGATAAATTAAAAATACCTACAATACAACCGCCACCTCCGAAGTGAAAACGGTCTGTAACAGTATTGCAAAATAGTCTTAGTATTAAATGTAAGGAAAATTTGAGCAAACTACATTAACGTGTTAAGATATTTGTGGCCCTGAAAAGGGCCGTTGTAAGCTACTAAATAGGTTTTGTCAAATGTTTTTAAGCTCGTTCTCCACGAATTCGTCTTGCCAGTTGGATGTCTTTAGGCATGATGGTTACTCGCTTGGCATGGATGGCACATAAGTTGGTGTCTTCGAAGAGACCTACTAGGTAGGCTTCGCTAGCTTCTTGAAGTGCCATTACTGCGGAACTCTGGAATCGAAGATCGGTTTTGAAATCCTGAGCGATTTCTCGGACCAAACGTTGGAAAGGTAATTTTCTGATTAATAATTCTGTACTCTTTTGGTAACGACGGATTTCTCGAAGAGCTACGGTTCCTGGACGATAACGATGAGGTTTCTTTACTCCTCCTGTAGCTGGAGCACTTTTTCTCGCCGCTTTGGTGGCCAGTTGTTTTCTTGGAGCTTTTCCTCCTGTGGATTTACGAGCTGTTTGCTTTGTACGAGCCATGGTGAGATGAGTTTAAAGATTTTACTATGAGTCAAGATAGTAAAAAATTAAAATGTACTAAGAAATTGTCCCCTCACGTTTATATACCAAGCGGTTCGTGACCGGTGCTCTGTGATTGGTCGGTCGACTCGATATCGATGTCGTGATTGGTCGTTCGTAAGAGTGCGGTTCTCACAGAGGTATAAATATCGTTGGGGAATAAATTCGATTATCATTCTTATTTCAGAAATCAGCTCAACTTTAACTTTGTGTTAATTCTTACACAATTAAAAAATGACAGGACGAGGTAAAGGAGGAAAAGGTCTAGGAAAAGGAAAGGAGGAGCTAAACGTCATCGTAAAGTTCTTCGAGACAATATCCAAGGTATCACTAAACCAGCCATCCGTCGTCTGGCTCGTCGAGGAGGAGTAAAACGTATTTCTGGTTTAATTTACGAAGAAACCCGAGGAGTGTTGAAAGTTTTCTTAGAAAACGTAATTCGTGATGCAGTAACATACACTGAGCATGCAAAACGTAAAACCGTAACAGCAATGGACGTAGTATACGCATTAAAACGACAAGGACGTACCCTCTACGGTTTTGGAGGTTAAACATGAATACCAGGGACATTAATTTTAACATCATGGAACATCAATAATATCAAAACGGCCCTTTTCAGGGCCATATATTTCTACGTTAAAATGGTTTTGGTTCTCTAATTGCAAGGGTATTGAAAATATTTGGAAATTAAGTAATCAACTTGTACTAAGTTATTTTATTGTCTTCCCCACTATTAAATGAAGGCTGCTTTTGGTAAGCTATTTTCTGAGGTATTTTTGCACGTAGTACTGCTATTTTTCTTTCTTCAACTTGGAATATATTATGTGACTCATTACTCAGGATACATTAGGCGGTGGTGTTTATATCACATTTTAAGGTTTTGATTTCGTTCCTAGTTATACTCCAATTATTTTTAGGACAGTTATTATGCAAAGCAACTGATTGTTGAGCTACTTGACCTGTAATTTTTTCTTGTCAATTTTTATTTATAAATCAGTTTGATCAACGCTTTTGACCTTACAATATTGAATATCCATCAAGGTGAATGAATGTCGATTATAGTTCCACAGAAGACCTGTATCAACAAGAGAATTTCTTTGTTTTTTGGTGATGTTTTTGTAAAACCCACAACAACTTTCACAAATGTTGTTTAATTCGTATGACGCAGTTTGTGACCTCGACTAGAGCCAATCATAACGTTGAAAATGATGCGCAATGTGTATCTGCATTTTTATTGGCTGGATCGTTGCGTCGCTTTAGTTTATATTAATAACAATAATTTTGTTTTTGAAGAGTTTCAAAAATCGTAACAGCGCCGTCCAACTTAAGATAGCCACCGGGCTATGTTTTCCTCACCAAATATTTTGGGACCAAAGTGGGCCAACCATCATCAGCCACGTTAACTGAAGTAACATAAACTTAGTCGTCTACCTGCCTTTAATTCATTTTAGACTTAATTTTCCAATTAGTTAAATTGTTTTAATATTATTAACGATAATTCAGCTATTTAAATTTGTTCATAATAAAACTTACACGTACGTGGCCCCGAAAAATAAGTACGAGAAGTACGGTAGTGATTATGACAGCGATAGCGGAAGTGATATTGAGAATCCTGTCAATAGGGTATCGTGTGTTATTACTTACAGTAGCGATAGCGAGAATGACTTTGAAAATATGACCCAGTCAAATACGCAATTTGTGGAACTACCATCAAATACGACGTTGACAAAACAAACATCATGCATTTGTTGAAGTATGTGGACCCAAGCATGCTCCAGGAGGTGATGCAGCTCCACTGGAGTATTTCAATTTATTTTTCACAGAGTTTTTGTATGACAAAATGGTTACCGAAACTAATCGGTATGCTCTGGAGTATTTTGAATCACATCCAAATTTGAAACGTCACTCGCGCGCGAAATATTGGACGCCTTGCACAATACCTGAGAAGGAAGCATTCGTGGCAGTAATCCTGGAAATGGGTATCACAAGAAGGTCAACTATTTCTTCTTACTGGACTAAAAATGCACGCCATATTCCGTGGTTTTCTAACATGTTTTCCCGGACAGATTTCAGTTACTTTTCAGATTTTTTAATTTAGCTAACAGTGAGACATCACCAGGACATCCTGAACACAACCCAAGTGCCGGATTTGAGTTTTTGATAGAACATGCGAACACAGTTTCCGTCAGCATTATGTGCCCAATAAACAGCTAACTATCAACGAATCTCTGGTTGGAACAAAATTTTGGATGCTCTGTGATTCTATTACAAAATATTGTTATCGTGGGGCGCAATCTAACGAAAATAAGGATGACGTAAGAAAGATGGATCTTGGTTCTGTAGTGGTAGAACAACTCCTAAGTTTGGAAAACTATTTCAATAAATGATATCACCTATACACAAACAATATCAGTATAGAGTTAGCCAAGTCACTTTTGGAGAAAGGGACATACATAACTGGCAGTATAGGGCACAACAGAAAGCTTATACCCAAAGAAACAAAACTAACGAAAGTTGGCGAGACTAAATATTTTACCAACGGAGAAATTCTAACGTGTACTCATAAGCAGTCCATGAAAAATCCTGCCATCACCATTTCCACCGACAGCAATACTGGAAATGTAACAGTAAAAAAAGGAGCGTGGAAATTGTGAGACAGATAAACTCAAGCCAGCTATGATACATGCTTACAATGAATTCGTGGGTGGTGTGAATGAATCAGATACAATGCTATACTCATACTTAGATGAAAGAAGACCGGTGAAGTTTTGGAAGAAGGTAGTGTTCAATATTTTTGGAAGAATGACTCTAAACTCATATATAATTTATCAGCATAATTCCAGTAATAAGAAAATGACCAGGCTGGAATTTACTTCCAGTGTTATAAGTGCAATAGAGAGGAAATGGCTGGATGGGAGGAATAAAGCTGAATCGCATACTAAACCGACTTTTGGATTGGAAAAACTGCCGGGAAGAAATTTACGACGATGTGTGGTATGCAGCAGTAAGGACAGAAGTGCAGTGAAAAGATCCAATTTGATTTGCTCCATGTGTAAAAAAGGACTCCACGGGGTGTGCGTGGGAAAACACGTTTGCACATCTTCTCCATTTTCCACATATATTCTGTAATTTTCTTGTCAATAAATATTTAGTATCCGATTTCTGTGTTTTTATTATATTAGTATAAAACCTGAAGAGAATGTTGACAAAATCATGGATATTGATGTGTTGTAACGGAAATGGTTAATATTTCTTGTTCATATGAATTATCTGTAGAACACTATCACGATGTAGGAGACAAATGGGCGCACTCCTGTTGGAAAAATTCGAATGTGAACTCGCCCAGAGTGTAGGTTTATCCACTTAGTTACTACTTTACCTGAGTTAATGTTAGCAAGGTTTGATTATTCATATCCCGTTTGTGTTCATTATTATTTGGATAAGGATTTAGTGCCGTAAATTATTTGGCACTGAGAATCAATAATCGAATATATATAACCAAATTCGAAGCTGAGGTAGAGTATATACAAACTTACTAAATTTAAATCACTAGGTACTAAAGGAATTAGTCCTTAAGAATTTGAAAAGTTCATCTGGCAAAATCAATAAGCTACCTACTGAAAGGAAATCACAGGGATTGAAAATTTGGCGTACTAAACGATTCGAACTCTAACGCCAACAATTTCTGTGGGTACTGGGCAAAAGATCAGATTCATGAGCAAGTTTTGGACTGAATGAACAATATGCAGTGCCCGAGATTAATTTGCTTAAGAAAGGATGAAACCCATTTTTTTAGAAACCTGAAATTTATCTTAAGGAAGAGGAAAGGAAAGGAAATTTGACTGAGGGAAGAGAATCAACTTCATAACGTGTTTGAAATTTGTTGGCCCTGAAAAGGGCCGTTTGGTGTGCTCTCCACGACAGGAGTACTTCTACTCCCACTTCTTCCTCCAACTCCACTCCTTACTTCTTCTTCGATCCTCCTGCAGGCTTCTTTGTCGCCGCTTTTGGTTTCGAAGCACTTACTTTCTTGGGTTTGGGTGCTTTCGGTTTCTTCGTCGGAGCTTTCTTTGCCTTCTTTGCTTTCGATGGTGTCGATGGTTTTGCTGCCTTTTCCTTGGCGGGTGCTTTTTTCGGAACGCTGCTTGCACTCTTCTTCACCGCTGGAGTTTTCTTCGCTGCTGCCGATGTAGTTTTCGCTTTCTTGGCTTTCAACTCTCCCGATTTCGTCGTTGATGGCTTTGATGGTTTCTTCTTTGGAGCGGGTTTTTCACCCGAAGTCGGTAGTTTGAAAGAACCGGATGCTCCTTTTCCTTTCGTCTGAACCAGAGATCCAGATGTCACTGCTGATTTTAGATATTTTCTGATGAATGGAGCCATTTTCTCCGCATCCACTTTGTAGTTGGCTCCGATGTATTTTTTGATGGCTTGTAATGATGAACCTCCTCTTTCCTTCAGGTTCTTGATGGCTGCCGTTACCATGTCCGCGGTCTTGGGATGAGATGGTTTGGCTTTGGCTGCTTTCGGTTTTGCACTTCCTCCGCTTCCTTTGCTTTTTCCTGCTTTCTTGGGAGTCGACGTTGCTGGAGCAGCCACGGGTGCAGCTTCGGTTTCAGACATCTTCCTTAAGTTACTGTCCTACTGTGCGATTTTCAAATCAAAAAGATGATCCACTGTTCAAGTGGTAGAATAAAGTGTAAAGTAGTTAAGAGAGTTAAGTGAGTTGACTCGAAACTAGAATGATTTGAGTGAAAACGAGTCGTGGAACCCAAGAGCGACGCGCGGACGCAATAGGCGGCACTCGACTTCCACCCGAAAATCTCTTGTTTTCTCTTCTACTCGTGTTCGTCTCTCTTCTTCTTTTCACCATTTTCCTCCAAAGATGACCTTTTTCTCTCCGGATTTCTCACCGAATCTCTTCCTCGAATATCAGACACCCGAAAGACACCACTCCTCACCTTCCCGTATCCGATAAAACCATCTAAACTTACGATAATTCATCCCGATCGTGACCGTCGACTTACGTCTCTCACTTTCCAACGTGAAATTTCCTCGGAAAATCCAATTTCCTCTCGATTTCCACGTTCTCCTCGGAAACTCCAAAGGTCTACGTAGTGTTTGACGGAGACCACTCACCGATATCACTTTCCGTGTGGATTTGAAACGAAGACAAACTTCGACCTGCCGAACAGCTCCCATGACGAGAGTCCGTAGTTTGTCATCGGGGAAGTAGGCTATGGAATGGATGTTGGAATTTGATTCCTTAAATAAATGAAACGGATTCTGGTGGATCCTCTTGTCGGAAAAATCATTTCAGGTTCGGGAGAAAGTGGTTGAGTGTAAGGAACATGGGGAAAAGTCTGAAAGGAGAAAAGTTTGAAGAGAGTTCGTTGGTGCGAATATCTGCAAAGTGTTCACGTATCTCAACTACGGATCTAACCATTCTTCCACTTGATACGATTTTATTATTTTCTGTATCGTATATTATATAATTAAAAATGGCGTTTTCCACGTAAATTTGTTCACCCCAAAAGTTTTCCGGACTTCGAGACAAGTGATAACTTTTAGTTTTATAAGATTTACGAACTCGACCTTACAACCACCGCTACCGTTAGATTCATCTACTCTGTCGTCTCTGATTTGAAATCGCAACATTAACACCTTCTACGTGCAAGTTGGACTTATACTGAAAGTGGAGACACTCAAATCGAGCTTAAAGCTTCTCGAATCCAAACCGTAGAGGTTAATCGTCGACTACAGGACTGGAGTGTATGACATAACTCAACTAATCACATTTCCTGTAGTCGAATTCTGTTGCATTATTATTATAACTAATAAATGAACGTTTATATTTTCCAGTATCTCTTTCTGAAATGTCATTTTGAATCCGAAATTATATTGGAGCTTAAAAAGAAATAATTTGTGAGACCGTGGAGCTTAAAGTCTCAAATTTGTCCTGTCGAGATGGATTATAATTCTTTGAACCTAATTTAGTTCTGGACACTGATTGCAGAGAGATAAATTCGAAATTTGTTTTTCAAGATCTTATTATGGTGAATTATGTACCAATATCATGGGACTTTGTCATCTTTCATTTAATTTCATTCCAACGCTTTAAAACCTTTGCTGTTGGTGAATTTTAGTGTTGGAGGTCAATATCCTCACGTATACACGAATACTTGGCCATTTTTTGGGGGGCTCTTAAGTTTGATGGTGGTTTCTTTGTAAGTAGCAGGTAACATTTTGGTTCTTTGTTAAAATTTCAGAAGATAAAAATTGTTTGAATATTCATCGAATTGTTAGCTGATTGATTGCGAAATTCAGTTTTCTCATGTTTGCTAGAAATGGATCGGATTCATTGTGATCTTCTTTAATATTATGAGACATTCAAGAAATGGAAGTTCTAGCCACAGGAAAGCTGTTTTAGTTTTTGTTTCTTCTTTTTTAAATACGTATGTTCGGCTTCTCTACTATCTCATATGCTATGATATCATAAAGTGAATTTGTCGTATTGTGGATTTGGTATGACTACCATCAATTACGAGTTCGTTGGGATTATTTCAACATCAACCTTAAGAAACCACCCTTGACACTACCTTCTGTGAAGGTATACTCACAACGTAGAGGACAGAATTTGTTGTATTCCTGCCATATGTTTCTACTACTTAGAAAATAATTTGATGAAATTGATTGAAAATTTTGTTGAAACTCTCTGGAAACAAGACCCTACGTACCGATACCGGATATACAACATGAATACCAAGTTTTTAAGAAAAGTACTCGGGAGAACAAAACAAAATGTAGGAGAAAAGTTGTTGGGAATAGCAGGAACAGTTTTATTTTAAGGAAAGCTGCAACATTCCTAACCAAGATGCCTAAATTGAGCGGCACTCGTGAGGAGAGCAACGACTACTAGCTCTATTTGACTGACACTTAGTAAGCTTCAAAGACTGGATGCAGAGGGTTCAAACCTAACAATGATACAGAAACCATCATTCACTAAGACAGAAACATTTAAACACAAAATTTGATATACTACCATCAAAAAGTTAGATAATTTGGGATAGTAGGATGTAAAACGAATAAGAACTGAAGCTTTAAACCATTAAAACGTGAAATAAGATTGGTGGCCCTTAGAAGGGCCGTTTTGGTTGTCAATATTGTTGTTGTATATTTCGTCGTTTATTTGGAGCTGGTGTATTTGGTTACTGCTTTGGTTCCTTCACTTACGGCGTGTTTTGCCAATTCTCCTGGTAAGAGAAGACGAACAGCTGTTTGATTTCCGACTCGTGATGGTTGATCGTTTGTTGTAGTGAGATAATCTTGAAGCTTCGGCTGCGATACGTTCGAAGATGTCGTTTACGAAACTGTTCATGATACTCATTGCTTTGCTGGAAATTCCAGTGTCCGGATGAACTTGTTTCAATACTTTGTAGATGTAGATGGCATAACTTTCCTTCCTTCTCCTTTTCTTCTTTTTATCTCCCTTAGAGATGTTCTTTTGAGCTTTTCCGGCTTTTTTAGCTGCTTTTCCACTTGTTTTAGGTGGCATTTTGATTTATAAGATAGTCTTGATAAATTCAAAATAATAACAAACTTCAATACACAACTTATCTATAACTAACTGAAGCGACGCGGCGATCTAGCCAACCAGCGCGCAGATACGATGCGTGACTCGCGTCGAGCGTTGTCATTGGCCAGATCGCTCCGTCGCTCGCCGAGTCTCATATATAAGTGGGGTGTAATTACGTGTATTATTTTATTTGTGTTTTACTATTCATTCAACTGAATCTTATAAAAATGTCAGGACGAGGTAAAGGAGGAAAAGTAAAAGGAAAAGCCAAGTCCCGTTCCAATCGTGCAGGACTTCAATTTCCCGTAGGAAGAATCCATCGTCTGTTGAGGAAAGGAAATTACGCGGAACGAGTAGGAGCAGGAGCTCCAGTATATCTTGCAGCAGTAATGGAATACTTGGCCGCTGAAGTATTGGAATTGGCAGGTAACGCCGCTCGAGACAACAAGAAAACTCGTATCATCCCACGACATCTCAATTGGCCATCAGAAATGACGAAGAGTTAAACAAACTCTTATCAGGAGTAACAATCGCTCAAGGAGGAGTACTTCCCAACATCCAAGCAGTACTTCTTCCCAAGAAAACCGAAAAGAAACCATAAACATCTCATCCACATCGATTATCTACAACACTTCGATATATCAATCGGCCCTTTTCAGGGCCACCAAAATTTTTTCACGTTAATGGGAGTAGATTCTTAACATTTATAATAAATTAAAAGTGGAAATGTTTGCTTTACTACTGTATTCCTTCTACACGTATTTCGATTTAGTTTGTATTCATTTTATGATGTCCTATACTCCGTCACAAATGTGTTTCCATTTTAGTTGATTGTATTTAACGATATATTTGCTGTTTTGACCCTCCATCATTAGAATCGGGAATTTATGCAGTAGCATTTGCTAGACAACTGCTGTTAGCTTTCCATGTAAACTTCCCCCCAGAGAAGAAAATGAGTTCTGAGTCACCCCAGCGACTCAACAGCCAGGCAGCATACAATGGGATTTTGAATTGGGTAAACAGCCTTAGCGTTGAGATTTATTACCATTTGTAAAAAATGTTAGCTATCACAGCATTCAGTAGGGAACAGCATAGTAGCAATAAAGAAACATGTAGTTGTAGTGTCGTACTTTGCCACCAACACTAAACATGACTAAAATAGACAAAATGACCTCTGTTACCCTGATGTCTCATGTGAAAATAAGGCAACACATGGAAATGCAGGCTCAAGGTAATAATCACTTCCGTCCGTCTGTTTAAAGTAACGACATTAATAGGCCAGCGCCTGAAGACTGTACAGGAGCATTTCCTGCACTTCGTCCGACTTTTTCTTAGCAGCTGACATGAGCAAATTGTAATGGTCCGGGCAATCAGTTCCTGAAGTGCCCTTTGTTTTGAGGGTTGAAGTAAATATAGATAAGTGTTAGGGGACGCTTGTTTGGGTTGTCCTCAATGGTTCAAAGACGTTGATTCAGTCATGAGGCAACCATAAAGGTTTTTATGTGACAGGTTGTTTACATGACTGGATGAAGGATATTATAGGCCCTCATCAGCAAAATATGTAAGTGACCTTCAATATATATATTTGTTTTTCTGAAGTAAAGAAAGATAAGTTAATTACTATCTGGCATCAGGGGTGAGGGAACAAGTCATAATCACGCCTTGATCCAGGATAGGGAAAAACAAAGTTAGTCTGAAAGAGAACTCGAGAGCGAGGTTCAGAGTCAAGTAACAGTTAGCTCGGGAACCAGCTTGGAATAGGCCAAATAAACAAGAAAATGATTGCTTAGAGCCAGTACTAACTAAATGTCTAGAGCAGAACCTTATAACGTAGGATTTTGTGGCCCTGAAAAGGGCCGTTTTGTTATTATGATGGTCTGATGTTAAAATTAAATGTCCCTGGTGTTCATGTTTAACCTCCAAAACCGTAGAGGGTACGTCCTTGTCGTTTTAATGCGTATACTACGTCCATAGCTGTTACGGTTTTACGTTTTGCATGCTCAGTGTATGTTACTGCATCACGAATTACGTTTTCTAAGAAAACTTTCAACACTCCTCGGGTTTCTTCGTAAATTAAACCAGAAATACGTTTTACTCCTCCTCGACGAGCGAGACGACGGATGGCTGGTTTAGTGATACCTTGGATGTTATCTCGAAGAACTTTACGATGACGTTTAGCTCCTCCTTTTCCAAGACCTTTTCCTCCTTTACCTCGTCCTGTCATTTTTTAATTGTGTAAGAATTAACACAAAATTAAAGTTGAATTGGTTTCTGAAATAAGAATGATTAACGAATTTATTTCCCAACGATATTTATACCTCTGTGAGAACCGCACTCTTACGAACGACCAATCACGACGTCGATATCGAGTCGACCGACCAATGACGGAGCACCGGTCACGAACCGCTTGGTATATAAACGTGAGGGGGACAATTTCTTAGTACATTTTAATTTTTACTATCTTGACTCATAGTAAAATTTCTAAACTCATCTCACCATGGCTCGTACGAAACAAACAGCTCGTAAATCCACAGGAGGAAAAGCACCAAGAAAACAACTGGCCACCAAAGCGGCGAGAAAAAGTGCTCCAGCTACAGGAGGAGTAAAGAAACCTCATCGTTATCGTCCAGGAACCGTAGCTCTTCGAGAAATCCGTCGTTACCAAAAGAGTACAGAATTATTGATCAGAAAATTACCTTTCCAACGTTTGGTTCGAGAAATCGCTCAGGATTTCAAAACCGATCTTCGATTCCAGAGTTCCGCAGTAATGGCACTTCAAGAAGCTAGCGAAGCCTACCTAGTAGGTCTCTTCGAAGACACCAACTTATGTGCCATCCATGCAAAGAGAGTAACCATCATGCCTAAAGACATCCAATTGGCAAGACGAATTCGTGGAGAACGAGCTTAAAAACATTTGACAAAACCTAGTAGCTTACAACGGCCCTTTTCAGGGCCACAAATATCTTAACACGTTAATGCAGCTTGATTCTGAATATTTATCATTATGTATAAGTGACTAATCATTAGTCCTAATTAATTTACAAACCTGGTTTTGTAGTCATTGTGCTTTTCTCCCAAATCCAACATTCTAGATTAATTCCAAATCCCAGTCTGGTGGTAGTTAAATTATGGTAAGGAACAGGTTCAGTTGCAATGATGTTGGTACTAAAGCTCAGTTAAATAGTGTAGCAACCTAATTGATAGTACAGTAGTGGGAGTTGTATTGTAGTATTGTCTTTGAGACAAAATTCATCAGGACAGCACAAGTTCTCGTTTACTTGCGTGATTGCGTTTGGGTATTGTTCTAAGTCTGAATAGAACTAGGGAAAGGAAACCTCAAGAAACTTATTATTCGTCAGAAATATGTAAACTGAAAGCCGCTCAATAATTCGTTACATTGCTTAAAATTTTCCGACCGTTCTGAATTATTTTTTTTAATGCCACGACCGTAACGATCCCAAGAGCTCTGATGGCGAAACATCGAAGTTGTTTTCAGTGTTTCATTTTAACGAGTGGTTAACGTTTTGATGCAGTTCCGCCTAGTTTTGTAATAGACCCAATAATCTTTATATTAAAATAGAACTTATTTTGCTGGAAGGACCCAAAAATTTAATTTCCTTATGTATCTGTCGAAATACTTACTAGCAACCACAAATGAACGTATGGCGGGTATGGATCTTATACTAAAGGAATAAAAATCGCGCGTGAAGTCCATTCTGGTTTTTACAAGTACTCTGTGCAAGTTAAATTAAGTGTCCGTTAGCAAAGATATGTGAACTCGCACATAAAAAAATCCTATAAAAAATAACAAGGTTACTTGAGAGTACATCGAGCCAAGCGACGCAACAATCTAACCAATGGTAGCGCTTGACGCGTTTTGAGCGTTGTTTAAGCGTTCTCATTGGCTAGATGACTCAGTCACTGAATTAGTATATAAGGTAAGATTATTGCGTTTTACTTATTATTAATTTTGATTTGGACTTCAATATGCCGCCTAAAACAAGTGGAAAAGCAGCTAAGAAAGCCGGAAAAGCTCAAAAGAACATCTCTAAGGGAGATAAAAAGAAGAAAAGGAGAAGGAAGGAAAGTTATGCTATCTACATCTACAAAGTTTTGAAACAAGTTCACCCGGACACTGGAATTTCCAGCAAAGCAATGAGTATCATGAACAGTTTCGTAAACGACATCTTCGAACGTATCGCAGCCGAAGCTTCAAGATTATCTCACTACAACAAACGATCAACCATCACGAGTCGGGAAATCCAAACTGCTGTTCGTCTTCTCTTACCAGGAGAATTGGCAAAACACGCCGTAAGTGAAGGAACCAAAGCAGTAACCAAATACACCAGCTCCAAATAAACGACGAAATATACAACTACAATATTGACAACCAAAACGGCCCTTCTAAGGGCCACCAATTTTTTCTTACGTTGTAATGTTGTGCTCTTTCACAAACTAAATCAAGTTGTGTTTGGAAAAGTTAAAAGGTGCACCCTTATCTGTGACAGTTCTCATTTTGCCTTTTAAGGAGTTGGATTGGATTATTAACAATGAGGGCTAGGCTCCGAATTCCTGTTTTAAGATTAGCTGGGCTTTTGTAGGCGAAACAATTTTTAGTTAGTGAAAAGAGCTTTTGATGACTTTGGGTTTCTAGTTTTTCGATGGGAATACAAGTTTGGAATGGTTTTGTGTGAACTGTCCTCGAACTTATTGGTCAGTTCAAAAGTTTAGTCGAGACATCAGCTTTTATAACGTGAAAGCAATGTGGTGGCCCTGAAAAGGACCGTTTTTATAGAAAACCGAGTGCTAAGCCACTTATTTCTTTTTCAAACCACCTGTTGCTGTTTTCTTAACGGTTTTTGGTTTCGCCTTGCCCACAGTCTTCGGTTTCGGAGCTTTTGGCTTTTTCGTGGGAACCTTCTTCGCCTTCTTAATTTTCGAAGGTGATGTCGGCTTGCTCTTCACCGTCTTGGTGTTACTCGGACTCTTCTTAACACCCCCAGCTTTCTTCGGAGTCGTTTTTGCCTTCTTCGCTTTAGGTTCCTTAACCTTTGGACTGACTGCTTTTTTCTTTCCACTCGCCTTTTCTCCAGCTACCAACTTGAAGGATCCCGAAGCTCCTTTACCTTTTGTTTGAACCAAAGATCCGGATGTTACGGCAGTTTTCAAGTAATTCCGTATGAACGGAGCGAATTTCTCAGCGTCGACATCATAATTAGCAGAAATGTACTTTTTGATGGCTTGGAGCGAGGAACCTCCTCTTTCTTTGAGCTCCTTGATGGCTGCGTTTACCATTTCAGATGTTTTCGGATGTGATGCCTTGGCCGCGGCGGGCTTCTTTGCAGGCTTTTTCTTCCCTTGTAAAGCAATCGTTTTGCTGACTTGAATCGGAACGGCAACCGTTGATTTATCCATGATTCGTGATAACTCAGCTAGAACAACACTAAATACAAAGAACGTAGTAACTGACGGGAAAACGTAGTCGTTGAACCCAATGTAATCGAGCGGACGCAATAGGCGTCATTCAACTTAAACTCGAAAACAAGCTTGCAAACTCGACATTGTGTCCGTTATGTATTATTAATAAGCACGTTCTCTCATTTATCCGCCATTAAAACAGAAAATTAATAACTCACGTAGCTTTTCCAAACATTCACGTGTCGTAAAATCCAAAATTCCCCGAAAAATAACTCTCCACGTGGAAATGAGAAAGGAATTTTCCCCGACCTAATTACGATTACTTCAATCTCCGTCAATTTCGAAGCGGAATTTATTCACGGCAAATAAATGATTCCCACATTTCGTGTCACCAAATCGTTTTTAAATAATTCAGCAATCATTTCGTCAAGAAATCGAAATCAAAATCGAATTCGGTCACCGAGAAAAGTCCGTCAAAAGCGTACGCGTTCGAACACTTCCGAACGGAATTCTCAAATCCTTCGACCGACTCTCTCGCGCGTTGAACTTTTACAATTTAAACAAAGAATCTTTTATTTATACTTTAAAATATAATTATTTATATTATTTTATACTATTTGTAAATTGTTTTTAATATAAATTTTATAAAATTCACGGAAACACTTAAAGGATTTGGTGGAATACTGAGTCCGTCCCTTGGCCTTGTCTTTGTTGACCAACTCGACCATTTTCCAAATTTTTATTTCCACGCTGTTTCCCGTCTTGAAACCTTTCCAAATAATTATTAACGACTTTAATGAAGAAATGACAACATGGTGGAAAATTACGAATTTGAGATGTTAAGCGATGATGAACCGTTTGATCGGTTTATTGCGCGGAACACGGAAGTGAATTCGCTATAGTGCTACCATCTCAACTCGGCTCGTTATTGTGCACATTAACTACCTGATGAGTGGAAGTGCTTAAGTCCTCTGCTCCTAAATTCGGTTTGAATGACATCATGTTGGTATTTAAACAGGATTAAGTGTGTTATGATAATATTAACTGCTTCTAGTACTGTAGATATCTGTATCTATCGGTTTTGACTATCTGTATTGTTACCAGTTGTTAATCAACTGATAGTGTTATCGTATTCATCATATCATTTGTCTGTTGTTTGATTGTGATAACTCCTAGTGGGTAATATGCAGATGGCCTGGATTATTTATTCTAAAATGTATAACTGACAAAACTGTGCTTGGAATGAGTTCTTCAGCCTTGGGTAGGATAAGGGAACAGGAATGGAACTCACGGCCATAACTTCTAAAGTCGAGTGCTTCAACTACTACATCACAGACCTCCCGTTAAATGTGCAATACTTATGGAATGAAATCTGTATAAGAGTCCCCTAGTTTTGAGATTAGCAGGTTGTTAAAATCGAATTAGGAACGTAGGTTCGAGAAACGAAACGATTTTCTGCACTCTAACGGATCATCATGGATGGGTTGGTGTTGAGTTGAGCTAAGTTATGTGCACGCTAATTAGGAAATTGGAAGTGTGGTGGGCATTTTTCCCTTTTCCACTTCAGTCCTTTCATCTATACCAGTGGTAAGCAAACTCGCTATCCAAAAGAGTCATTTTATACTTATAATCACTTTCATATCTTATACACAACCATTTTTAAAGCTCTGCTGTAGTGACAAGCTTTGCTGAGACATTTTCTAACAAACTAGTAAGTGCTTAAAGTACACTGCCGAACTTATCTTTGTCAAATGGATGTTATGTCTTGGCTTAGAGTATTTATAAAATGAATTCTATACTAAAATATACATTGTTTTATAACGAGCATACGCTTGAATTCTTCTCACTGGTAGTGGTATTCGACAGTTAAACAAAAGACGACCGCACGTCTTGGTTTTGTTACCACATCTGAGTCTGCGTTTTCTGTTGTGCTGTTAGTTGCTCTCAAGTCATTGAATTCCTCAGATTGTTTTGTATTAAACTGAGATTGCTGTCAATAATAAAAGTTAAAAGTCCATCAGACTGTCTGACATAAATATTTTTCGTTCGAGACCTGATAAATGTGTGCATTATTTTTGAAATGAATGACGCTATAGTGAGCATCACTCTTATACTCTGTCACGAAAAAATTTTTTTTATAAATAATATACAATAATAGTTTCTATAATAAGTATGGGACATAAAATTAATTTCATAAATAGTGCACACTTTCATAAACGATTAAATCTCGCAAATGTCCCCTCAGCTTTGTATTATATTATCCATAGTCATGCCTTATATGATATAATAATATGACAATGCGCAATTGTGGGGTGACCTTATTTCAAAAATATTGCACACTTGTAGGGCGGATTCATTTCAAAAATATTGCACACTTTTAGTATATGTCCATTGTTATGTAATATATGACTTTGCACTCTTGCGAAACGACCTTATTTCAAAAATATTGCACACTTACTATGTGTCCTTGAATTTCGTAGAAATACATTAGATACAACTTGGTATCATCTTGGTATAAAGATAACATTTAGTTTATATAATATACTCCGGATCTGCACTGAACATTTTGTGGAAGAGCCACAGCCAAAAGAGTAAAAGAGCCGCACGTGGCTCTGTAGTGCTGGTCAAAGCACGAACCGAAATTTCGTGAGTCCCTTCTGGTCACTTTAACATTTTCGAACACGATGGATGGGTTATAAGAGCCCGGAAACAGAATCCGTTCGCGGAAGTCATCGGAATTAAGGTTAAAAAGTCAATTCGACCGAACGTTTGACGCGTTTGACACGTTCGCACTTCTTCCGCATTCGAATCCACTTCCTCCCTTCCCATTTCTCTGAAATACGCCGAAAGTCGACCTTGAAAGGATAGGGAAACGTTGATGCGATGACCCCCGAACGGCGAACAAAAATCGCGGAAAAATATCAATCAAAACAAAAGCGAAGTTAAAGATAACAACAACAACAAGAAGAGGAGAGAACACACGTTCGAAGAAAAAAAAGGACGCGAACCACGTTCTCGGGGCAAAATTTTGTTTTGCCAAACTTTTGAATTTTTGCCAGTCGCATTTCGCTTACGAGGAGCTAACTGAGTTTCCGCGTGGATTTTCCTTTGTCTCATCTCTGCCAACTAATCTTGATGATTTAGAACTTTGGCGACGATTCCCTTCGTTTCTTTCTTTCTTTTTTTGTTTTCTTTTCTCGACTTTTTCTATTTTTCCCCTTCGGCTCTCTTTTTTTTTGGTTTTGTTCCTCTCCGAGAATATCTTATAAGGAGGAAATTGCGTATTAATCTGGTTTTTCACTGGGGGGGGTCATAAATCTTTTTGAACGGAGATGTTCTACTTGACCTTCCATCAGAAACACTTCCAACAACCTCGAGATCTTCATTTTACTTTCTTTCTCCCTTCGATTCACTTCCTCATCTCATAAATTCTGGTCAATTTAGAAAAATGTCATCGATGTTCTCGTCTAGAAAACTTCTTTGCAGGTGATTTCCTATCCTTCAGCTTTAAATAGCAAAACTAATTTGGGTGAAGGAAGTTGTATAGTAAGAAGGTACCCATTCCTCCATTTTGATTTAGCACCTAAAAGCAGAACCAGGGAATAGGTCGTAACTGCTTACTTCAATGGTCTAATTGTTAAATTACCTTCGAGGGTATCGATACATTCAACAGTTCCACTGGGTAGGTGAGTTAATGGCACTCACGGAAACTTTGGGAGGAACCTTACTAAAATATCTTGGGATTAGTCCATTGCATCATCAAACGAAAAAATTCTTCATCAGATTGGATCATGGGTTTTACCAGAGGTGGTGGTGAGTCTTTCCCTCCAGGTTTCCAAGTACGATGCCGTGAAACGTGGGAAAAAAAGGTCCACTGACCCTGCCCCAGACTCTCTTTCTTGTCTGCTGTTGCGGTTTAGCTTTCGAGTGAAAGTTCCGCATTAATTTTTAAAAATCCGGACTTAAACTCTTTCCCCCCTCCACCTGAAAGCTTCTTCCATTTTCTTGGCATCTAATTCGGATGTATTTTTAGTTATTAACTAAAAGTCAGCTGGTTTACTACGTTTTACATTCGGCGGAACTGTGTCCTGCGACAATCGCTTCTGGATTATTATCATAACAGTTTTTGTTAGTGCCATACGAGTGCTTCGTTCTGTTTCAAAAAGATTTCTTTTACTATTTTCTAGTGTTTATTAATTTTTTTTGTTGTTGTTATTTGGTTCTGTTTCATCGTGTTGAACTTGTTTACTCTTTCTGACTCAATTCAGGTAAATTTTGGTTTGTTTGTTTGGCTGTTTTTCCCCCAAAAAATTTTTTCAGGTGTTGTTATTGTCTCTTAAAACAAACAGCAACCTAATCACCTTGACTTCATGTATATTCATTTGTTGTTACTTTTCCAAAATGAAACGCAAAAATAGGTCAAAAATGATTTTAACAGTCTCAAAAGGGAAGAAGGTTAAAGACAATCTCGTACCTACCAGACATGATGATTGAAAGGTTGTAGTTGTGGGAGACAGCTTTCAAATTTCTTCCAATTGATTGAAGTGTTATCATTGAGAATCAAGTCACAGAAACTCTCACAAAACATGTCACCACGTGCTTTTGTGTAAGTTCGAGTTTCATCCCACAGGAAACGACCCCGAAGGCAATAAATTTCTCTGTAGTCTGAAGAGTTAGGATGTGGAAACTCTAAAATCAGTTTTACGTTTTCAACAAATCAGTCATGTCTGTCAAGTGACACGCTTCACGTCCCTTGTTACAAATTCAGCTGACGAAAGGTCAAGGATCAATCTGTTCCAATTAACAAGAACCGAATTTAAAAACGAAATCGCTGATTAAGCACGTTCAAATGGAAAATCGATGGGAGAGCAAACGTTCCAAACTTTCATTTTGAAGTTGGTTTAAAAAAAAAAAAAAAAATGGCTCATAGCCTCATCCGGTATTTCCGAATGAATCGGATCGTTTATAAAAAAATAATTAAAGTCTAGTTGGAGGGTTGATGGCCGACATTTTGACAGTGCCAATGTCTCCGGGTTTGGCACGTCACTGATCGACCACTACAATTGCAAGTTCAACCAAAGATTCCTGACCCCTTTTGTTTGGATCTGTTGTGGTCAGCAGTAAATTTTTTTTTAAGAAAACGGAAACGTTTTCCGACGACAGAGATTTATTCCTTTGTTTGTCATTTCTTGTCATTAGTCTTATCACTTTCGTCACAAATTGACGTTTTACGATAATTATTACAATATTAGAGCATCGACAGAATTGACATTCCCTAATCAATCATTCGCTTTTAGTCATTTTGTCCCAATCTTGAATTTAAGCCAAATCCTACCTGTTGAAGAACTAATGGGTGACTCTTGTCACCGTTTTCATCTCTCGCCTCGTTCTCTGTTTCATAATTTTTGTTTTGTAAACATTCAGGAGGAATGCCTGCGGAGTGCGTTTCGAACCCTCTTCAGAGGGAGTTGGCCGACAGCATTATTCGTTTGCGTCCGCTCGATGACATAAGGATCCTTCTTGCTTGTGGAGCCAAGCCCAACGAACCTGTCACTCAAGGTTTGAGACCTTTACATTATGCGATTTGGCACAGATATTCGGAGGCTGCTCGTCTGCTACTCGTTCGGGGATGTGATATCGATGCTAGAGACGAATGCGGTTACTCAGCTCTTCACCTAGCCTCCGAACACGGTTATATCGAACTTGTGGAAATGTTACTGAAACAAGGAGCCAAGGTGAACTTTAGAGAAGACACAGGTGCGTAGAAATGGGAGTATAGATTCGTTCTAATGTTAAAGGAAACTTTATAAATCGGGTTTCCCCTTTTCCAGGTGAACAATTCCCCCGGACGATGCTCTGTGACGAGCCTCTCCGACTGGCCATTCGTCATCGTCATTACGAAATAGCCAAAATGCTTCTGGAACATGGCGCCAACCCCAACACTCGGTACTTTTTCGGTTCCGAAATTAATCTTCTCTCGGTTTTGGATGTTGAATTCTTGCGATTACTTCTCACCTTTGGAGCGGATCCAAACATTCGAGACAGGGGTGGACTGACGCCTCTCATGAAAGCAGCCAGGCTACCACAGGTAAAACAAAAATTCCCTGAGAGTCCTTTACAACGGTTATAACACATTTAGATATGAACATCAATCGAGTTATTACCTTAGGGTATGGACAGTGTTCTGCTTCTTCTCAGTTACGGAGCTGACGTGAACGCCATGACTGACAGTCGACACGACTACAGGACCGTGCTTCACTACGCCGTTCTCAGCGGCAACCTCGACATTGTTTATTTATTGCTCAAACAGGGAGCCATTGTTAATTATGACTCAGATTACCAAAAACCAACTCCGTTAGATTTGGCAATATTAAAAGGAGACCCAGAACTCGTTAAAATGTTGCTGAACGCAGGTGAGTCAAAATGACCTCACAGAAAAGGTATAAATCCCTTCTGTTAACTCTGGTTATATTAAATTTGAAATTTATTCCTTCTTCTTTGAAGGTGCAAACGTCAATTCCAGTTCTCCAATAATAGGTACGCCACTCCACGTTGCATGTGCTGACAATATTCCAAACAGGTAAATACAAACAGGTGGACTAGGACTGAACGAATTCGGGACTCTGAGTCAAATTAACCGTTTGGAAATATTCAATTTCAGAATGGACATACTTTCAATACTGCTGACGAGAGGCGCGGACCCAAATAAAGTGATAGAAAGTGATGGGATCACGCTGAGACCCGTGCTAGCCGAATACATAGCATCTAACGTCCAGCTCTCCCCTCAAGTCGTCCACATGTTACTCAAATTCGGAGCAAAAGTGAGTCTTGAGCGAAGAATCAAATTTTCTAAATGGATTTGAACCTTTGTCTGATCCTCTCCTGTTCTACTTTCAGGTCGTTATGAAAACTCAATACCGAGATCCGCACGGGATATTAAACTCACTTCAGAACTTAGTCTCCTATCCGAAATTATTAAGAACACTACTAAAAGCAGCTGAGGGTTTCGATTTATGCATGATCAAGAGATCTTCCTACCTGACTCAAGATCAAAAATCCATTCTCTTAGAACTAGCCACGAAGCCTCTTTCACTCATGCACCAATGTCGGTTGTTCCTGAGGAAATATTTCGGACCAAATCTAATAAACGTTGTGCCTGAATTCCCGATTCCGATTTCCCTTCACAGGTACCTCCTCTACGAGGATTGATCAGTCACTCATTCGGCCTTTTTAATCTTCCCGACAACAAGACTTGATTATCTATAGAGTACAGATAAAATGGGAAATTTCAAGACTGAATATTTCTTGGTACAAGGTTTTAGGCTTGAATTTTTTTATTAAATAAATTTTTTTTTTCATTTCTTAAAATTCAGAATTGTTAAATTGGCTTTCCGATCCTCGGCAAATTTTTCACTTTTCTAACTGGAAAAGCGAAAAAAAAATTTCTTTCGATTTGTTTCCCCCGCTTGGCAATTATAACAGAAAAAGAGAAATTTCAATGTCCCTGCTTTTTATAAGAATTGAATATTAATAATAATATAAATAGTAATTGAACGTTTTGTTTTGTAATTTTGTATTTCAATTGTGCAATAAAAAGAGCCGTTTCGACAATCATCAGCCGTTTTTTGTGCCATTATTTTGAACTTCCGTCGGAATTCAGCAATGGAGCCGTTAAAGATGGATTTGCGATCACGTATCAGGATTCCTTATCTGATAACACTATAGTTAGATAAAGTGTGTTTAGATCTATATATAAATTCACCTCCACATATTTACACTTGTCAGTGTTCGTAAGATTTTCAACAAGTATTTACTATGGACGTTCTAGAAAGAAGAATTCGTGTGTTAACTGGACGGCTTGACATGTTACAGTCGCTCATTTCACAGGTTAGGGATGTAAACAACGCGAAGAACCTCGAAACTCGTTTGGAAGAAATTTGGAAGGAAATGACAAACGTTTATGACACCGCAACAAAAGAAATAAACGACGCGAATATAGAGAATCTAATCGATTCATTTATAATAAACGAGTGTAAGTACCTCAAGCTTCGAGGTGATTTATCACGAATCACCCAACAAGTTCAACAAATTTACAACGTCAACACACCGGCTACATATCCAACCACATTCAGATTTCTGCATCAATTTAACCATCGCTAACCTCCAACAAGAACGGCCATGTTTAAAAACTCTCAACTGTTCATCAACGACACATAATTCGCCATAAGAGAACAATCATCAGCAGCAAAATTATTATCTGACTCTTTCAACAAGTTCATCCCCAGCATAACAAACTCAGTTAATAAGCTACAGACAATCAGCAATCGATACAGACAATCAGGTAATTTTCTCCGCTAGCGATGCTTCTCTTTTGGTCATAACACCTTTCAAGATGGCTGACAACAAAATCCTTTTGAAAAATTTCATTTGAGGGTCCAAAAAATCAGCATCACCGATTGAAATCTAACTAAATTATAAAATTTCACTTGTATATATATATATTTATATTTATTCATTTAAAATTTCTTTTGTAATACGAATTGTCGAAATAAAACGAAGTTTTAAGAACATACAAAACACTGATTTCAGTAATTATTCACCTCTCAAAATAATCAGACAAACAAATTTTTTTAATTAATTGAAAAATGAGCCTGAATTTCATTCAGTACATAAATAAAAGATTATCCATACATAAAAAAAAAGGAAAACGTTACACAGCTATTAATGTGTGAATTTGAAAGAGGGAAATTTTAGTGCCCTTACAAATAAAAAAAAAATTTTTTTTGTTGCATTTTTCCTTTCCTCCACATTCTATTAAAAGTACAACAAATCTCACTTTAATTTCATACGGACAACAAAAATCCATTTTGAAGATATACAGTATAGTACTGTAAGTTAAATAACAACAACAATATAGTAATAATTAATTAATTAATTAATTAATAATTGGCACAATGGGATTTGCATTAATTTACATCCGGTGCTAAGTAAAAAAATTATTTTATAATTTATTTTTGTTTACTTTTTATTTATTTACTTCCTTATATACTCTTCTCTTGTTTATATTATCTGTCTCTTCGAACTACGATCGACTCCCGACCTCAGATAAAAAGAGACAACGAAATATTTCACCAATCCATCGACTGGAAAGTTTTCGTGATACAGGGTGATCAGAAAACTGTCACTTTCATTTGATTTATTTTTTTTATTTGACACCCTGTAGGGCCATTTTGTTTTTGTTTTTTGGCTTGAGCATTAATGAAAGTTATTGAAAATACGAAAAATCTTAAAAATCATTGTATTACGTCATCGAGAAACTCCTCGAATACCATTATCATTCCTGTCGTGAAATAGATTCAGATAAAAGTGTAAAGAAATAAAAATTATCTATCTATCACGTTCGAGGAACTGGTGACAAGCAGAACTAAAACTGTCCAAAGATTGAAGAGATAAATAAAATAAATAATTTATACAACGATTTAATAATAAGAAATAAAAAGAAAATTTCGTTTTTTATTATACACAGAGATTGTTAATTTCCCTTTTTCATATATTTAGTATATATTTATATTGTGTATGAAAAGAGAATATTGATTCTAAAACCGTTCAAATCGGTTAAATTATATAAAATTGATGAGGAAATATAAATTTGAGGTCACAGAATGTCTGTTTCATATATTTTTGTAGTGGATGTAGTGGAGACGTTTCCAGTGGTAGTTGTAGTCGTGGTTACGGTTATGGTTGTCAGGGGAACTAGAGGAGCTTGGTTTTGAGGTACGAGGTGAGTTAAAGAGCCGGAAATAGACGCGACCGCTGTTAGATTCTGTCCAAGGCCCATCTTCGAGAGGAGATTGCTTTCCGAACCGGTTTTCTTCAGCATGAGCTCGTGTGTTGGTATCGCAAGCGCTGTCGCCCCTCTTTGAAGCTGTTGCAGTCTGGCATATTGTTCTTGTAGTGCTTTCTGCTTTCGCAGGAGTTCCTGGTGTCTCTGAAATATCCAACGTCCCATTATTGTTTTCCATTTTTTTATAATTTGTTCCAAGTTGGATTTGAATAAATCACGACACCTGTTCTAATTGTTCTTTCCTAGACTCCTTGTTTTTGAGTCCTTCCTGAGAATTGACGCTTTCGCAGCTTGAACTATTTGAGGCTGAAGTGATAGAATGCACTTCAAGAGTGCTTTGAGCAGAGGTCGAGTTTTCATCGGACGATCCCTGACGATCACCTGTTTTCGAAGGTTCTCGAAGAGAACTGCGTCCCGGCGCGTTCCGTCGAAGAGTTCCAGTGTTGATTCCCATTTGAGGTTGAGAGGGAGGTGCGGCCCTGGGTGGAAGAGACGGGGATGTGGGAGATGCCAAAGGAGATCGCGAACTGGTTCTTGGAGGAGGAGGCGGAGGTACTCGACGACATGCTAACTGAGTCAACAGCTCTGCGTTACGTTCAGGTACGGGCGGTTTCGGACCCGTCGCCGGTTTCTGAGACTCCCTACTCTGAATAGGTGTCGTGCTGTCGTCACTACTACTCGGGTAAGAGTGAAGCCGTCTTAGAGACGAGGTTGCAGGTGGGAGAGTTCCTGATAACGAAGAATTATTCGAATCTATGCTACCTTTTCTGCGACCGATTTCTGATATCGATGGGGGTCTATTTGAATTTGGGGACTGAGGAAGACCGGGAGGACGTGCAAAGGTCTGGAGTTCGTCTAACAAAGCGTCGAGTGCGTTCTCCGGACGTTGGGTAGGGGGGAGGTCGTCTCTACCGGTGGCCGCCAGGACAGTGCTCGTTGGTACGCTGGTACTTGGCTGAAAACATAACAAAAACATATTAACATAAACCATTCCGATTTTCTCAAACATTACATTTATTTAAAAAAAAAGCTTTCAAATGGAAGAGATTTAGTAAACCGAGGCGAAAACAAAACATAAAGTGAGTCACTAACAAATAAATTAGGCCTACAATCTATCGGTAGTCATCTACATATCAAAATCTGGGAAAGATACCGATCGACAGATAAATTAAATTTCATGAGACGTTATTTATTAGATAAACGACTTCACGGAAAAGGACTCATCGATACAAACGTTCCCGCTGGTTGTACACCCTTGAAACGATTCCCAAGATAACCACACGTGATTAGTAACTAATTCAAGATACCAGAACCAAAAAACTTTTATTTTATCAATCCATCCTTCCACCTTTTGCCTAGATTAAAAAAGCCATTTTTGTTAGAGATCACATGCTTTAGTCACAACATGTCAAAAAGAAAAAGCTCAGCGAAATTGTTAACAAGCCAAAGCTCCATTTCTCGTTTCCTTTTAATTCTTCCTTTGAACTTTGTCTACTTACTTACATATACACGGGGAATGGAATGGATAATAACGTACGCAACTACTTGTGGCTGCTTCTGGGACTCTGATCCCGTTTCTTCAAAAAAATGTTTTTAAGAATAGAAGGACGTTCCACCTAGAAAAGTCATTTCCGTTGTTTTCTTTCTTTTTCCTTTTTTTTTTAATTTTTCATCTTCATCTCCTTGTTCCTTTTTTCTTTTCCCCTTTCTTGAATCGTGAGACGACAAATAAACAAAACAAAACCAAAAAAAAACAAAATGAAACCCGAAACATGCGATTCGAATTTTTATTCTTTGCAAAAGCAAAATAAATGAAAAACTGTTTGCTCATCATTTTAATTAAGCCATTTTTGCTGTGTCGGTTAAAGAGCAAACAAACAATCAAACTACAGTAAAAAGGTTAAAATCACGCACAAAAAAAGGGAAAACAAAAACGAAACTAAAAAATAAATAAAACTCAACTCAAAGTTAGCAAATCCAAAAATAATTAAAAATCAAAATTTAATAAAAGCAGTGCCAAACGATTTTTTGGTTCTTTCGGTTATTGTACCTCATCAATTACCCTCTTTCACGCTTTCCAATGTCAACTTTTAATCATTTCTGGGTCTTTCATTACTCTTCCGTTACAAACAAAAATTCAAAATGGCGATAAGAAGGAAGAGAAAGTAACCCATACAGCAAACACACCTCCAAAGACTAAGTTTCAACCCTTGTCATAGATTGCAGGCCTAAATTTATTTAATAAAAATTTATTAATTTGCCTATTGTACATAATAGTGCGCTTCTTTTACGTTCACTGAAATAACCATATTCAGAAATCAAACTGTGTCCGACCGCCATCTTTAAAACGGTGATAACAGCCAATACAAGAAAAGGTTTTGTTGTTCTGCTGATTGTTATGTCAAATTTCTGGGGGATGATACCAGAATTGATGTCCTGCTTCCTTCAAATCCTTTGCTTAATTTGAAATTTGAACACATCCTCAGTGTTGTATCAACGAGCAGTGTCGAATTAAAGAAGTAACCAACACTAACATTAATACTGATGGCGGCAGGTAGTGGATAGTCGCGAGTTCAAATCCTCCTCCCGTATACCCCCAAAAAAGGTTGGAAAACGGGATTAAAACCCAAACAACAGCTCCTGTTGGTAGAACGACGATTTTGTAAGCTTAAAAATTGTCTTTGCCAACTGGTCATTTCTGAATTTGGTCACATCAGCAAACGAACACCTCGTTTAACTGAATTCAATTTACTCTCATCTCGTTTCCATAAATCGTAACAACTTCATCTTCTACCTTCAATTTAAGACAAATTATTGTCACGATTTAACGAAACACGAAAAAACAAACAAAAACATCAACACAGTCGTTTCAAATAATTATAAAAACGTTAATAAATAAATTAAAATGGAAAAATAAATAAATTTGAACGACATCAACAACATAACAACAACAACAGCAATCAGCCGTTCTCAGTGACATTCAAAACAAAAACGTGATCATAAAAAATTTTTTTCTCTTCTCGTATCTATCGACATCAACAAAAACAAAAACGAGTCATGCATATACAGTAACAACAACAGCAACAACAACAACAACAAATATAATATTAATAACTTTACTTATTATACTTAAAAATCAATGCAATTAAAAGCAATCTCAAGCTTTTTATCTAATTATCAAATAATTAACAAAAAAAATAATTATGTAAATTGAAAAAAATAAATAAACAATCCTCCATTTTTTCAATAAGTAAGGTATTTATATGATCAACGCCTTTCATTAAGGCTTCGACTCCATATTTATTTATTTATTTATCTATCTAAAATACAAAACGTAAATATAATAACTCACTCTAAAAGCCAATTTTAATGTTTTGTTTTAAAAGCAGGCGCATTCATCAAATAAATAAATAAATAAATAAATTTGTTGATTGAAACTCGACTGTGTTGATTTCAATAAATAATAAATAACAACAAATATAAATCCACTGATAATAATAATAGCAAATAAACAATGTAAACAACCAAATTTTTTAGGCTCCCCTCGACAGAATTTTTTTTTCTCATTCAGGTACAGGTTGAGGAGGAGGGGGGATGGTAGCAAGTCAGCAATGACACAAGGTGAGCTCAGAGTGACCCAATTAATCGATCGATTCGTTTCATTTCCAATACACACCTTACTTAAAGAAGATGGAGTCACTAATGAATTGCCATTATGAACAAAACTTTTTTTTTTTGTTTGTAAAGATAATTGAACAAAAAATTTTGATTGCTGATTCAGTTAATAAAACTGACAAACCGTACAAGCTGACAAGTTTTAATAATTACTTACCTAATGAAAAAAAAATTTTTTAAAATTTTTTTTTTTGGTTTTGTTTCTCTTAAATTAATTATATAAGAATAAATTTTTCTTTTGAAAAGATCGTCAGTTAATATTATAATAATATCGTGTAGACTATAAACATGCACACGCTGTTTTGTACAGAATAGAAACTGAGTGAGAGTTTGTCATTATTGCCAAAACGACAGGAAAGAAAAGAAATCGCACACTAGATTGTGCACTTGTGACATGCAACAGATTTGAAAACAAAAACAAACAAAATAAATAAATAAATAAATAAAAGGCTCCATTTTGAATAAAGCCATCGTAATTAGTGTGCATCGATTTGAAGTGACAATCAAAAAATAAAATAACAAAAAGTTTTGTTCATAATAGCTTTCGTTTGAAAGAAAACAACAAAAAGGAAGAGATAACAACAATCAAGCGAAATAGACATCAATTTAAAATTAAATAAATCAAATAAATAAATAAAAAAAGATTCAAGTGACTTAAAGAGACAAATAAAAAGGTGGCAAACCGGCCAAAGTGCCAAAAGGACTTTCTGGTCAGAACCTCTACCGCCTCTACCTCCCATCCGATTGGAGCCTTGTCAAATTTTCAAACGCGCCATCTTTTTTAAATTATTTAACCGGCAGACAGCTCACATAAATTTTGACAGAACCAAAACTCAAAACGATAAATTTTACCCTAAATTTCTGTTTACTTTGTTTTTATTTTTATTTTATCTATTTTAATTCTTTTTGGGTTAGTTTGTGTGTGGGCCCAGTCTCAAATTTTGAGAATTCCTCTCTTCTCTGACTCACTTTTCCTGAGTCGAGGAAATTTCCATTGTCACGGGGTGTGTCGGCTGTGAGCACTCACCCGCTCACGTTCTCTTACCTATTCAAAGAGAAGCGATCAATCACCAAGTCGAATTCAAAAACGAGAGCCAAGCTGTCTGTTATTTGGTTTTGGCCCCCTCCCAAATAATTTGTTCTAAAACTTCTAACCAACAATAAGCAAATTTTAAATTAACACTATGACATCCGGAGGTCTAATGTAAATTTTTTTGTATAGGTGCCGATAGAACTGACTCTCATGCTGACTGAGCAACAATATTTTAAATTCACAACATATGAACTTCAGTGGTAATGGACCAAATTTGTAAATAAGTATAAGATCGCCAGCGACGCATGCGCAAATATTCCCGAATGTGACGTCACCGGCGGTCTACGTATACTGTTTTCATGACCCAACAGGGCCGGCGGACGTCATAACGTTAACACAATGACATCCGCTAGCCCCACTGTGGGGTCATAAAAACGGCCACCATTGACCGCCAGAGACCCCACGGTGGTGCCATGCAATATTCACAAACATAATTGGCTGAGCGCCGATGACGTCACACTCAGAAATTATTGCGCATGCGTCGCTGGCAATCTTATACTTAATTGCATATATGGTCCATTACCACTAAAGTTCATATGTTGTGAATCTAAAATATTAGTACTCAGGCATCATGAGAGTCAGTTCCACCGGCACCGAAACGAAAAAAATTTTATTAGACCTCCGAACCTGATACTAAAAGACAAATCTCGTTAGCTAAGACCCAACAATAACTTCCCCTTTTAGAAAGACAGGTAGTAGAGGAGAAGTATATATTAATATTAATATAACAAAAAAATTTTACTTTAAGTCGCTTGAACCCAGGCGCTAAATTCGTCTGAAAAAGGAAAAATTCAGACGAACAAAACAAAAATCTCCAAACAGACAATATAACAAATATAAATAAAATTATAAAAACAAAAAAAAATATATAATTTGTTTTGAATAATAATGATAATAAAAATAAAAAAGTAAAAAATGAATAAACAAAATTATATAAAGCAGTACTCATTGATAGCTTGTCTGAAGTTGGCGCTCCATCTCCAGGCGTACTATTTGCGCACGCGTGAAAAACAACCATTCTCTTACGGACATGACTACATACAAATGTATAATATATAGGAATACTATAGGCCTAATTACCACATTACTAAAACCATAGAAGTTATGGAAAGAGCACATCGATCAGGGAATTTTAAAAAACAAATTCAAACGATTACATTACGATACTTCAAATTGATCGAGTTTCACTGTATGAAATATTTTATTTAACGTAACTCTATACTGTATTAGATAGTCAGAAGCTCGAGGGAACTGCCGAACAATTTAACAATCATTAAACTAGATAAATAGGTACTAAATCGGTTTTGTGAATAAATTTTTGAATCGTTTTTAGTCTTTCTTAGCTTAATCTAAAATAAGTGAGCGTTTCCAAGGGATAGTGAACACCAGAAGTTTCCAAGAGAAAATAAAACAAAAGGAAAGAAAGAAAACACATAAATTCTGACCTCATCGAAGGTTATTAACTTCGTAAATTTGGTTGGTGGGCCAACTTATACTGACGACTTTATATAAATTCGAAGAGTGCTTTGAGGTTTAAGCGGGAGGTGGTAGACCAGACTAAGAAGTTATAGTCGCGAGTTCAAATCCTCCTCCCGTATCCTGTTATACCCACAAAAAGGGTGAGGAGACTGGAGCTGTAGCAGAACTCTTACTGAGGTTAATTATGTTCGATGAATATGTTTCAGGAACATAATGAGTGCTGATCCTCGATATACTGAACCATGATGAAGATATGTCGACTTGTGATAGTTTTGGATGATATGGTTTCAGAAAAAAACTGAGAGATTCTGGTTAGTCTAGTTTACTATTTCAAAAGTAATGCACAATTTCATGTCAACCTCATTTCAAAAGTCGTGCACACTGATGACAGTCTGCATTTAGGGATTTTTAGTAAGCAAACCGATTTCACCAAATTTTTCTCAAATTTGACGGCTCCTGATCTGATTTTGTTGAGACACCAAAATGGCGGTCGCATGAACCCTGTTATTTCTCACACCAACATAGAACAAGTGTTCAAATTTCATCAAAAAGACTCAAAACCTAAAAATCATACAAATCCCAAACGTTTCACACGACTCAGTTTAAGTTGGCCCATCCAAGACTTAATAAAATTTCGACATTTTATTGTTCGCAAGAAATTCTTTCCATTTTTTAACCCCAAAACCTAACCCATTAATTAATTAATCTATGACTCAACATCAGTCTACATAATTATTAACATCAAATCATGAAAATAAATTGTTTTTATGTATTCATAGGCTTCATTTTATTCAAATCGTCACTTTCCAACTTTAATTTCTATTAACAAAAAAAAAATCATTACGACTTCCTTCGACTAATTAACGCGATAATCAGAATTTACATTTTATTTACTAAATAAAAATAAATAAATAAACAAAATCCAGACTTTCAAGTTTCATTTTAAGCAAATTTAGTGTTTTACTCGAAGAAACAATAAAAAAAATAAATAAATGAACGTGGGAGGACAAATAACAAATTCAAATCATTTTTACGGCTACCACTACTCCTGAATAATTTCCAGTTTTGTTAATAAAAATAAAATTTATCTCTCATTCGAAACGTTAAATTTAAAAAACAATTTGTTTAATTAGTGATGTCCTTGAAAACGAAAATAATCTCCAAACGCCTACTTGCCATGTTGAGATTTAATTTATATATTCGGAGCAGACATGAAACAGATTTGTTGTCGTGAACGATAGCAAAAATTTATTTTTAACGACAGCAAAAACTGGAAAAGAGTGAAACAGATAACAAAACAAATTTGTTATTTGGTCCTCATTGAACCTAAGTATAAATTAACAAATAAACAAACAAAAACCTTAACAGTTGAAATAAATAAATAAATAAATAAATCAAAACATAAGTCATCAAAATAAGCATCAAAAAATACTTCAAAGTGTAGAAACTACATCTCAAATATTACTGTCTCACTTATTAATATATAAAAACTTATACTTCTATAAGTAAGTGTTCAACATTGGAAATGAAAGTGAAGAGTTTACAATTGAGATACATTACAGGAGAAACAGTGAGAGATAGGCCCGAGTTAAGTCAGTTATTTATTCATATATATGTAGATATATTTATATTTTCAGACCAACGTACCTTGTTTGTAAGGTTGGTTACAGCCGGCGCGGGAGTTTCTGTCGGAGTAGGAGATAGTCTGGATTCTCCTGTCGATGATGGGAGTCGTTGCTCTTGAACCGAAGCCAATCTTCAACAGAACAAATTTTTTTATTTATTTTAGACATAACCTCAAACTCAATTTTCAAAAAGCTCTGTTTCGCTCTTCCCTAACCTTTTTAACGTTACTAAAGTTCCTGTTAATTTTTTACACCGTCGTAAAGCATTTTCCAGTCTTTCCGGTTCCTCCTTTATGAATTTCTCTTCCCGAACGACTTTGTCCATCTCGGCTGATAGTAGACTTTTGATGCCTTCTTGTAGTCCCGGAAACCGTACCTAGGAAATCACAACGTTTTCAATATCAATTCCTCCTGTTGTGGTAGTTAAAAGTTCCTCATCGTAAACCAGATGAATAACATAAATGAATCGGACAGACGGACGGACGGAAATAGTTTCTTACTTTCAATTCTGCAACGGTTTTGCTGGATTTCGAAAGAACTAAGGCCATGTCTTCAACATCCGACATGTTGACTCGAGTTTTTCGGTTGATGACGTTTCCCCGCAGTTCCTCGACTGTGCTTTCCAATTCTCTAAAATTTTATTTAAAATTTATTTTTATGGAAAACTCCCAAAATTTTGTTTCTAATTTTGTTTAACAAAAAACTTACGTCAAATCCTTTTCCAATCGTATCATTTCCTGTTTGTAGAGATCTTCCTCCCTGCTTAATCGCAGTCGATCTTTGTCTCCTTCGATTGCCCAAGAAACGTCTCCTCCAGCTAAAAGCATTGCCCTGAGGAAAAAATTAAATTTTCATTAGTGTCAAACAAAATTCCAACAAACAAAGACAAATCCAAGGTAGCGACGACTCAGACTACCAAACCGGATGTTAAAGTCTCAACAATGTTTCATGGAGGTAGGAAAACGGTGACAAAACCCACAAAATCGTGGTAATAGTTTAAACTGAAAGCAGAAGAACTACACCAAAAAGGGAAATAGCTCCGACTGGTAGGACCATGAACAAACCTGATTTTGATAAAAGTATCCCTGATGGCTTCCTTTATGGTGTGAGCTTGAGCCTGAGACATTCTCCTCAAATTTTTCATTTCCTGTCTGAGATCTCTCGCCTTTTTCTGCAAACCGCGCAACTGGTTATACATCTCCGGCGTCAATTGCAAATCCCTGTACACTAATCTGTTGTCCACTATCCGATTGTCATATTGTCCCGGTGAGAGGGAAAACAGGTTTCGGTGGCGGCGGCGGTTTGTGTCGATCCCGCTCTGTAATAAGACAAACCAAAAACTCCAGATAATTTAATTATCTCCACAGGCTCACCACAAGTAAAAGCCAAATAAAAAGGCATTGAAAGCATCGTGAAAGGATTATGAAAGTCGAACCTTAATAACTGATTTCAAGTCTGGGAGGAAAGTTAACACCCACAATTCAAACTCCCCTGCAATCTCACACCAAACTGATTACTACAGTGGTTTCCCTCAGGTCTATTCGATTATAGATTATGCCTACATTCGGTAATGGTTTATATCAAATTTCGACAATCCTATATGATTATACTAAATCCCAAATAAGCGATGCAAATGTTATTGTTATAATTTACAACTGCGGTTAATTAGTTCAGATCCTCCCATAAAAAAAACAAAAGCAGGATAACATTCCGTTCGCCTACTCGTCATCACACACTAAAGCTAACATAAGAGAAAAAATATGTTAATGAAATGAACATTATTAAAATAAAACATAAAAATCAATGAGTAATAAATAAATAAAAACCATTCAAGATAGAAAAATAAATAAATAAAAGGATTAAAGGACATTTTACATACCTTGTGAGGATGTTCTGGGTAGTGTGGAAGATTTAATGGCTGGTTTGGCTGGCTTAGTGTCCGCTGGCATGCATAAACAAACGGTTTGTTAATAAATTCAAAATAAATTTAAAGAGGAAATTAATCCAAGAAACAAACAAAACTGTCACCTTAATTAATCAAAAACAAATTTTTCCTTCTGGAAAGTGTATCCGCTACCGTTAGAACTCAAAACCACAGAGATTTCGGTAATAATAACGGTAACACATACAGTGTATTAGGATAAAGTGACAGAGAAACGAAGATACAGGATATCAAACACAACACACACAAGAAAAACAAAAAAACAACCCCAAAACCATTTTGTATATAATCGACAGGAACCAAAATAAAATGCAAGTTTTGACTTGTCGTGTCTTGTTCATCTTCCGCCTAATTTCATTTCGAGTCTCCTTTTCTTAGTCCCCCGGAGGCGTTCGATGCTAAAAAATTCATTTTTCTTTCTTATGAGACTGTAATAACGTGTTAGACAGTCGGAACGGAGTTAACGCAATGAAGATGTCCATATAAAGACGAAGAAGTGGTTTCGTTTTATTAATTTTTTGTTGTTGTTGAATTAAAATTAGGAAGACCTTGTACGAGGGCACGCGAAAATCAAGTCAAAACATTTATGTAATCAACATTCGACTTTTACTATTTATGATTCCGGAGATTTTTAATTATTAATAATAAAAATGAATAATAAAAACAATTTCTAGTTTGTTGACTAAAAAGTCACCGAGAGTACCAAACTGTGTGGAGAAGAACGGAGAGAGAAAGTCGTGGAATTATAAATTGCGCACAGTCCATGGAAGCTGTCGAGCCACCGCTTCCATTCCACTTTTCAAATTGTAATTATTAACCGTTTGAGTACCAAGCGATGCGATCGCGTTTCTTCTGTCAGTCCTCAAAACTACAGCTCTCTGTTCTGCGAAGCCCATAATCGCGGTTTCTCACTTTGCGACGATTCATTTGAATAACTTAACTGGCGTGCACCAGAATTTGATTAAATTTCGCACATGTGTCACATTTTTCATTGTCAACTACATGGGACCATCTAAAAATATTTTGGAACCTGTTCCTCAAGAACATTTTATTGTTAGAGGTTATTGTTCTTGAACCTACAGCCCGATATGAATATATCGTTGGCTTTCTTATTATTCCCATTTCCAAAAACCGGAAATGGTTTATCAGGACTTAAAAAATAAGACTAATAACACATAAAAAGTAAGGTATACGCCACTTTATTTTAACTTTGACCGCATTCGTCACCACTTAAATACCAACTGTCTCCTCAGTCCCAGGCGCCACAGCGTTAGGCCAGGATGACTCATCATCACCTCTCCATGGTGACCATCCGTTTAAATGCCAGAACGGCATACCTAATACACAAGAAAGGCCTTCATTTCCAGGACAGGGCAGAAAATAATAATAATAATAAAATGCAATTATAGGCCTATTATTTTATATTATGGGTTACATATAAAATTATTGAAAATATTGCAACAACGCAACCAGCAACGAAAACAGCGCAAATCGCGCCGAAAAATGAGTAAAGCCCGTGGCACTCAAACGGTTAAACCTATTTTCAAACACATTTCGGAACTAATATGAAGACTTTATATTAACAACAAAACAAGGCGTCAGTATCTCATTTCATAAATAATGCACACTTATTGCTTAATCACCGTTCAATCTGCGTTTATTCTTGAAAATTGTTTATATAACAGAAACAGAATAATAACCGCAGCTTCTCCAACAGCAAAACCTCACGCCACACAACTCAAATCATATTATCTAGTTCAGAAGTTCGGTTTTCTCAAGGTTTTAGGTTCAGATAAATGGAAAAGTATATTAAAACTAATAAAAAAGAAAAACGTCATCATTCAAAAGGCTGGAACTTCCTGTTGGTTTTCACCCTGAACCAAGAGAATACAACAAAGTCATCAAATCCTTTTCTTCCAGTCCTAAATTAATTATTTAGATGAGTGCTTGAACCAACCTGAATGCTGCGGTGAATGTTGCTTCGGAGAATTCATATCCGGAGGTTCGTCAGAGAACGACACCGACTTCTCAAAAGAAACCGACTTATCTGGAATCAAATTTTGTGCCGCCGTTAATACAACCGCCATTTTATCAACGAATATTATTGATAACCGATTCTGAAAAATTTTTCTTATGTACATAAAAAAAAATCTACAAACGAGAAAATAAATAAATTAATAAAATAATTAATTAAGCGGTTCATGCAAACTCTTGTTTGGATTTGGATTTGGAGCAAACCAAACAAGTTTCTCTTTGCGCTAACCTATAACAGATAAATTCGACAGAGATAAAGATAATATAAGAGAAAACCAAAAGAAAAAAAGAAAATTATTATTATTTTTTTAATAAGAGAAACGAAATACAGGAAGCAATACTACGAACAGTATGAAGTATTTTATTATATGAAGGACCGAGTCCATTTTTAAAAGAGTGTAACTCGCGTTTGTGATCAACAATACAAAACTCGTGCACGTGATATTTGAGATAAGCCAAATGAAATCTACCTTTGCCAAGCTTTGGGGGTTTCACGTCACTCCTTACATATGTTTCATCTGTGAAAAATCATAGTGTATGAATTAGATACATAAATTTCGGGGAGGAATGGAAGGGATGGAGATGAGTCTACCAGCATGCATGACAGTTTCCATTATATACGACTTTTCACTGAGTACCCAAGTTATATATATATAATAAGAAAAGCGAGCAACATCTAATGTATAATAGACTTCGGGAAGAGTTCTACTATAATTCGGGTCTATACCCCCCCTGTCCAGCCTCTTCCAACCAAATCCCATTGTTGCCCGACTGTACTGTTTCTTCAAAAACAAAAAAAACAAGTGGGTGGGTGGGTGGGGACAATAGTAATACTCAATAGCAATTAACGACAGAGAAATGACAGACCTGGTAAAGACGCCGAACTCGAGCTCGAGTGTTTGTCGTAGTCGTCCGCTAAAAAAACAAAAAATTTTTCCTTTTCAAATAAAAGGTAAAACGCCATTTTACCTTCCTAGACCATTTTTCTTTTGTAAATACACCTATTTTCAGATGCACACACACGCCACATACCACACACTCATGACACCCACACACATGCAGACCCGCAAGAAGACCCAAGGCATCCAATTAATCACAACACCCATCTAGTGTTCTGGATTCTTGGGGCTTAAAATCTCGGCAACCTTGATTGAAGTTATCATTTTAGATGAACACCTTTCCTCCATATTGGAATGACATAATCGAAAATTTCCATTGTCTTAATAAATAAAATAAAATACATAAATTAATTAATAGTTAACTCGTATTCTATGGAAGGGGACAGATTTGACTTGGGAGTCAGGCCTTCTTTTGAAGACATAGCGAGAATGCAAATGTATCCTAACTGTAACATTAAGGTGTGTATGCAAAAGTGCGGCTAATTACTGAAATACTCGTTTTTCGATTCTCTCGTTTTATTAATATTGACGAGAATAATTTTTTATTAAAAATTTCCATAAATTTCGTAACAAAGTTGGAACATATTCGTGGAGGGTAAGCAAACAAAAAATGGACACAGAGTGATGGGTGAACATGAAACACAAGGAAAGGAAGAAACCGAACTTGTGAACTATTCACGAAACTTTATTAAACTTTAATTCTTCTCATCGATCAAACGCCTCTCATCCTTTGAATCCCTTCCTTCGGCGTCGTTCAATCTATCCATGTTAGATTACCAGCGTTACAGAGAAAAGCAAAACCGAGAGCCCCAAAATTTTTTTCCCCCCAAATTTCCGAGAGGGGGGGCGTCCATTCGTGTAAGAACCCTTCATCCTCAAGCTCAAAAAGCAAACAATCTCCTACCAAAAGTTTCAATGTGATCAATGAATATTTTACAGTGATCAGTTTAATTTAAGAGTTTCGACAAAATCTAAACACTGCACTACAACAACCCGACACAAATATTTGTTTTACGACAGAGCTTTCCCGACCCAAAACAATTACCTGGGGCGCGGTAAGCATCTCTCGGAGTCGGAACGGAGAGATAGTCTCTTGGAGTCACAACTGGAGTTTGTGTGAGCGCCTTTTGAACCAAACCTGTTAAATTGGCCAGCTGTCTTTCCATATGCTCGACTCTTAGTCTGAAACAGAACAACAGATCATCATTATCGATGGGTAGAGAGTTTGAATGGGGTGACATCAGCAAAACTACCATCCTACTAGTTAACTCGGGACAATAGGAAGGTGACCTAGCCAAGAAGTTCGCATAAAGTGATTCGCCAAAAACAAAATAAAACGTGGCAGCACCATTCTCAGATGACTACAAGTAACCTTCTAGAGGAGATAACATTTAACATCAATAGGATCACCGGATGGATATTGCGAAAACAGATATCCCCTAAGGTGATCCACACGTATAAATTAACTTTTCAAATCGTGTAAGTACGAGGGAGGTTCTTGGAAGTGTCACGTGTTTCTTGAGTTCCTTAGAGGAGTAACGACTCTCAGTGCGTTTTCATCGGCAATTCGCTCTGCAATTTTAATAATTACATTTAATTAACAGGTTCAATCAAGGTATTTTACGCGATTAAACACTGAATCCTAATTTTTTTCTCCTCTTTTAATTTCACAATTTCTATAAAAGTCCGATTTCGAATCGGAAATGCCTATTTCTGACTTGTTTCCAGTCTTTTTTGTGTGTAAGACCATGGTCCTGCCAAATTTAGGAGGATTTCATTCTAGTAACTAACGTTTCCTTCCTTTCAAGACTTAATACTAAAAAGAACAAATTCAGACAAACAAGCAAACGAATAAGCAACTAACAACACACAAAAGGTCCGTTTCATAAAATAATAACGGAAACGGAAAAGACATTAAGGTCCTCACAAATTTTTTAACTGGAAGCGATAGAAAGTCACTTGAGAAGAATAAAGATTCCCCTCGAGTGGTGCTCCTACAAAAAATAATGACGTAACACGAAAACATGCAAGAAGATGAATAAATAAATAAATAAATAATAGTAATCTTTTGGTGTGGTTTAACAAACAGCAGGTTCTCTCTTCATGCAAAAGACTTTAATTAAAGAAAATACCGTGTCGCGTCGAACGGCTGAGCAGCTGTCGGAAAATCTCTTCTCAAAGTGGCTGCCCTGGCAGCTGGAGTACCGCCGCGGACCCCAACGCCATAGATGTGGTAAGGATCGTCCATGATCTCGGTGTCACTGTGAGTGTAATTGTGCGAGGAAGTGCAGGAAATAAAAATGAAAACAAAAAACAAACAAAAAAAAGAGAAAGTAAAGAAGTGATTTTGCATCCGGAGAGAGAAAAATCATTTTTTTGGACGACATGAAGACGAGCCAGAAGAAAGTGATATGCAGGAGCAAGAAATAAATAAATAAAATAAAAACAGGGAAAAGAGTCAAAGACGTTGAAACAGAACTCAAAAAGGTTGAAACTTGCCCCTCGAAAAAAGGTTAAGAAAGCTCAAATTTTCAATTTGGCCACGTAAAACAAACCAAAACCTCTGTGAATAGCTATTTACAGTATCAAAGCAGACACACAGGCTAAAGGAAATGAAAAAAAAAAATTTGCTAAGCTTCACACGGGGGGGGGGGTTAATTAAGATTCAGGAATTTCCTTTCTTCTAACAGTTACTAATAAGGATGATAACACCAACCTGGCTTCTTCATCGATAACAGGCGTGATAGAACCTGTTCTAGTCCCATAACCTTGAGCATAATACGGATCGTCGTAGCTGCCTCCTCCTGGAGGAACGTAAGCAGGATAACCTCTCGTACCTCCGCGTTCGGGCGAAGACATATAACCACTTTCGGAATGTAATCTCTCTGCAAAAGGAAAAACATCCAATTTGACCTCGAACAAACCAAAAACACATATACACACACATACATCTACTCCCCAAACACAATCTACACGTGTCAAACAAAAACCAAATCACAGATCCGGGGGTTGTTATTTATTTACACACGGGGATTAGGGTTAGTTTAGTTTTGTGTTAGTTATACAATCTTTTGTTATACACATTGTTTCCTTCTTTTAAAAATGACGAACCTTGCGAGTAAAACCTCCCGATGGGCGTGGAATTGGCTGGTGGAACACGTCGACTTGGTGGCGGTCCTGTACAGACACATCGCATGTGAGTAATCTTTGGGTAAGTTTAACACCAACATAGCAACCAAGAAAGAAATAAAAGCGACCCACCCCATCAAGGTTAGGCCTTCAACCTAATCCAAAGACATAGTTCAAAATACCCCCACCCCGTCCTAAAACATAACAAATCAACTCAGAGACCAAATCAAGAGATACAAATCGCTTCCAAGTTACTAAATAATGAATAAATAAATAAATAAACGAAACGCTATTATCAGTCATTTACGGGATGATTTATTGTTGCAGATAATAATCGAAAAATTTTTATTTTTAAATAACTTATCAAGTCATTGGCAAAGAGATCAGTATACAGTTCTTAATTACAAAAGTTACGACTAAAAGGTCGTGTGACGTACAAAAATGGAAGAAAAATGTCTGCAACTGACTTGTCTAGCAACAGATGACGAATGGATCGTTAAAAAAAAAATTTTTTTTTTATTTTTATTTGCGCAATCCTCAAGAGATGAAAGGCTTCCAGATGAAAACAAATTCTTATCTCGACCAAAAACTTTCCACTGAAAAAAAAAATTTTTCTCAACATTATTTACCCCCGAAGGAAAGTATTCGAATTAATGTTTAACGTCCCTCCTTCACTAATATCAGGTTTCGAATGTTTGCAATCCCCGGTTTCTTGCAAGTGAAAATATTAATAATTAAAAAGCAAAAATTTTTGTTCTTAATGACTCAAATCCGTGGTCAGGGTAAAGAAATACGATATATTAAATTCGGATTATATTAATTACTTTGATCTTATTCTCATTAAATCGTGTGGTAACAAATATTTGGACGAACAAAATTCGATTGTTTCCCTTTTCCCAGGAGAAACTTTTTGGAGCTCTATCGAAACGCGGATTCGCAATTATGTTGTGTCGATTTCTTTTATCAGACTCCCGACAACTCAAATCTCTTTCTCTCTCACATGGGATCGATTTCCTTTTTATTGAATATTATTATGTTGCATTCTTGTTGACATGTTACTTTCTAGAAGTGTGAGAAAGAAATTCACACCATTGGAGAAGCCATTTTTGGCTCCTGCTTCGAGAGTGTTTTGTGCAGGAAGTCAGTCGGAAACTCTTTATTGACTACATCAACCTGTTAAAGATGCAGTTTGGAGTTGGTTGATGTGATAGAGGAGGAACTGACAAGATGAAAGACTGATGGAGAGTTTGGAGGATCAAATTCAAAAGCTACCAGAGATGAAATAGCAAAACAAAATGGCGACTCTCATAAAATGGAAAAGAACTTTTTAGAATTATACGACGGAGAGGACAAGAAGCTAACATAGGTCCAAAAGAATCCAAACGAAGCAAGATACAGTTAACGGAGAACATGAATAACTCACAGAAATGCTTGAAAATGTAAAGAAAACAAAATGGCGGTTGTAAAGAAAAATTAAAAATTCAAACAGGTCAACTCCAGGGATTATACCGAAAACATAAAAAATTTGGTAGACACAGCGCTTTAATGTTGACTATCATAAACTACCCTCTGGAGGGCGCTACAGTATAGTTGGGTCAAACAACAGCCAAGATGATGTCCCAAACACATTCCTTTCATTCCCGACGATACCAATACTCACCAGAGGGTGTGATTGACTTTATTCTCTCAGAAGGTAAAACACCACCGACAGCCGGTGAATAAGTCCTGAGCAAGGATCCTCCGCGCGGTAGAGTGGCCGACGATGCAGCTCCCTGATTCTGACCAGGTGGAAACGAATGTGTCATATAGTACGATTGAGGTGTTGATTTCGAACTCTGCAAAATAAAAAACAAAATAATCAGTCACCGAGTCGTTTCCTCATTCCTCGAGGGCACCTCCCGAAGAGAGAGAAATAAATAAATTATGACATAATCGATAATATCGCGAAATCAGGGCGATCACTTAAAACGAGAATAGTTTTCGTCAAAAAAAACTTCCACCCAAGCCCTAGACAGCCATGGCATGTATATCGTAAGAGAGGCCACGTTTATTGCTCTACAAAGACAAAGACGAAAAGAGTAAACCGTAACTGCTTGACGAGTTTTGAACAAAAATGGAGCAGAAATAAGAGATAAAAACCCAAAATTATAATTCCCCCCGCTCCGCCCCCCCAAAAAATAAAATTAATTCGACTGTAAACTAATTACACTCACATTTCTCACAACTTCCATATTTAACCAAAAAACATCAAACAAGGCCCACAGAACTGCATAGTAAATAAAATTAATTAACGAAGAACTTAACGATCTATTTATTTCCTGTATAATTAACCACGCATCAAATCAACAGATAATATATATATATATACTCTCAGACAAAACGAGGGACCCACAGACACGCGCCAGAAAATCTGTTAAAAATCTCAACAACCAAATTAATCTCAGATTGGCAGTTCGAAATCATCTAGATTTTTTGGCAAAATTTCAACCACCTATCTCCCGGAAACCAAACCTGATTCCTTCACTCCGGATATTACCTACCAAACCGGAAACAACATCCGATGACGTATTTGTTTTCTCCCTCCCACCCCTCCAAAACCGGCAAAAACAAATTTTGAAACCCACAGAATGTTTATTAAAAGAGATCAATCTCGATTCCAGTTTCCGGTTATAACTCAGGACCAAAAACAACCGGAAGTTAGTTAAAATCGTTAAGAAACATAAAAACTCGAAATGAAGGAATTGTGTAAATAAAAATGATTTTCGTAAAGGAAACAAAACCGCGTAGCTGGTTTCTGAGGGCAGATTAGAGGTTGGAGTAATTAAGAGATTAAACATGATTACATAAAATATGTGGAACTTTTTTTTTAGAAGTCTTAGATTCCGAAAGCAAGAACTTACAAGTAGATCATTCTAATAGTATTAAATGCTCGCCCACTGGCGTTATCATTATTATTTCATCTAAATTCCGCCAACAATTTAAACAAACCTACTTTTATCCAGAACAATGTCCCTCATAAAAACGCAGACGTTCATTTTTATGTTGATGGGGATTAATTGGAAAGAAGAAAAGAAAAAAAAAATTATGTTGTTCCGTTAGAAACATAATTAAGTAAACAGAATTGTTCTTGGGAATCTCTCGACGAGTAAGTAAACTTCTTCCGTTGGTGCTTCCGCTTCTCGATATTTTGACTTCCTTTCTTTTAATTAAATCGTGTAAAATAAATCTCGTTTTGAGTTCTTTTTTTTACGCGACTGGTACCTAGGAGATTGTTAAGGATCTAGTAGGGGTGTTTGAATGAGAGAATAGTAGGGGATGATGGTAGAACTACAGCAGAGGTGGTGGTTTTACCCCCGTTTTTCACCCGTAATTTTTGGGTATAACAGGATGCGGGAGGAGGATTCGAACTCACGACCATTTGCGTCAGGAGCTTAACCACTACACTACTCCTCCCACGAACTACAGCAGAGGTTCTCGAACTTTTTTGTATCGTGGACACCTTGCCATGTTGTTCGGTAGACCTGGTATTGATTTTTGTAAATTTTTTGCCTCATACGTACTTTTATAATTAAAGTATATGTCTTTATATTATAATATAGTATAATGTAAGTAAATAGGTACTGTCAGTGTATGTTGAGATCTACTATGGACCCCCATTTTCATTTCATGGACCCCTACAGTTTTTTTCGCTGACGTAGACCTATTGCAGGTTGTCATACACTCCTGGGGGTCGATATAGACCATTTTGGGAAACACTGAACCACAGAATGGCTTTCTAAAAATGGAATTCCAAAGGTAAAACTAAAATTTAGGGATTCTAGGTGTGGTAAAAGACGGAAATAGCAAACATAATCTGAAAAAGAAGAAATGCTGTTTACGGAGAAGTAGATCGAATTAGAGATTGTCAAGCTGGGTAGTTAAACAAGAAGATCAAAAGAAACTGGCCATGGGGGTTGAAAAATATGAGAAGGCATATCCAGGTATACAAAAAACTGACAATCTAAGAATATAGAAAAACCAAAACAGATACATCACAAGATAAGGAAATCACATACAGAACCACAAACAAGAAGGAAAGATGGCCGAAACAGGATGGAACAGAATACTTCCATACAAGATGACCACTCCTCAGACATTTTTAAATCTCACAACCCTAATCCAAAACCGTTCAAAAGGTCCTTCCACACTCTCCATGACATCCGATTTATCCATTCCCACAGTCTCTTTCTAAAAGTATTCTACAAAACCTTTTCTTTCACTGTATAAAAGTATAAGAACTCTTCAAACCTCACTCAAAATCAGTGTGAAACCCCAAAAAACAAATACCAACGACATTGAATTATAAACTGGGTTGTGAAAAGGAGTCAAGAAATTACCAGAAAACAAAAAAAAAATTTGTTCTACTCTAACGGTCCTAATTATCATTATCATTATCATTATTATTTAATAATTTACGCAAAAACTTCATTCTTCCTCCTCGAAACGAGAGGTCAAAATGGAACAAATTTAATTGCCGAATTAATTTTTATTCGATACGTTATTTTGAAATTGGTGTTTCGTGAAAGTCGACACCTCATCGAGGTTTTTGGGCCCTTTCCATTTATAGAATCGCTAAGTGCTATAAACACTCCATATATACAGTGCTCTAAAAATTCTGTCATCCATCATGTATGTTCTCACACTGACGAAAAGACAGAAGAAAGGAAATTACTTCAGGGAAAAGATTTTTCGGGAGGGAGAGGGGGCACAGACAGTAATTAAAAAAAATTTTTTTGGGGTTCTCGACTTCTGACACCTCTTTCAACTTGTCGCTTTCACAACGCCTAAGGTCTCGATTTTGAAAAGTCCTTGGTGAGGGGGGTGGGGAAAGGGCAATCCAACTTTTTTTTGTTTCTTAATGACTCATTAAACCCCCGACAGCAATAATAATAATAATTTATGGACTTAAGTGACAAACGAGGTACTTAGCCTGAGGATGACCCGGCCGGGTGTCTCCTTACACAACGGCCGATAAATTTCTTATTCAAATTTGGTCGTAATCTGGGCTTTAACATGAATTATTAACATGTCATTGAATTTTATCCGAGCCTCCGTTCACATGTACACTCATCCAAACATTCGCCAATTAAAAGGATGTGTGCTTACATAACTCCAAACCTTCAATGACAACCGTTGAGTAAGGACTCGAGCCAGAAGAAAACCATCCGAAACGGTCAAAGTCGCAAATTCCGATTGCAGCAACGCTCAAAACATTATGTTTCCGCACAAACATAAACATTGTCGCAAGTGAGGTGAGGTGTAATTACCATCACCGACGAACAAACAGCGACAAATTTGGAAAGGAACATGACGAAATTTTTGTTCTGGACTAGTAAAACAAAATGAGCGAGATGAAGGTTATTGAGAAAATGGGTACTGAGTCAATTTGGCTCGTTTTACTTTCTTAACATATCATGTTTTTAATAAAAATCTTTCAATTTCACAGAGAAAAAGAAGGAACCGGGATTTGTGGCAAGAAAATTGAGGCAAAAAAATTTATTTTGATACGATTATCGATTTTCCAAAACGAAATTTGAGAACTGAGTCAATATTACGTCTTAAAATCTTATTTTGTGTTGTGCCCATGTTTGTTTCTCTATAGAAAAATGTTTTCAATCATGTTTTCCGAAATAAACATTTTCGGCAACCTCAATTCTACAGTTAAACCAAAACAGAAATTTTAACCCACCTCCCCGAGTCATTTTGACTCATCATAGTCAAAGAAACGTTTCGTAATCACAGATAAAGCATCCTGGGAGGGGGGTATTTTTCATAAATACTGCACACTAAACAGAGTTTATTCCAAAAGCCAAATCCCACTTTTATCAATTATGAACACTTTTGTGATGGTTTTATTCCAAAAATACTGCACACACAGATTATCCAAAACGAAATTTGAAAACTGAGTCAATATTACGTCTTGTTTTCCCTAATAAATATTTTCGGCAACCTGAATTCTACTGTTAAACCAAAACAAAAACTTTAACCCACCTCCCTGAGTCATTTTGACTCATCGTAGTCAAACAAAATTTTCGTAATCACAAACAAAGCATCCTGGGTATTTTTTCATAAATACTGCACATTAAACAAAGTTCATTTCAAAAGCAAAGCCCATCAATAATGAACACTTTTAAGGATGTTTCATTTCAAAAATACTGCACACACGTACATCAAAAACCCATTTTCTAGACAATTATAGTGTACAACAGTATAACTATCTAGTGTTTAGTCAAATTTTAGTTTGAGAATGTTTGCATGACAGCACAGTCTCCATTTCCTGTTTAAGATAATTAAGAGATACGTCACGTGACATTTAAAGGTGTTCAATCAGACAACGTTACAACTTCATCGTCTTGTTTTTAATTATTCTGCTGTAAACGCAGCATCCCTTCCTATTGACGTATGTTCTAATTAACATAAAAATATGTTTATTAATTGTTTTGATGTGAGTTTTTCATCACCGACTCGGATTTAATGAACATTTATTAATTAATTAGTGACTGTAATTAAATCAAATTTGAGTGAAAAATTCCTAACCCGATGGGATTATAACTTGTGACGTAAGCTATATGGGAGTACGAATTTTATTTATTTACGTTCACAAATTTAAAGAAAAGCTGATTTTACAGGTATTTTGCTGTCTTGTATGAATAAACAATACAGCACGTCTTAAAATGATTTAATTAAAAGAAGGCGGTGGATGCTCTGAAAGGGAGCAAAACGGTACGTCAGCCAGTGAGGCCGACTTCTTTTAAAGGGAATAGAAAGAGACAGAAAGCAATTTAAGAGAGTAGCAAACAGTTCGTGCACTCTAGAGTTCATACACTATAAAAAGAACATGAAATGTAGCAAATGGAAATCCTCCTGAAATGTAGCAGAAGAGAATAAAAAAAAAAAATTTGGGTTGAAGGAAACGAAATTCTCCAAGGATTTGTTACACGTCGGAGGAAATTTTCTTTTTTTCTTCTAAAGATGTTCTTGTACGTTATCTATTATTTCTCTGTCGTATTCTTCTAGGTTATTAAGGTAGAAAGTCTTCAAAAACTCCGCGACAAACTAACTAAAAGCTAAGGTCACCCAGGAGGTTAGAGCTGCCGTTTCAATTTATTAAAATTACTCGGGCTTAAGTCACAGCCTTCCAAAACGACACAACACTACAATTTCCTGTTGTTTTACAATTTTGTTCCAAACATCTTAAAAACATCTAGAATGAGAATAGAAATTTCTTGCTCTCAGAAAAGGTTTCGAAACCCTTTTGAAACTCGATTTACCGGAAATCCGATCATGAGGAAAATGAAGAGTGGTCGTCAAATGGCAACATCCAAATCCCTCCTACGAGGAAAAATGCCAAGAGATCTCAGAATCTGAGACGAGAAAGCAGAAGGAAGTGGGAAAAGGAAGGATTCTGATCGATATGGTGGAAATATCAAAGGTCGCTCTTCACTCAGGGGGTTGTTTGCCGAGGAAGAAGAAAACAAGGAGAAGAGGAGGAGGAAAAGTCACGTCTAAGTGCAGCTGGCTCTGAATCACCACCGCTATACCCCTACCATTTCGTCTCGAGTTCCGGAACCTGTTTTGACCGTACCTAGCCTATCATTTGACTTTTGTTCTAACGGACTGTTAACTTTTACCACATTTCATTCGGTCCCGCGAGAATCATGTGCGTGTTCAGACATTTAACGGATATTTGATGTTTTGCGAGGTGAGTTTTTCCTTTTCCCTTCTCACAAGACAGCAACAAGCTTCTGAAGCTTTTTTCAAATTTCCGACTTTGTAATTTTATACAGCAAAAAAAATTTTTCTTACATTCAAAAGAAGTTTTTTGGGGGGCTAGTCTTGCTGTTTAATTTTATCGCTGACTTTGGTAAAACTTTTTCAATTTGAATTTTTTTTTTAAAATTTATGAGCGTCTTTAAAGTTATGACTTAGAAGACTATAAACTTATTGTGCGTAAACACAAACCGCTTAAAAAAAGTCTGGAACGTTCACGAATATCACTGTAACCGCTTTACACGAGTGAATCCTTCGGTTTCGGTTTCTGCTGTGTTTTACTACGAACTGAATTTAAATATTTCAGCTCAATTTACAAGAGTTGGTAAGCTCTTTATATTAATATTATGATATTATCGTTAAATAATATCACAAAAAATTATTTCTGCCCCGACAGAGTCTTTTTTTACGCGATTCCCCACTTCTTTATTGTTTTCTGTTTACCTCTTTCCCGAATTTACTGTTCGTTTTAAGATTACAATTTCACCAACCAAATATATAATTTTCATATTATATATATACTTCACTTAGACTTGTTTCATAAATACTGCACACTTTTTTGCGGAATCGGTTAAAACTAGCGCACGCTCAAGCGCGATTCATTTCATAAATTACATGTATTAGTGGATATAGTCTTCTTATTAGCCTAATTAGACTGAGGCCTATATTTAAGCGTGTTTCTATGGGAATATACCGAACGGTATCCATCTTCTTCTGAAGTGAAATCTTTCGAACGTTACTCTCAGCCACTTACGCAATTCCGATGTTTCTCATCTCACCGCATAAAGCGAAACCTGACAGTAGTTAGACGTAACCTCCAACTTTTTCTCGAAGCCACAATAAGAAAATCCTTGGGGAAAGTCCTAAGGCTTGAAATTTAAGTATATAATATTTAATTCAATGAAAACACCTTGAAACTATTCTTTCATTTTTGGCACGGTTCGCGGTTTATTATCGTAGACCACATTCACTAGGAAATCCAGTGCGACAAAATTCTGAATTAGACCCACCGACTTCTACTTAATTCAATATCAACCGAATCAAGTTAAAAATAAAAATGTTGTCAAAGCCTTTTACCGAGAAGTGGTAGTCCGTTAAAAGGACTGGCTGACACCAATACCTTAATAAAATACCTGAACCGATGCGCGTGTCCATGATTCCTCAAGTTTGTCATTTCCCGGTCATTCCTATCGCAGTTCTCCGTTTGTAAGTGACACGGAGTTTGGATTCGATCATGGAAATGCAGAAATCCTTCCCGAAAACACGCCAACTAACGATCACATCTGTCCCATATACACCATTCCCAACCGCGTTTGGAAATATCGTTAATTAAGCAATAATGATACGATTAGGTTATGGAAGGTAGGAAGCGGGCGGAGAGGGTTTTTTTTTACGCGATCGATGATGACGAAAGTACGAAACCCATTTTAATTACCGTCTTCTTAATTTAATATAAATTTTATATCGACTATGACATAAAAAAAAAATTAATTAATTTATAAATCGTGGGCTTTAATTATTTTAAGCAAGAGTCAACAATCGCAATCGTGATAAATCAAAATCGTCGTGAACCATTTTGATGGACAGGAGGGCGGAACTCCCCCGTTTTGCCGGTTTCTTTTGGTGTGAAAGTCAAAAAACTCAAATTAATCACAGACACATAACCGTTTCAAAAATTATCGGGCCCTCTCCAAAACCCAGATGTTGAAAGAGACAAAGAACTCCACTGATCAGATTATTTAAAGGTTGGGAGCCTTAAAAATTTTTAGTGAAAGAATTCAATGTTCAAAAAAAATTTGCGGGGAAATGAATGCTCCAGATCCCCAAAATCTGGTCCGTGACGTAATAATTAACGGTCCGCAAAAATTTTTAGAATTTATTTCACGAAAAGAACACGCGTAAAACGAGACCCTATTTTGTAACAATAGCAGGAGTGAGCGTTTTTCGATGACCGGATTTTAATTATCATCTGGTGAAGTGTTTACACAACCCAAACCGCCTTTAGCATATCCTTGTTTTGGAGATTTAGCACCAACAGACAACAGGAACCGATAAAATAGAGAGATAGACCCTTTACCAGTGAGTAAACTATATATGACCCGTCCATTATGAAGGAACAGATCGTTTTGGAGTTTACCAAAAAATGAAACAATAGACTTCGAACTTGTAACACGAAATTGCGACACGTGTATACAACCCTTCAAACACTCAACAACTTTTTATTGGATTCCACTCAGGTCGCTCAAAGGCACCAATCATTTTTGTACTTTTCCGTTGGTTTCGTTTTCTTCGGCATTTGTTTGAAGGCGTTAGCTCGAGTACGTAATACTACAACCAAATGCTCCAGTGGCAAAAGGTCAAAGATCTGTAAACCAGATTTTTTAAAAACGTATTCCGGTGAAATTATTATCAATATTAGGCATTTTAAAGAAAAGTCGACACCGGGTCAATAACTCAAACCACCAAAAAAAGACCCGCCTTTAAGTGTTCCGATATTTTTCTTTTAAAAAGGGCCCCGTCAACCGACTTGCACTTCCTGTTTTACTTAGTCAGTTATAAGAAATTGTGCCCTCGTAAGTTATTTTGTGGTCATCGGGTCTTGAGTAACACATAATCGACCTTGAATTCCACCGGACAGTATCCATCTCTTCCACACCGTAAACGTTATACAGGATTGTGGGACTGTATGATTTGCAATTTATCACGATAATATTGCGTACGAGATTAGTGTGAAAGTCATTTGCAGTGGTAATTAGGTTTCCTGTCGATAAAATTGTAATTTCAGCTGTATCCTGATCTACCGTCAGAGACATTTACCGAATGAAGTCTTCATGGACGTTTTTATTATATACGAAACGAAATCCTCATACAAGTGTGCATTATTTATGAAATAAGCTTCTTATAAGTGTGCATTACTTATGAAAAATGTAGGAGTTTGTTTGGACACGTTTCCTCACGACTCTCAGAACTTCAGCAACTCAACTTGTGACGTCATTTTGGTTAGTTTCCCTTAAAACATTCATCCACCAGCTAGTAGTAAAGCTCAGTCTCGTTATTTCTAAAAGTGCTAGTCGTCATGTTTATGTTCTATAATGTTTCTCTTGCTATCACGCCTTATAATGTCGAAACTCAAAGTGTGACACTCGATCAAAATACTGCTAACGCCTGAATTAGACCACACGACAGGCCCCCAGTTAAATTATGTCTTCGGGGAGAGAAACTGGCAGGAAAATCGCAAAACCAACTTCAAAACAATTTTTTTTTATTCTTTACATCACCAACTGTCAACTGAAAACAATTTCCGAATCAAAAATGTCCTCCCTCAATTATGTAAAACTTATTCCTCGAGAATTATGTAGTCTCACGAAACACCTAATCAAGTTCTAAACTGACACCTACGCTCACTGTCCGAACTTCGACATGGAGCCTCAAACCGTGGCAAGATATGGGTTTTAACAATCCAGGACCGTTACGAGGAACGAGTGCTAACAAAGAGACCGAACCCTTGAAGCCATTTGTAGAGGGCGGTTCATGCGGAAGTGGATATCAATCATTTTAGAGCGTTGTAGTTAACTGTTTCGTTAATATTGCACAAGGAAATTATTAAATGAACGTTTCAATAAATGTTTGATGGGAGAGTCGATCAAGTCACTACACTGTTATATATTATAAAATAGTCTGCGAAATAAAACCGAAATGAATATTTTTAACACGCCTACTTAGTGACATGACCAGCAGGAGTGAAAATAAATAAAAATCACAAAACCAGTTTTCTGCAATCCAAGATGTCAACCCCTGAGTACTAAAGAAAAAGTTTGTAAGACAAATTAGCATTCTTTCAACCGGAAAACCTGAACGAAAACCCACTTTGCAAAAAAGTTGTCACTCGGTGTTAAAATTAAAGCCGATGACCCAAGTGACCAAAAACATCAAAATCAAGTGTCACGATTCAGATCATATTCATCATCCCCTTCCACCGTAGAAGGTACCACATTTCCACGACTCAACCTTAACACGGCAGCCATTATTCAAATCCGATCTCAAGTCACACAAAAACAGTGTCAAAAATGTTAAGAACCAGAAATTTTAGTCAACTCATCGTTTCGACCGGGTCATAATTTCATTTTTGCTTCAGGTACGAACATGTACCTAGTCCGAAAATCTCACAACATGTCTCGGATGTTCTTTTTAAACAGACTTCCTCCTTTTTTAAAGGCGGATGTGAAATAATGGCGTGACATGAAGGAAATCTCACCTGAGCGAATCCGATGCCATTTTAAACAATGTTTAGTCGGTGAGAACGGGTTACGAAACTCGGATGTCAATCGGAGGATCCGTTCGTCGAAAACCATCGAGTGGACCGACTCATTATTTTCAGTTTTAACCCGCTTTGTGTTGAAAACTCTTGAAAAACTCCAAGAAACGGAGAAGAAGACGACGAAGAATAATAGGATGTAACATCCGCTCTTCCTCTGCTCTTCTTTAATCCGCGTTTATGTAACTACTCTTCGAGTTATCGTTGTTAAAACCAATAGATGAGCAAAAAACCGGAAATAGAAATACGACAACAGACAAAAACTCTCAACACACAATAAATTCTGTTACCTCCTTTTACATAAAAACCTCAAAGTGATCTCGACGTCAAAAAACTTTAAATCCGCCCCCTTTTCAGGTATCAGCCAAACTCAGGAAGTCGTTGCCGACGTTACAAGTGTTTAACAAAATCTCCGTTTCGCTATGCACAAACTCTCAGTAAATGTGTGCAATATTTATGAAACGACTTCTTCACTCAACTGTGCATTACTTTTGAAAGACACCATAGCTACATTTCCGAAACGAAATCTTCATGAAAGTTTGCATTATTTACGAAACGGATCCCTTCCATGAGGTGCATCATGCGAAACGAGTCCTTGCATTTCTGAAAGTGCATTACTGACATGACATGAACTCCACTTTGCATACAACTACTAACTACAAGCCAGAGGCAACGTCCAAGGCCCTTGCAAGTTGGTTAACTAAAGATGCCAACGGAAGACCGGATTTCTTAATGTACAGTATCACACATAAAAATGTCGCGTTGGCTGTAATTACTTAATTTCATTTCAGGTTTTTCATTTTAGCCTTCTTAAAAGTCAAATTTTGGGGCGATTAGGGCTACAATGAAGCGTCGTGGTCGTTTTAATAACCCCAGAACATCGGGTCTAAAAAAAACAATCTTGGAACTTATCACATTAAATAAATTTAAATCTGTAATTAAAGCATTAATGTCCTTTTTTTACGCGACAGTAAGACTACAGAAAATGACACCACTACCAAAAGAATTCTGTTGGTGGGATTTATAAAATCAAAAAGGAGAGGAAGATCTTTTAAAGACCTCGAATCCTCTGAAAGCTATACCCATGACTGAAAAACGGGATTAAAACCTCAAACTAAACTAAAACTTGCTGATCCCATATACAGTGAACCTGTACGAACCTTGAAAAGGTAATTTTATTAGCATAAATACTTTTAAAAATTTATCTCCACCAACAATTGGCTTTTATCAAGGCACCAAAACCATCACACCGGATTCTAAAGATGTTATCTCTCATCGTGACCCTGCCACTATCTCAAAGGTGGCAAAGACCACCTTATCGCGGCCACTTAAACACCAATCCAGAACCGGCCATTAACACCAAACATCAGTGTTAACCCTCAAGGTCCGTATCTTCATAGTCTCCCTTTCACACGCGAGAGGGAATCCCCGTATCGACCGAACGACCTTTTAATGATGTCCAAAATCAGCAGGATGCCAATGCACAAGAAACCAGCACCAACAACGGCGTCAGAGATCCTGAGGTCAATGCGAATGGAAATTAATAACGAAAGAGGCTCTCCAGCTTTCTGGCGGTAGTCCTACCTGAATCGCGTTTCTTATTCAATTTGGAGGTTGTTGAGTCAATTCAATTTATTTTTTAATAAACGCCCACCTATTAATAATTAACATCTTTCAGTTTAATAATTTTTTGCTGCTTAAATAAAAAAGTTGGCAGTACAACTCTTTCAGGTACATTTCGGAGAGAGAGAGAGGGAGACATACACACATGTGAAAGGCATTTTGTAGTAATGCAACCGAAATGAAAGGTTATGTAAAGCAACATTCCAGCGCGAGACCATCAGCTGATATACTACAACCTGCCAAAACATATTTTGAGAATCCCAGGCACGACCTGCAAGAAAAAAACTTTATTTTTGTTTTCTCAACAACTTTGTTGAGAAATCTCGATTTACAAATATTTAATCTCAAGGTGGCCATGATTAACTTGTCCTAAATATTCTCATCTGAGCACTAATCGATCAAATCAATTTCTTTTGAGGGGTTTCGCTTTGTAGTTTCGTCTCTTCCTTTTAAAAACAAAATGGCGACCGAGAATTTCCCTTTTACCACCGACCGTTAGAAAGTCAAAACTTGTATAAGACGTCGCGGACATTTTGGAAAATTTTTCTAATTTACCGATAACATTAACTCTAATAACTAGATTGGAATCTTAAGTAATCGGCCATACACTCAAAAAACGATCAGCAGCTTTTACTTCCTACTAGATGAGAATCGATCGCTTCCAGTTTATCACTTTCGGACCGGATTCTGATAAATATTTCAAAAAAGGCGGTGGAGAAAAATGGGATTAACACTGATAGGAAATGTCCGGACTACCAGTAAATTAATTTCTTCTTAAATACCAGACTGTATCGATTTGACTCATTCAACATCTATTTTTCCAACAGAAGTTTCCACGTGAAAAATCCTTTAATAATAAATCCTTCAGTATTAATTAATTGAAAGCGTTTCATCAAGAAAAGTGGTTTCCGGTTTTCTTTACGGTTTCCTTTTTTTTTTGTTAAATATTTAAACTGACAGAAAGGTAATCGAGGTTGAGTTATTCGAAGAGATCAAGCTGCAACGAGAAGAAAAATCCTTTTGGGTGTGTTTTAAGATTAAATTTACAAACCGATCAAATTTGACTCATCTATAAATTTTGTTCTTACTCCAAACCAATTGGGATTCGTAAATTTTAATTTTTGACAAATCCAAAAATTTAACAGCACTAACATGCCTGTGAATTATAAATTTGATTTAAAGGGTGAGCCAGTCTGACTCCTCTAAAACTATTGTTCTGTTGGAAATAAGTGAATTAATTAATAAACATTTTCATTTTAATTGGTTTAAGACAATTTATTGCTCGACTCAGTATATATATATTAATATATATACATAATTTATAAGTAAACTATGGAGAAGTTATTTAATAAGTAATGCAAATACGAGTGGAATTTATTTAACAATTTTTCGGAGAGGAATCACCAATTCTGTATGCGTGTTTTTATTTAACTAACTAACTCTTCATAAAAGTGTGCAATATTTTTGAAATGAATTCCTTGAGAAAATGTGCAATACTTTTGAAAAAGTTCCTCAAAGTGTGCAATACTTTTGAAATGAATTCCTCAATGTGCAATATTTTTGAAATGAATTCCTCGAGAAAGTGCAATATTTTTGAAATGAATTCCTCGAGAAAGTGTGCAATACTTTTGAAATGAATTCCTTGAGAAAATGTGCAATACTTTTGAAACGAGTTCCTCAAGAAGGTGTGCAATACTTTTAAAACAAATTCCTCAATAATGTGTGCAGTATTTTTGAAATGAATTCCTCAAGAAAAGATCAATTCAATTAGATGAAGAAGTTTATGAAAATCCGTTAATCTGGGGTCAAAACTATTTGAATACTAATTACAAACGACGCTGTAGGTGGGGGGAATCAAGTTTGGCATCAAAAGACATTTACAGTAATTTCATTTAACATTTTAGGATGTTGAGTTATGCGTGGAGATCGGTTTTATGCGTTCAAATTACTGCCTCGGAGTCATTGAAAGGTCATTTGAATTAAGGATCGTGAACTTTTGAGAGAAGAACGGTGTCCTCACCGAATTTTGAGTTTGATGAGATCATTTCGGGGTGTTCTGAAGTCGCGTAAACCAAAATCCCCGAGAGCTATTGTTACTATGTAAAAAACAAATTAGTCCGCGTGTCAATTTGATTAATGAGTGTCTGGACTTTCTCAAAACGAACAACAAAATATCTCCGACAAGTTTTCTTACATTGTTTCTATACAAATTGGGTAATTAATTTTTATAATATTTAAATCGTGGGCCCGAGGCGTTTCGTAATCAACTTCCCCCCCCTTCCTACCACCGTTCTTCAACTACGACCTCTTCATAATTAACCGAAATAACAAACGGTAACACATGACAAAGTATCCTGACGCAAAAAGGTGTGTGTAATGCGAAACAATATTATGTAACGAAATCATATGTTCAAGTTGTGACTTGCACTCCAAAAACATTCCAAAGAGCGGGGGTGATAGGATGTGTGGGTCTCACTGTCTATCTATCTCAATTGACCCCCTCAAGAAAGAGGTCAAAGGTCAGACTGCTGATCCACGGATTGAAAAGGAGCTCAAGAATTCTCACGTCATCGAATCAACTTTTAACGACTCGCTCTCGAGTGAAGCTTTACAGCATTGATTGTAGGCGCGGTCAAGGTATTTAGGTATTTATTTCATCTTTTATTCTAAAACCTGAAAAACGTTCTACCATGTTCTTCCTGCCAAGGTTAATGGGGAGTGAAAAGAGAAGAGAAGGAAAGAAATCTCATCTATCCTCGCTTCAGAATAACACTTTGTTCATAAAACCCGTTCTACAAAGGTAATCTTATAACTCAAGGCTGCTACCACTAAGCCCTGTGCATTATTTATGAAATGAAATATTTCTACTTAAACGCCGATCAATAAGAATCCACTTAAAGAGTCGGTAGGAGGGCGGGGAGTAGTTTCGCCTAATTTTTCAGGTCCTAGATACCTTATTTGCTTGCTTTTAGCAGAAAACCTTTTATTTAAAAAGCAAAAACGCCCACATTCCAATGATAGTCTGTAAATGAATAAAAAGTTGGGCAATCGCCGATGACCTATTACTATGTTATTAGCAACTTCTGGCAAAGTATAAGTCTGTAAGTCCGTCCGTCCGATCGAACAAAGAGAATATTGTTAACAAAAAGGAAAGAAACACAGACACACTCACAGACAGAAACGAAAACTTATATTTGACGCAGTCATCTAGTGTAGCAAGAGACCTCATTAAAACTGTTAATTAATACTCAACATTCCGTAAACTTATAAACTCATCTGCATTTCGAACCTGCACAAACCAAAACCTAATTTTACAAACAGCCGACGTTTACCTTTTTGGCGGAACGATTAAACAAGGTTGCCCCGTACCTGGTTTCCCCTTTGGCACAACACAAATGTCCATGATTCAGTTTTCGTTTTTGTATAATTTGACTTGGAAATGTGCCTAAACAATTTTAACGACCTGGCTAAAGTTCGCCATTTTTATGTCTTGCGCCTATACTCTTCGTACCTAGTTTCGCTGTGATGTAAGTCGGGTGTTATTTTCGTTTATTTTTACGCGACTCGTAGGACGTTTTTTACGTTTAGGCTGTCTAAGAGGTAAGGAAATGAAGATGACTATCAATCAATAAAAGGGAGAAATCGATGCATTTAGATTAGGCCTCTCACTCCAGTGTCAAACGACGACGCTCTTTCAACGTTTGACAGATTGATCCGTGAAAGAATCAGACTCTGAGCCTTATCTTGAAAGTAGTTACTATAAATAAGCGCGGAATGTGTCCTATTCGTAACGTGGATTTCTCTTCAAAGTGTGCATAACTTTTGAAAAAATTAGTTTGCAAAGTGTGTGTTACTTGTAAAATGAGTTTCGTTCTAAACGTGTGCGTTATTTATGAAATATTAACCAGACCCAAAAATAATGTCGGTTCTGTGCGTCACACCTAATATTTATGTTACGGTAAAAGTGATAAATATTGGCGATTGTAAATAATCACCAGCTTTGCTTGGTAAATGTGATAAATTAGTGAGTTACTTCTCCGCCACTTTGTTGGGAGCTTCGTTCACTGTTACTGCTGAGCAGAACAGCTTGAATTGCTTGACTTTCGTCAGAAAGTGTCAGAAGAGTTCGAGATTTACAAATTAGCCAGTAAAAGTGATAAATACTAAGTAATTTGTCACAATTATGAATAATCATCAGGAATCGGATATATACCCGCCTGATTTATCACTTTTACCCTGAAGTATATGCGACATTACTTTCCGGATTTCGTTCGACATTTTGTAAACGCGTAAAACAAGACCTAAATCTACTTAGGTGAATCACACTCTCGTCCTTAAAAGTTATGTCAGCGGCCCGTTATTTAGTGGAAACAATAAATTTCGATTTTGGTGATCCGCAATATCTAAAAGGTTGCCGACCTCTTTTCCAAACCACGTTCTTACGCGACCCCAGAAAATAATAAAACCTCCTCTCTCTCTATAATTATACTCGAGTATAAAAATTCCAAGTATAAATTCCTCAAACTCTAATCATTTCCCAACAATCCTGACTCCTTCACGTCACTCTCTGTTAACACACAGACAACAAAGTTCACATTCAATTCTCCCAGTCACAAAATCCCTCTCTCCTCTGTGTGAGAGATTTCCTAGTGTGTATGTGATCCACACCCCATTCCCAAGGTTTTAGCCGAGCCAAGGTTGTACCTGTACAAAAACGTAATTGTCAGGGCCGGTGATATCAATTTATTAACAAAAATCTATCGGCTGGCTCGATCAGACTATTTCCCAACTTCAGCAACACAAAGCTCAATTCATCCATTCAGACACAGTTTCGAAAGATTCTATTCTTTTCTCAACACACCCCCGACTCCATAAAAATCAATCAATCGATCCGTAAATAAGTTCCGATAATGCGTAACTATTAGCTAATTTTCTGTAAAAAAATTTTTTTAAATCACTTACGAACCTTCCGTTAGGTTCAAATTAGCCTTCTGACCTTTTCTCAAGTCCACGTTATCGGGTAGATCGTTAAGCCATCACCCACAATCAATAAAATAGATAAATACATAAAAATTTATGGATTCTAAAAATAAGTGGGAATTAATGGTCTCTCTCTTACGTACTCTCTCATACATAACAGAAACGAAATCGTTTGATGGCCACGTGCCGTTACCTCACAAATAATTAATTTTTTACGACAATTTTCTTACAAAGGAAATATTAAAAATTAACGTACAATTAGTGTGCCAGATGAGTGCAAAGGGGAAAGCAATGTCTATAGTCTATAAAAAAACGTTTTGTGGTTCGTGTTTCGAGAGCATCAACACCATCAAACCGTTACCTTAACAACTAGTCGAAACTTCTTTATTATCATCATTATTATTTACTTAATGAGCATCAATACTATTTTAAGGTAACATTTCAAAGAGTGTAGTCATGAAGTTGAACGTGAGAAGTGACAGAGACAGTTTAGAAAGGCTCATCTACAGAACATGTGCGGTGTGTTGGATAATAGCAGTCGTCATCGGTAGCATAGATGCCATAAGAGTGTACGAGGGGACCAACATCCCATCGCCGACGTCCAAAATTCATAAGAATTTAGGTGAGTTACCAAAGGCAAAGGGGTGAGTGATAGGCGTTCGGTTACTTAGTCGCTTACAAATTTTCAGGTTTAGCTAAGAAAGCAAGTTACATAAGCAAAAGGAGTTGGAATGTGGGAGATGAGAATTTGAAATCACCGAAAGCGGATAGGAGATCGGAAGTGAAACGGAAGGAGGCGAGCAAGAGATCTGAAGACGGGAATCCGCCACTGTATAAGATTAGGTTCGGCGATAAGAAACTGATGCAATACCTGAAATACATCAGGGACATACCTAGATTGGAGGAATATACCTTCTGTATGTGGTTCATGCCGACTAATTTGACTCACGATCAGACTCTCTTCTCTCATACTCACGTGAGTATCGTATAAAGATTATTTAAAATGTGCAATATTTATGAAATCAGTTCTTCCTAAACGAAATAATTTTTTTATAGTAAACAAAGACGAACGCCTTCTGAGATTCTGGGTGAACGCATATGATTCAAGCCTCCGAATGGCAATCAGAGATCACGTCGTCTACAAAGTCCCGGCCAACATTCGACAGTATAGATGGCACCACATATGTCAGTCATGGAATGGACCTTTGGGAGAATGGAAAGTCTTCTTCGATGGACGGAGGATAGGAGGAGGTGTCTTACCGCATGTAAGCATTAAACATGTTCTCACTTGCGCCTCTTTTTATCTTTCCATCGAAATCCAAGAGAACAGTATCAACACCCAAAACAATTTTCTGACTTCCTCGAGTTAACACGTAGAATTGCATAATCTATTGAAAGACCCCGAATAAAATGCTTAATTTATTCGCTTTCAATTGAGAATATACTTTTGTAAAAACAAAAAAAAAGAAAGAAAGATGAAGGAAAAAGACAAAAGAAGCGACATTAATGAGCAGAGAATCAGGTTTCTTAATAAATAGAAGGAAGTCGTTTACAATAGTAGAAAAGCAACTTTTGTCTTTTCCTTGTGAATATTTCACCGACAAACATAATCAAAATCCGAACAAAACATTTCATCTACTCGACTTTACAGTACCAAGGAACTTACATCCCAGAAGGAGGTGAACTGACTTTAGGCCAAGAGTTTATCGGCTTGCAGAAGGGATCCGACGAGGGACTAGTCGGTGAAGTATTCGGATTCAATTTGGTGGACGAATCCGTTCCTCACGATCAGGCCAATTTCATCAATTCTCAATACAAACCACGTGAGTTGAGTACCCGTCGAAATTTCTTCCCAGCCTATCCATCCGACAAATGCAAATTTTCTTTTTTACTTTTCAGACGTTCAATCAGTTCCACCTTTCAAAAAGCTGCCGCCCATCAAGAAAACTTACCAGGAGATAAAGGCTTACATTTCAACACTTCCGAGAGATCCGTCGGACACTCGAAAAGGAAACGAAGCGATACCCCTCCATCGTAAGTAAATTATAATTAATTTAAACTATAATTTGTGAGAATTTTGGAAAACAAAGAAGCGAAACGGGAGCCGGAACTATTTTAATACGCAAGGGATTTCCGGGATGATTCGGGTTTTTCAGTCTATCCGATGACCTTCATCTTTATGTATATATGCACGAACCTGAGGTCTGTGTATATATGACATCTTTTTCAAACAACCAAAAGTAACCTGTAATCGCAATTATCTTCAAGTAATTAGTTCTACCACCGCCACTGAATTCTTTTTTATGTTTCAGATGATGAAACAAACTCTATAAAGAAAGCCAAGGAGACATACTCGGCTCCGCCAAAGCGTAACAGGGGAAATCACAGAATCCGCTATCCACCTCTGAGGAAAGTGATCGTTTACAACCGAGACGACAGACAACTACCATTAAACGAAGCAAATATCGAGATAAACAAGACGAAACCTGCCACTACGACAGAGAGAACAAAGCTTGAGTCTGTGGAAACTCACCAAGAAAACGAAACCAGCACCCAGATACCGGAAATAGTTCAAGTTAATCAGCTCTACGATGAAAATTATTCGATTCACAGTTATCGACACGGGAAAGATGATAGGAAAAGCTCAAACTACGAGATCTATGAAGTGGTAGAAGATGACGCGGTCAAATCACCAGAGGACGACAAATTAATTAGCGGAGATGTTGCACAGAAGGAATCCAGGCAGATTTTTAATTTGTTCACGGCCAGAGCAGCTAACAAGGTTTACACTTTGGCGAACTCGGTTAAGGATCCGCGGAAACCTAAATTTCACTTTGAAACCCGATTGGAGGAGAACGCTGCCCCTGACACGAGCAATAGAAGAAGTCTCGTCGCCGAAGAAGTCAATGTCGGACCGATTCAAGTGACGAAAATTGGAGCGGAAAGAAAAGTCTCGGATTCGATACCTGTTTACGAGATAGAAGTTCTAGGTTCTAGGAGGAAGAGGAGTGCAAAGGGGGAAAGGGATTCAAGGCAATTCACGCCAGGTACAGGTTGGATGACATATCTCACTGCAATCCGGTGACCGAACTCATTTGAATTATAAATCAATGAAAACGACTTCTTTTGGTTTCAGTTCCGGATGATCCTCTCACAGACGAAAATGGTTTCCGCCGGTTACCAAAAATCCCAGATAGTTTCATCAACATATTCAGTCAAAACGCATCCAGACAAGAGATAGAAGAAAAACTCAAAGAATTTTTCCCCAACGACACCACGACTGAGGATGCCAATTTGATACCATTTATCACGGAAGCGACAGAACCGCCCAAAATATTTTCTGTCATATTGGACGAAGACGCAGCCGCATCCAGCATCCAGTCACGAAATGTCCAAACCTCCACCGAGAAAATACCAACAACGGTCACGGAAAACCCACAACGGAGGGACACATCCGCTCCTATTTACCAGATTCCGAACACGAGTCAAGAGCCGCAGCAACAGCAGCCGTTTGCCTTGACCATGCTAACCGAAACAAGGCCCATTAATTTCCCCGTGATTCTGGAAGAGATGGAAGAATTTCATCCGGGTCGACCGACCGCCGGCTCGAATCCAATAAACCGATACGGACTACCGAATCAAGGACAGGAACCGACAGCAGACAGGAGGAAATTCGACATCACTTCCGGTACCGATTTGATAATGAGAAGCTACGGTCTGTGTACAGCAGATAGGGGATCTCCCATCGAAGACAAGCGACATCTTGTCATCTCGTGGGCGGACACTCCAGTTCGGATCTTCGGCGGTGCTGAAATACAGAGTGCGAAGAACGAATGTGGGAATTTCTAAGAACATTTTCCAAAAATCACTTTCATGCCTTCTTCTACTAACTTCCAAGCACTGCCAACATTGTCCAAACCAAAAATCCTGATCCCTCGTTGATAAACGATGATCTCTCAAATTAGTCTCTAAACCTGCGGTCACAGAGTAGTCATATAGGGGCAGAGGGGGCTCAAAAATGTTTTAAATTTTCTTTGTAAATTGAATTATCTCCCCCACAAAACTCTGCGGCTGCAATAAACCTTAAAAACAATTTCCCTCCAAAAAAAAGAGAAGAAGGCATGAGACACATTATAAAAAAGTTGGAATGTCTTTTGAAAAAATTGTTTTTAAAGACATTTGACAGAATAAAACTTTCCAAAAAGATTCCATCCACCCCTCACCCCCTCAGAGAAATTTTTCTAAAAATTACGAAAAGCGTCAAAGTAAGCAATTAAAAATAAATCAAATTCAAAATTAATTATCAGGGATTCAGGTCACGTCGTCCGATTCCGATATTCATCCAAAAACTGAAAACTTTTCAGGGAGATGGAACGGGCGGGGGCGGGGATAGGGGCACCTCCTTTAAAACTTCGGCTCTAAAACATAAGTTTTCTAAGTTATGACAATTACTTTTCTTTTTTATTTTTATTTATTTTATACTTTTCTTCTTCTTCTTTTGGAAATGCAAAACCTTCGCCATGATTAACTATAATACTTCTCTTCCTTCTCAAGTTTTTGTCACTTTCGCCTTTTGTTTGTTTATATTTTATTTTTGTAAGAGTCACGGTTGTAAATTTGTAAAATAAATATTATAAACAATAATTTTTATTTTATTTTTTTTAGTAACTTTGTTTTATTTTTTATTTTTATTTATCCTTTCTCTGAATCAACTTAACGACTTTTGTCTCCTTCAAAGTAAACAACTGTTCCGTTCAAAATGACTCATTTCCCAGTTTTTCTTATTTATTTATTTAAAAATTGCAGCAATTATCTCGTTATGTATATATATATTTATACTATTTATATTATGTCAATAAATATTTGTAGTCATATCCCAGAAGACAGGAAATTCCATTTGCTTAACACAGCATGTCAAATCACACTTATTGTATATTACATTCACTTAAAAAGACTTCATGTCCGATTCCAAAAACATGGCGGAACTGATCATCTTTAAAGAAAAGGTTTCGAGCCTTCAAATTAAAATTTTTCTAGAATTTGAAGAAACAAAAAACGAATCAACGAATTTCAGCGACATGCATAGATACTCAGACTTCGTTTCAAAAATACAGCGCAACTTAACAACGATTTATTTCAAAAGTATTGCACACGTTTGCCTAAAATCCATCCCAATTTTAACATTAGAACGGTAGCGATTGCAACATTCTATTATAGTCCCGAATTCAACTAACAAAGGGGCGGTTTTAATGTTATTCGGGAAATAACTGGTAGAAATGATTATTGGAAAGTTAATTAGCTACTTGTATTGTGTTTATCTGTAATAAATAAAATCAGGTATGGATAAAAATTTGTTTGCAGCTTTTTTAAGGTATTTTTGAGCACATCCTTGAAGTTAAGCGATTTATGTAAGTTTACGGAAGGTAGTCGTATGTTTGAAGTGTGTTGTATCATCCTTCTAACGCGAATATTGGTTGAAGGCTCTCCATACCTCGCACAAAACACGACGAGACTATATATATACAGTGAAACCTGTTTTTGTGCGGTGGATAGCAACCGCATAAAATAAAACGTACAAAACTTCACGATTAGCTATAAAATATAGTTTTCAAAAGTTTTTTTAATCGCACAAAAAAAGACCGCACAAAAACAGGTCTGAGTGTATATTCGAAATTTTATAAAATTGTGTATGAGTATGTCAAAAAGCATAATCAATCATAACAAGGCGCACGTAATAAAATGTAGTTTACAAGGTTCTTTCCCATCGAGTCTCCTGACATTTCCACCGCCTTGTTCTTATTTCAATTACACCGCCTTCCACGATAACAATCCATCACAGATACGATATCTTTGAATTTCCACCCAAAATCTCTTCATCTCGTGAATTACGGTCTTCGATATGAGAATAAAGTCGTGACACCCACCCACGACACTCCTTCCCGCGAGACAAAATGAATTTAAATGAGTCCGTTTGCTTTGCCTGAGACACTACAATTACAACGACTACAACGTACCAAGCTTAAACAACCACAAGACAAAGTAATAATGATGATCATAATTACAATCGTGAGGACGAGATCATGGAAATTTAACGTTCACGCTGCAATTATATATAAAAGCGTTGCCGTCAGCATATTTAAAATAAGCAAGGCGGTGATGGGAGAGAGTGCTAACAAGCGGTGAACCAGACACGACATCAGGGTGTTCAGTAAGCCTTCCATAAGTTCTGAAGAACAAAAAAAAACGAACATTACCACAAAAATTTATTTCTGAATTCGAGTTTTCGTTTCACTAACTCGAATAGCGCCTAAGAAAGACGTCACGATTAATTGACCCGCATTTACACAAACGGATGTGTTTAGTGTTAGCCTAACTAAAAGAAGCAGGAATCGATTACAACAGTTAAGTTCCTCTGGAGTGAATCCTACCAAAGATTTTGTTTGAAGAGAGTCAAATTTGCGTGAACGTGTTTAAACTTGCTGATAGCTTGCTTGCATGACTACAGTCATGTTGCCATCAGCCAAAGCTGGTGTGCCGCGACCTGGCGCACACACGATGACAACAACATGCCGTCATGTAGGGTTTGTCACGGGTGCGACGATTTAACGGAAACAGAGTAAGCGGTGACCACACTGAGATGGCGGAGTGGACTACGATACTGCCCAAATTGAATTTTACTTTTAAAAAATTTATCTAAAATGAATTCTATAAGAAAGTGTGCAATACTTTTGAAATGAAACTCCTCCTGAGTGTGCAATACTTTTGAAATAAATACCCCTCCTCAGTGTGCAATATTTTTGAAATGAAAACCCCTCCTTAGTGTGCAATACTTTTGAAATGAAAATTCCTCCTGAGTGTGCAATACTTTTGAAATGAAAACCCCTCCTCAGTGTGCAATATTTTTGAAATGAAAACCCTCCTTAGTGAATACTTTGAAATAAATACCCTCCTAGTGTGCAATACTTTTGAAATAAAAAGTGTGCAATACTTTGAAATGAAAACTCCTGAGTGTGCAATACTTTTGAAATAAATACCTCCTCAGTGTGCAATATTTTTGAAATGAAAACTCCTCCTTAGTGTGCAATTATTAAGCGAAACCCGAATGGGAGTAGGAAATGGCGGATGGCAACATGACTACAGTCATGTTGCCATCAGCCAAAGCAAGCTATCAGCAAGTTTAAACACGTTCACGCAAATTTGACTCTCTTCAAACAATATTCCCAATTAATTCGACCGGGAAGTTTGGAGGTATACCCACAGTCCATCTCCTACGACATTAACAGATAAAATGAAGATAATTTCCAGATAATAACATCCAATTTGAGAAAAAAGAAAATCGATCGCGCTGGTCACTTCCACCACCGCCATTTCCTACTCCCATTCGGGTTTCGCTTAATAATTGACCAAGACGAAGACAAACCAGAGATTTCACTCGGATGTGGTGTACGACCCCGGGACCGCAATTCCCATTCTTTATGTGTTAAACCATCTAAATATTTACGTTTAAATCGAAATGAAAGGCCGCAAAATAGATAATAGCTCACGACTCATACGAAATAAGGAGTTGAACCGAGAGTAAAAGCAACAACAACAACAACAAAAATTATCTGGTAACTAATCCATTTGTCTGCTTTTTATCTGTTCATCTGAAATCGAGTAAACATCACGGACGACCAATTAACTTTGAAATGAATAAATAAAACTTGTTCAGTCTAACATCAAAAACCCACAAATAATGAAAGAAAATGAAAGAAGGAAATCATTTCACTCGACTATTACAGATAAATGAAGAGATTTATCTACGGATGCTAGACAATCAGGGGAATAGTTACAATTCAATAAAATCCGACAAATCTATCCGACCAGATTTTAAGTAGCAGACCGTAAAGGAGAGCTAGTAGACCGTGAATAAGAGTCTTTTAACTCTTCAAATGGTTTTTCAGGTACACACACAGGGAGAGGGGGCGAACCTAGATTCACTCAAAATTTTGAGTTTTTAATTAACCCAAAGGTTTAGACAGACCCAAAATCAATTCACAAAATCTTAATGTAGTCAAATCCCACGCTTTTGGTTGTGAAAAGCGATTTCTCCGGATGACTTGCACATCTCAGGTTCAAGATTAAAAAGGCAAAAAATTAAAAATTTGGCAACAAAAAGGGCGACGCGTGAATTTGTAATCCGTGATTCCCAGGGAAAATGGTAATTTACAGTACCGAAAAGAAATTATTTGAGGAAAGTAAAGATTTCATGAAATCGAGAGAGAATGAAAAATATGATAGTTCATCGCCTCGAGGGTTGAGAAAATCATGTACAGATACTAGTTCCACGATCGTGTTGAAAAAAATTCATGACGCCTCCACCTGTTTCGTGGCAGCAGTCAATGGTCACCACGGCGATAACTTCATGTCAAAAGTAGTTCCAGAGTGGATGACAATGTGTTTTGAAAGTCCCCATCTTAAAGCTGTTATATAAAAGTTTTCGAGAGCAACACACCACACCAACGTTCAAGTGGATTACGCACATAAGAGGAGGGAGGAGGTGGGAGGAGAAGAGGTGAAAACTTTGTCGTGACAAGATAAATATTGTTCCTCGTTCCTCTTCTCCCAGATTTTCTCAAAATCCAGCTTCAATTAACTAATACGAGACTTCGACTTCTTATAAATAGGTAGAGTACACACCAAAAATCTGTTCTTCGATGTATACTCATTGCCCTCTGCCATTTTTTAAGCTAGCTAGTCAAAGCTGGGAGAGCTGATATTGGTCATTTTACAATTTGACTGAGCTTTGGTATAGCTTTGAGTAAACTATCATTCATACGATAAACTAGCTACTCATGTAAATACAGCCAACTTCCATGTCTTCTAACAAGAATACAAATTAATTTGAATATAAAATGATAGACTGTATTAGGTTGTCGGAATGAGTTTCACAGTCTTTGTCGATTCTCTACAAAGAAAAATTTGAAGTTACGCTGTTTTAATTTCTAAACTCGCATAAAACAAGATCAGACAAGGAACTGATTCGAACTCCTAACATCGATTCCCCTTCCGTTCTTCTCTTCTTCACGAGATTTAACGTTTACTTCACCTTCTATCAACACTATTATACAAATAACACATAAATATATGTATACATTAAGAAAATTCTTGTAAGAGGATGCAGATAAAAATACGATTAACTATGTAAACACTCAACTGAAAGGTGTACAACAACAACAACAACAACAACAACTGAGTGACTTAATAAATGCAAATTGTTAAGTTTTCAATTTCTTAAAGGTCGCACGGGTCCTCTTCCTCCTCGCTTTGCCTCTTCACTGAAAGGATTCAAAATCTGACAACGACATCCATACGAAATTTCAGGAGCGTACACAAGAAGCAATACGGAAGTTTGTTAACAATTTCTCTACAAGACAATTTTGGATTTCAGGTTCGGACTCTCCCTTTCCTTTGGTACCGAAAATTGTTTTTATGAAAGGGTACTTCGACCCGACCACGCCATCACCCAAAATAGTCGAAAATGACCCCGGTTTCACTTAAGATCAGGTCATGGATGGTCACACATTTCCTATCTTCTCTACCTTCCCTCTCATCCGGAAAAGAAGTTGAACGATTTCGAAAGGAATCCCACGTTCGTTTTAAATTTCGGCTAAATTATATTTAAAAATAAATAAATTCGACGTTAATGAGTCGCCATCAAGATGAAGTTCATTATGGCGACCATGTAATGCTTTCTTTTTAGAAAGGTAAGCAATCCTGTGTGTGTTTAACCCCCCGTGTACACATGTTCATTACACCAGTTCTGTCTCTTCATAAAAGGGCAAAGAACTCTGTAACAATCCGGGGCAAGAATCTCACGCCAAACCATTATTACCACCACCACAACAACAAAAGAAAAATTCGTTGAGATGATAAATTGTGGGAGCCCGGCGCGAAAGAGCGCCTTCGAATGCCTCTCACTTTTCGTGTGAATGAACAGAAAACTCCTGAACCTGATTCATTTCCAAAATGAGCGGTGATGACTGCGTTGTTTCGATTCGAATGCAACAAAAAAAAACTACAAAACTACTCTCTCGTCCACTTACGATGTGATACCTCACCGGTCAAGAGGTCACTACACAAAATTATTCAACAAAAATATCGAGTCAAGACTAATCCACTTAGGACGGCGGAAGGGGAAGGGAATCCCATCTCGGAAACTTTTTTACTTGCAGATTTAAAGGTCACGTCGGCTTTCTACGAGAAACGAGATTTCAGGTTGGATGAATGCTGGTGTGCCGCGACCTGGCGCACACACGATGACAACAACATGCCGTCATGTAGGGTTTGTCACGGGTGCGACAATTTAACGGAAACAGAGTAAGCGGGTGACCACACTGAGATGGCGGAGTGGACTACGATACTGCCCAATTTGAATTTTACTTTTAAAAATTTATCTAAAATGAATTCTATAAGAAAGTGTGCAATACTTTTGAAATGAAAACTCCTCCTGAGTGTGCAATACTTTTGAAATAAATACCCCTCCTTAGTGTGCAATACTTTTGAAATGAAAACTCCTCCTGAGTGTGCAATACTTTTGAAATGAAAACCCCTCCTTAGTGTGCAATACTTTTGAAATTAAATCTTAACTAAGGAGTGAATTAATTATGACATGAGTCTCTCGTTAAAGCTTTGGCTATACTATATTATTTATAAATATATTTTTTATACAACAATTTCAGTGACTCAAAGAAGCGAACAAAAATTTGAAATTTGTCAAAGTGACTCAATCGTCTACTACAGAAGAGAGGGAGAGAAGATTGACGTAATTTCAGGGACAAAGAGGAGCTCAGTTCCCAAAATTCAATTTTTAATAAAACGGAATCAAAAACTCTGGAAGGTATCACATGAAGTGAATATAGAGGCGAGAGTCTACACAATACACTAAGCACAAAAGAAAATCGATTCTCATGAGTGAGAATTTCGAAACCGATATCATTTTAATATTTAAAAAAAAAGGAAGGAGTCAGTCGAAATTTTAGAAAATTTTTAGAAATAAAAATCTCCGTCACTATATATTGAAATAAAGATGAGGCAGAAAGAGAAAAAAGTAAATGTTCATCGCCCCCGCCCCCTTCAGAAAACGTCAAAATTTTCAAATTTCGTGACCGGGCCGGCAGTAAAAGCTTCCATGGATGACTGCTCACCTTCTGAGAGTGTAAAATGGTCTGACAGACTTCATGACACAAACCACCCTCATACGCCACAACCGACTTCCTTCTTTCCTCAAATTGGTTCTCATAATCCGCGTTTCACCTTTTCTTTCTAATAAATAGACTCTACACACCCGGAGCTTGACTTCGGTCTTGGCTCAATGACCTCGAATCCTCAACGATTTAATTGAGGCGGTTATTGGAAGAAAACCGAGTGACACCTGGTCCAAAGAAAAGTTGCTCAGGTGACAACGACACCTGTAATTACGTTTAATCGCTTTTCCTATCCATTCATCCAGTGGCTGGGTCGGGGGGGTAAACGACTCAAAACGAAACCCTGGTGGTTTCATACTCCATCAATCATCATTTCATTAACAATGGAAGAACAGGAAGACCTGAGAAGACGGGTGGAGGGAGGAGAAAGAAAGTTGAGACTAATTTTGATTGATGAAAAAAGCGGAGTTTGGCGTCTTTAGGCGAATTCCAAATTCGAATCCTAAAAACTTCGACCCCAGATGGGGAGAATGTATAGGGCCAACCTAATTAACGACCTTTCTAAAAACCTTTGATATTTGAATGCTTTAATTATTATTATTAATTTTTCTCTGGTAAATTCCTAAAATGAGATTTTTATTAAAATTTTACGATGCCAACGTATCCACTTCTCGAAAACGAGTTTTAATTATTTAATCTCGATATTAATGTCGTGATTGAGAAAACCCAGAGACTATCTTTTAGAACACGATGACGAACATCGATATAACACTACTGGACCGTGATAGAGAAATTTTTACGCTCGCCATCTTAGAATATAGCCACACACTTAAGAGTCATCGAGAGCTTATTCATAAATAATGCACAACCCGAAATTCGTATCACTCCCTTACCAAAACTCACTTTCTTAATAATACACACAGTTACGGGTAACATATTTCATAAATAATGCACATATGAAATGGTAAAGGACACTTGGTGGTGTTAAAACCGTTAAATTGTGCATTATTTATGAAATAGATACCTTTTCAGTGTGCAAAACTTTTGAAATAATTCAATAACAAAAACGAAAAAAATGTGTGTGGCGAAAAATGAACTGAATCCTTGAAACACGGACCGAGGTTCTTTGAGTGAACTGTGCACAAATTTTGAAAATACGAGTTAGTAAACGTGATGGTCAAGTCTAAATAGATGAAAAGAAGACCCCATAAAAGTGTGCAATATTTATGAAAAGAGATCTCGATTAAATTTTGCATTTTTTTTTACTTCGTTTCCGCCAACTAGGGACCACGATGTTTCCAACTAATTTTCATTCCTACTTGTTGGAGCAAGTTGTTTGTTTGTTTGATGTCAGGTACCTTTCGTTGAAGGTTTACACTCTGACTGATCATCACTGCGAAGGTTGTGATCCTTGGAGGGAATTTCGAGGTGAAAGGATAGTGGATAAGTTGATAGAAAACATTTTAAGTAAGGAAGAGCGGGAGAAAACCGTTTAAATTGTGCATTATTTATGAAATAGACACCTTTTCAGTGTGCAAAACTTTTGAAATAAATTTGAGGCGAATAATCAAACCGAATCCAATCTCCAAAGCTAAAAAAAATTTTTAAAACGAAAAATGAAAGTGAAAAGAGTAAAATTCGGGGGCGGAGTTTAGTCCAAAAAAAAAATTTTCAAAACAAAAACAAAAAGTGACAAAACTCACACATGAACGTAATTAAAGGAAGAAGTAACGTAAAACAAAAGAAGAACAGAATAATACGAAAGAGATTCGTTGACCTCTACAATGTCAGGGTGAGAATCCAAAATAATCCACCGCCATTATGTAATTAAAACGTGTGAATCCTACGCCTGCGTAATTTACCACAAATAAAAAATTTCTTAAACAGAAACAAAACAAAATAGGCGAAGAGAAAATCCGTCTTTCATCTCTATTCTCTTTTTAATTGTGTAAACCGAAAAACTCGTCCGTGAAATAATTTCTCTTTACCAACTGATGGCCAGACGTCTGTGAGGCTTTTTTCAAAATTTCTTCTCAGCCTGAAGGCCAAAAGACGAACGAGTAAAACGAGTAAGACAATGCAAGCGATCAACCAACACCGATCCGACCTCCTCTTCCTATTCCTTGGTGGCTCCATAATTTGAACACCATAATTCCCTGCCCTTACCCCTCCACATTCAATAAATTTTCTTGAGGAAAATTACGATTTTCATTTTTATTTATTGTTGGTTCTTCAGCTACTTCAAGACACTTTGTCGATCGTAAATAATCTTCCGTTTCATTTGTTTATAATTTTATAGGATGAGCCGACGAACAAGTTGCGACTACGAACTATACTTTGAAGGAGTGAGAAAACAGAGACACCAACCCACGTTTTATGCGAACGCACACAGACATTTTTCTCTCTACTCCTTGACTCACACACAAAATTTTCCTCAAATCAGATTAGAAAATGGGTTTCGACATCACAGACTCAGCTATGTTTGTCACCAATCACGAATCGCTGTCGATTCGCGAGAGCTTTTGAGCAACCGATAAGTCGTCCACATGATAATAAAAAAAATTACAAAAATCAGTGTGCATTATTTATGAAATGAACTCTTCACAAATTCGTGAATTACTTATGAAACGAAAACACTAATACGCAGAGAAATCAATTCCAAGTCGAAAGTGTTACATTAAATTAAGCTAACAGACAGCAGAGGAACATGACCTCAAAAGTACAGAACCACAGCCGACACAAAACCAAATCATTTCTCAAAACATCAGAGAATTTACACAAGATGAAGACCGGAAATAGGGACGAAACAGTCTTTACTACGCCACTGCGCGTTATTTGCATTTAAAAAGGAAGAAAAAAAATTTTTTTCTCCAACGACAAAAAAAGCGGAGAATCATCTGCGAGTAAATAAACACAACAGGCAACAGCAGCACAACCAACAACAACTCAAAAAAGCTGAGTGGAAACTAAATATTCAATTTTACATTTTATTTGAGTGAGCATTCGTTGAGTTGAGAGAAAAGAAAAAAAAATTTTTTTTGGAAAATGCAAACCAGAAATCACCTCACCGACCTACTTTTCCACCAACTCACCTCCCGCGGAAGAAAAATCAACAAAATAAACATTTGAGACAGGAAAAAGGAGAAACGACAGAATGCCAAGAGGAAAATGTCACACGACATACACTCAAACAACAGCACAACCTCTCAAACCATTTTGAATAAAACAAAGCTCCAACGACGTTCTAAAACCCAAATGCTATAAGTTTGGCAACATGGTAAAAGCTTTTCCCGGAGTAATTTCATTTTCAAAAAAATTTCCCAACAAAATACAAACACAAAACTACTTCCGGTTTTTAAATTTAATAAAAACGCAAGTCACAACCGGAAACGCATTGCCATATCAACCGAATCCCGTTCAAACCAATGAAACCAAACCGAAAGAAAGGAAAACTTATTAATTAATAAATACAAATGAGTTAATTTCATGTCTCATTGATAAATAAATAAATAAATATGAAAGTGAGGAAATTAATAAAAAATTAATTGCCCATTCTGGCAGATTCATAAATCCGTTCCGACTCTCTTCCGAATATTTTAATAAACCACCTCGGAAGTCGTTGTGTTCCAATTATGTATGAACGTTAATAACTTTCCGCAACTTACTCGACAATATACCTTTCCAATCTTTCGGGAATCCATTTCCGGAAGACATTTATGTATATTAAAATACAAAAACATTTAATTTCATTTTTTTTAACGACCAGGACCGAAAACAGGCGAAAGGGAGAGAGTGGGAGGTAGACAGAAAGATAGATAGATAGACAGTGACAGAGAGAAAGAAAGTACCAGGCAACGGTTCTTGAAACCATCAAAGTACCTAACCATCACTTATTATTAAAGTAAAAGTTGGAAAATTATTTTATTTATTATATTATTAACATTCGGTCATTGTTTCGCGCTTATTTATTTATTTATTACTATCAAAAGTAGAGAGAATGAAAAAAAATAGTTTCAGTGGGACAAAGAGACTGACCCGGACCGATCCGGGAGTCTAAGTCTCTGGGCGCAAAACCAAGACCGGGGGCACTGGACAAGTTTTCGCTCGTTCAGCCAACAGGTTAGCTAATGACATAGAATTACTTTAATTAGTCAGATATTTAACAATGGTTTATTTACTACGATTTTTAGTCGCGTTTATTTGTTCCGACTAACTAATTAACTAACTAACCCGCATCTCGATGAAAGTGTTCGACCTGTTTTATCGTTTTCGTCTATCGTCAGCGAGGACTGTGTCGGTCCACACAACTCTTAGCAAAACACCATCCGCCTAATTAAATGAATTAATTGGGGCGAGCTCGAAATTCGTATATTCAAATTCAATATAGAGACTGGCACGCACAATGGATTCAGACCGTTTGGGAAGAGGGCAACCCCACCCCACCCGCAGCCGCTAAAAATCTTAATTAGCAATAACAAAAGAGGAGTTAACGCGAATTTCGAAATATTTTCATTTGGAGTAAAAGCCAAAATGGTAATTGCCTTGAGGGTGTGTATCCTGAAAGCTCTTTCCTTTTCAAAACCAGATGACTTCGTGGCTTTCCTCTTGGAGTTTGACTCTTCTTCCTTCATGATTCCTGACGGAAATCTTCCATCTGTCGACAGGATTTATTCAGAAATCTTTGATTAGACCTCGTTTTGAGCGTTACGTTAACCACCAAACAAATCGTGTCATGTTATACTTCGGTATTGAAGAAATATATGTGTATATGTGTTTCTCTAAATGTAAAACGTCTAAACCTTAAACGTTTAACACAACTAACATTTAAAAACTACAATATATATATTATACATATTACATACAATATATATTAAACAGTATATAGTAATCCACTTTGTGGCATTTTAAGAAAAACCGTCACCGTCAACCAATACTGGCCGCTATATAATATGATATAGTTATATATGCAAACCTTATATAAATAACTGTATTATATGATGCTATATATTGTACTATTGCATATACCTACTAGATTATAACTGTACTCTCAAATATATTATTCAACTTCAATTCAACTATATATATAGTAATTATATATAATATATCAGTATAAAAGTATAATATTATATACAGTATATCATAATACAGTAAGTATTATAGTATACAATAGTATAACATAAAATTAGTGTATTAATATAATAGACTCAGTATTTATTCTGGTAAATATAAACATATAACAGTATAACATGTAGTGGTTTTCATCCCTTTTGGGGAGATGCGGGAGGAGGGTTCAAACTCATAACGTCCAGGTTAGGAACTTTAACCACTATACTAGTCCTCTTGCATATACAATATAGCATAATATAATAAAGTTATGATAAAATAGTACAGAATAAGTTATAATACAATATAATGTATATAGTTTTAGGTTTGAAATGTTCCACAGAATTTGAACCTCGCTAATACCAAACACTTCATCGCTTAAATATAGGGAACCTGCTCAGTTTCAGTATTGCCGACTATTTTTCGTCGAATGTCGTCATTTCAAAAATAATGCACACTTTTATGGATACTTCATTTCACATGAAGCAAATGACTGTTTAGGAACTTAACTCATTTCAAAGTCCTCAAAATCATACTAAAAAACTTTATGCCATTCATTTTCAATAAATGAAATAATATCAGTATAAATAAAAGTTTCTTCTCACTTTTATCCAAACTTCCGGGAAACTTTTTAAAGCTCCTCCAACTCAAATCTGAGTCGTTGTTCTTAGAGTTAAGAGATTTCAGTAGAATCACTCATTTCCGTTTAAATCCTGGGCTATAGTTAGGGCATTTTGGTACTGACTATTGCAGAATTTCTCTCTTCGTCATCTTTCGTGAGCAAACAAAACCGGACTATTACGCCAAACCTAACTCAACACTGCTCTCTTCCTATTCAAAATAAATTTCCACGAAACTAAATCATGTATACTCGAGTATAATTGCGATTGTAAGAAGACATACATTAATCTTAATTTTAAAGTGAGAGTCACTTAATGGAAACTTTTATCCTCTTCTTATCTAAGATGGTGGTTTTGCCGTTCTAACTATTTGAGTGCTCACAGCCAGACAAAAATTATTTATCGGGTGATTGGGAAAAGAGAAACAAACGTAACAGGTGACAAGTTAGACCATTAAAAAGTGTTATAATGTTTCACCTTTCCAATATTCATCCAAATTATTGTTTGTTACGTATAATAATTATACTTTCGTAATACATAAAAACGTTAAATTAGCAAAACATATTTCACCTTCGCTTTGCCCAAAAATGGAAATGTCTGCGGCCTAATGTAAATTTCTTTGATTCTATTTGCTTTACCGGAAAAATTTAAAAATGGCGAATCAGAGCGTGACCAAAACCCGTTTTTTTGTCTTAAAAATTTAGCCAAAGTGAATTGGAAGATTTAAGGCTTTCAAACAAACAAAACGGCTTTCTACTGCTACAGTTCGATTCCCGCATACATTTCGATTCCATAATTAGCTGCTAACTCAAGCAAGTGCACAACGGGGTGTCCATCCCTTCGCTAACTAAAGGAAATCACACCCATCCCCAAAAAATAGTTCCAAAGACAAAATTTTGCTGTTTTGGGGGTTTGTTTTTGGCTGTTGGAGTTTCAGCTTTACTTTGAACGAGGAAGTGAGAGCCCTGGCGTAGTGGTTAGTGCTCGACTACAGGAGTTATGGTCGTTAGTTCAAATCCTCCCCCGTATCCTGTTATACCCAAAACGGGATCAAAACTAAACTAAAACTTGAACGGAGAAACGATAAACAGTATCAAACCCATCATGTGATTAGGTATCAGAGTAGTTCTAACTCAACAACAGCCTGTATGTGATATTCTGACTGGAATTTTTCAACAAAATTGTGACGTCATTAAGCATGAACCAAACAAAAAATTCTTTCTGTCGGAAACAACATCAAATTAGTCGTCCTACAACCCCGTTCGAGATTTGTTACGGAAATCACTGTGCCGAGCTAACTGGTTACTTGTATAAATGAGTAATTATAACCTTAAATATACCACAAGTAAGTTACGCCATTTTGAACCCAAAAAAATTTTAATATCTCACAACAGCCACCGACCGACTGACAACAGCCATTCTCAAAACTTCAAAATAAATGATCATTGAGTCGTTCGAGTCAAAGTTTCGAAAAATTATAAATCAAACTCGAGATAATATAAAATGACAAAAAGGGAACGAACACAAACGGATTGATGATTAAGAGAGAATGAGAGGAAGGATGAAACGAATTTTCTTTCTGAGATAATCTTCGGATGGAAGTTACCCAACAAACCTAATTTTTTATTTAACACGTCAAAGCGACGCGAAAATTAGAAGACGACAGTGACAAATTCCCACCGAATTTTGTTTTTATTTTTTTTCAAATTCTCTTACGAACCATTCTTCAAAGCAATTACACAATGTCTCCCGTTTTCCCCTTCCACAGAGAATAACTGTCACAATATTTACGTCACTCAGTTTTGTAATAATAATAATTTTTATTTTGTTCAAACATTTTTCTTCTGTTATGGTTCAAAGTATAAGAAAGAGGGAAATTGCTACCGACTCAGAAACCTGTCAAAATCCGAATTTAAATTAATTCAATTAATATTGTTATTTATCAAAAGGAGGTTACATAACCGCCGAATTATTTACATTTGAATTTAACGGAAATGGATAACAATGGGTCAATACTACTTTCTTGTAGGCTGATTGTGTGTCGGCTTTTTGAAAACAGTCTGCGCGGTTGATGGACATGCAGGAAACTAGCCAAATGTTATACTGAAAGATGGCCTAAATTACCAACGGTAATGATCGGCTAACTCGAGACAAACACAAACCGTTCGAATTTGAACTTTATTCAAAGAGCCATTTTATACTTATATATACTTTCATAACCTATCGAAGAGCCATTTTTATAAGCTTGGGTTTGGTAGAAATTTGGTAATTAGGGTTAAAAGTACAGGCTCGAGATTGCCTTTGTTAAATACTGTATATCTTCGCTGATCTAACGATATATCAAATAAAGCTTGGTATCATACTTATATACAGATAATATTTAGCTAATATATAATACTCCGGGTCGGTATTAAACATTTCGTGGAAGAGTTACAGCCAGGGAGTAAGGAACCACATTCGACTCTGAAGCCGACCTCTGACCAAGGTATTTACCAAACTCGCATAACTAAAAAAACTGCCAGGGACTCGGTTTTAATGCGAAAATTTGGGTCCTTAAAAATTCGCATAAAAGAAGTTATAATATACTATTACAGTGGTGCGCAAACTTTTTTCGACTGCGACCTCTTCAGTAGGGAGAAAAATTTTGGCGACCCCTTGAGATACATGTTCACAAATACGACGCATTGCTCGCGAATTTCTTTCATTTCATCGAATAAAAACACCATCAAATCTGACACATACTAATTATATATATAATTTTATAAAAATACTTTTTATACAGCATAAAAGTCAGTAGAATTGCCCGTTAATGAGATGTGTGAGGCTTCAAGTTTCTAATTACCTCATCAAAGTTCGGCGATGAGTTCAAAATTTATCAGGCGACTCCTAGTTTGCGCGCTTCTATATTATTATATATTAACTCAATATCAACGAAGTTCTATGTTTTCTTATATAAACAAAACACCCAAACTATTACGTGACGTATCTTGCCTCAATTGAAAATATTCAGACACAATCTATAACCCCTGAAATCGCATAACTCAAAGCCTCAAACTACTGTATATCACCAAATTTGAGTTAAAGCTTAAGACTTAGCTCGTTTTAGGTACCCAAAATAATTTTTAGTATCATTAGTCATCGATTATTATTGCTATCTGATAATGATCGCCGCCACCGACTAGGAGACTAGTTTCAAATTAGAGTTAACAAAACCCTCTTGTGTGTACGGAAATGAGTTTACAGTGAAAATATAAACCCGAAGAGAAAGACCGGAAACAAATTATCTCGAAAGACGTTTTGATTATATCCAACGAGACACAAAGGAGAAGATGGTGGACAAGCGAGATCTGGTTCCACGAGATCGCCTTCTCATCATGTCGCCGTTTTTGAAAATTTTCTCCAATTGTGAAAAATGTTTTAGCCTTCAACCCACACCTCCTTCAAACGCGAATTATGTAACCACTTTCGTGAGAGCGGATCATCACTGCCCTTGACCCATCCTCCATTTTATATTTTCTCATCCTTCAGGCACTTCTGGTGAAAGGTGTTCCTTCCCACAGAACAACGAAAAAATTGCAAATTTAACTCGGGCCTCCCTTTCCCAATTTTACGTCGGGATTTATTGTTAACGTTCCAAAACCGCAAAAATTTTTTTTTAATTATCGGAAAGATGACCTTTTAAGTGCATTCGAGCGTGATATCTACTCCCAGGTCACAATTTCACTGTCCGAATTGAAAAATTTCGTTTCGTTTCTACAATTAATAAATAAATTATTGCGTCAGGTTTACCGTTAAAAGCATCATTCAAGATGATTCAAAATGGCGGCATCTTTCAAGATGACAACATGAAATTTTCAATGACAAGATGAATTCCTCTACTTTCAACCCTTAAGGAACAAACGCGTTAATGAATCAAATCTATATGAAACCAATTTAAGAATTTATTTATGTAAATTAATAAGAAAGTTTATTTCACGTGCTTTTGCTAAGCCGCCATCTTTTTTTTTTCAAATCGAAATTTCCTCGGTTCCGTTTTGACGGGTTTTGACGCCGGAGATTGCGATCAAAATCTCATTTTTGTTGTTGATGTGATAGTACGCACGTCACAGACAACGTGTACGGTACGTGTATGAGTTTAATGAAAGCAAGACCTGAGGACTGATATTGACACTTGCGTTTGGTGACATTTGCTCATGACGGAGATGAGAATATATACACAAATAGTATTTCGTATATTATTAAATGTCAAAACAATAAAACTGTTTAGATTACGAGATTAATGGAAGCGTTTTGCGATATTTTGGTGTACAGCATTCACGTCAATTTTTGTCCCTCTTAAGTCCATGCCCGAATCCGTAGAATCTGAATCTTTGTGGGCCACATAGAAACTATGATATACTTCACCATACAGAGCTTATATTCGATATAGACTAACTGTGATGATATTTTCCTACCGAGACAGTTGGACGGTGGATGTCCTAAGAACATTCTTAGTATCTTCTTTCATTACTTTTCTTCCTCTCAAAGACACTATAAAGGACGTAATAAATATTCGCACAAAAATAATCGCATATTTATGTCGTATATAATTACTTTATTGCTTTGTGTTTTGGTTTTACTTTAATATTTATTTTGTATATATTAATTTGATTTCATATTCTTATTATATTATGATTTGGTGTTTTGCTTTCTTTTTTATTTATTTATATATAGTTATTTATTAATTTACTGTTTATCCTTTGCTTTGTATATTGTATTTATCTATTCATTAAGTTATGGGTTAGTTTATACTTTTATATTCGCTTCTGACTTCGTTTTTTGTATAAATGTATGTAAGCTCAAACACTGTAACATCCAAAATGGGTACACAAAAATATATAAAAGAAGCAGTGGTTCAAAATTTAATTAAAGAAACAGAGCCACATTATCAATGAAATACATAATCAACAATAGTGTGCATTACTTATGAAATAAATAACGATTTTTAAATTTTCGAACAGATCACTTTGCGGAACGCTTTGTAAGCACATGGAAGGCATTCAGCAAATTGAAACAACTGATTTTGCACCAAAGCCGACTCTAACAGACAGATCATTTTCTATCTTCATACTCCTCCCTCTTTTTGATCTTCTGATCACAATCTCCTAAGATCCTAATTTTAATATTAATTTGAAAATATAATCGATGGTTGGGGTCAGTAAGAGTTTGTGTTCGTATTTTTCACTCAACACCAGACGAGAGTTTTCAAACATCCTTCTGTTCTCGAATAATGTTTACAACAAACTTAACAACCTTTTTCAACAGTGAGAGTCAGCAATCAAAACAACACGTCAGCAACAAGCTTCTCCAAATAAAACGCGTAAAACAATTCAAATTGTTTTTTAAAAAAGAGATCGCATAACTCCAGGACTCAAGCTGAGAACTAACGATTTAATAAATCGATTAATTAATAGATGGTAGAGTGAAAATAAAACATAAAAAATTATTATCCATCCATAATTAATGCTGACTTCCGCGGTTCATTATCCATTTCCAAAATCCGAAAATTTTTATTAGAGATCGGTCATCCCGAGTTGCGAGTATTGGATCGCCTGATAAGAGATAACTAACCTAACAGTAATTATGGCTGGTGAGAGAGCGAGGAAGTTGATTTCTCATCTTTATTACTTCAATCGCAAAAAAAAAGAATCGCCGGGATAATTTCTTCGGATTTGGTTTCCCTGCCAAAAAACACCTTTCGACGCTTTTGACTTTAAATTGCAATAATGATCGGAACAGGAAGACGTCACGGAAATCCGACCAATTAATACGTCGATAACCTCTGATTTAGATAAAAATATTTCCGTCTTATACTGTATGGTGAGCCAGTTGGCAGTCTTCTGCACTTCGCCCACTAACATGTGTTATAAAGATGTCGATTACCATGAGCTGAATGACAAGTTTTGCATCTACAAAAATAGGTGCATGTAGGAACAAAATGTGCATGTTGGTGCAAAATTATTAATTTTTGACTGCACTAACAGATTTCTAACAAATCACTCTGCTGCCTAGTTACAGTAGTGTCTTGATTTACGCGGTTCTTACGTTTGTCTTTGAAGTTAACCGTTAGAGAAACTACTTTCCAAAGCTTCATTAGATTTCTTTTGCCCCAAAATACCGCGTAAAAAAAATCTGTCTATTTACGCGTTCACAAATTTACCAGATCAGACCGTCAAAATTACATCACGGACCATGTCTTGCCCAATTTTTTGGAGGAGGGGACAAGAGACTGAAATTGGAAAACAACCTCAACACCAATCGACAAATCATCAAAAGTTTTCACTTCCACTATGCAACAAGAAGAGAGAGAGAGAGAACGGCACACCTATGACCCCGGTCCGGCCCAAAGCAAAATATCGCGGAGGAAGAACCTATCAGCACAAAAAAAGACTCAAAATTCAGGATTGCCAACACAAACACGATACCTCGTTAAAAAAATTGTCGCCATAAATAGAATATGTCCGTTACACATTTTTTTTTCAAAATGTTGTTGTTATAAGCTTGCCTAGACAGTGCTACCGGATTTTCAATTATTGAAAAAAAAATTGATACCTTCCTCTCCCTCCCTCCCTCTCTGTCTCCTTCTTTAGCCTCCAGCTTCCCCACCGCCACCTTTAAATCTCCTCTTTTGTACAAATTTGGTTTGGATTAGACGAATTGTAAAACGAGTAAGTCCAGTTTTGTGACTCGAATTTTTCTTTTTGGTCGATAAGATTGTGATAATTTCTCCATTTTTTTTATAGTAGACTGAAACCTATAAATATTAAAAACTGGATGAGATAAAATGGATTTATAAGGTTTTATATTATTAAAATTATTAATAATTATACCTCGCCAGACAATAACCGAAACGTGTCACATGACCGATTTCCCGATTTCTTACCACCTCCATCCTGTCTCATTCTACACCCACAGGCTGACTATCAAAAATTGGCAACGCGTGACCAGTTAGAAATCATTATAACCCACTAATTACTTGACTCGTATTAGACTTTTGCCAATCAATACTCTAGCAAGGCTTCGGTAGAAACTACGACGGGTTCTCAGGAAGTGGATCTATTAATAATAAGAAAAACTGGTGCGTCTATCAGATTGAAAGGTACACGGCGAACAGTCAGAGAATGATGAACGACTCGAGCGTGAGTTAACACTAATCCCATCGATAAATAAAACATCCCAAAGGTTGTACTCGAAGGTAGTAATCAACCTCCTTCTCTCTGACCACTTCAATCGTGGCACGCATCGCTCTAGATGGGTCGATTAGGTGAGTCTTAAGTGGCTTCCATTTTACAAACAAAGCTCATTCCAGAAGCAGTGCAGCCTTTCGTGAAGGCTCCATTTCACAAATAACGTCAAGAACTCACGAAACCTGACTTAAGGAGGACCTAATCATACCGAACCGACAATGGAGTCATAATTGACTATCATAACAACAATATAAAAAAAATAAAAGAAAACCAAAATGGCCGACACAACCCAAAAACGTCCCACGAAAAGACGACCCCAATGTGCCTGTTTGGACCCGTTTGAAATGTCAGAAAAAGACTTTATTTCAAATTACATCCAAAAATCTTTTTAATTCTTAAATAAAAATTTTAATAGATAAAAACAAGTTTGAACTTGCCACATAAATGATTCAAGACAGACAAAAAGAAAAACTTTCACATTTACATAAAGAAAATTAAAAATTATGGTTCTGATGTCATCCAGATAAATTCTCACACCCAGACTACCAACCAGAAGACGAAGAAGAAGAAGAAGCTAACAGCATACATCGATAGTGTTTTAATACAAATTCAAAATTTAGTTGCGGCTAAAAGAGGCGTAGTCCCCCGCCCCCCCCCGTCCAGATAATTTACGTGTGGCAACTCTATCCACTAATAGAAATCCATAAGATATCGGTTTACAAATTCGCCTAACTGGAAAAGTGAATGCGTACCAAATTAATTTTCTCTTTTTCATTTTCCGTTCATAAATGGCGGTGGAGTGATGGGGACCGGGGGGGGGTGTTCAGGTACGGTAAGCAACATTTCAATTACGATTTCCATTTTGTGGGGAAAACTCGCGTAATGGACAAACCGTGAAGGTGTTCAACAAATTTTTTTCTTTTCGCTCAAATACGAAATTTGAAATTCTCATTTCTTTTGTTTTCTGCAAAAAAATAGGATGGCGGCACACGGGGCGGTGGGTTAATTAGGCCATATTTTGAGTTCGATTACTTTCCACCAATAAATTTTGCTTCATGGTTCGTTTGGTAGACTCTAACTCTCCTCCAAGTCCTCGATTATTGGTCAGTGAAACGGGAGTCAGTCTTACGAGTTAATAACGTTCTCATCACGAAAAGCGGATGACAAATGTTATTCCTCTTCTCCTTTTTTGCTTCTTTCACGGAAACCCGATTTCATAAATAATGCACAATTACCCCAGGAACCCAGTTCAACAGTGATAAACAAACACGATTCGCTTCATGAGTGCTGCCCACTTTCACCCAGTGTTCATTTCACAAGTAAAAGCTTTCTCACCCAACCATAATCTCCCTAAACCTAACAACAAAACCCTGGACAGTATGTAAATTGACTAGACAAGATAAACTGATATCGAATGTGGATCTCATTTAACACAATTTTCAGGAAACCAATTGACCGTGTCATGGAAGGATCACCTTTAAAATAAAGCCAGAAGCTTAGAGAAGTTAATGAATCAAAAACAATCCAGTCCATAATTATTATTAAAGTCCGGAAATCACCGCCTGATTTGACGCTTATCAAATTCAACACTTTTTATGGTTGGCTGTGCAATTAAAAGGCGCAACCGACGTCTCATCTAATTACCACCAAATCGTTTCTTCCTTTCATCTTGAGATCATGAAGGGAATTCGACAAGACGCATTCTCATAATTTAGACAAATTTATAATATAAATCGTATAATATGTATAACATGTACTTTTAACATGAGTCTAATTGGCTCACTCAATTAAAAGTTAGCAGTTCATCGAACACACCCAAAACAATTTCCTAGCCGGATGAACATATTCACGTGTTACGTAGTTCCTGATCGGAAAGTCCACGAAATCGGTCAGCTTCTCACTCTGGGAGACCATTCACGCGATCATCTTTAACATTCGAATACAATTCATCGATGACAAGCTTAAAAATGGCGTGAGCATCAATAATTGAGTTATTGAGAAAACATTTGCCTCCAAGATGAGCACAGATAATTACGAATCCCACGTGGGGAAAACCCGTGGAGTGGTCATTCGCATATGTTCCGGAAACCGGATTATGCAAAAATGCGTGGTCAATGAGAACCTCGAAGAGAATTACAATTTCTCACAAAATCTCCGGATTCCAACTCTTGAAATATATTCATCACGGTTTCGTAACTGATTTCAAAACTGTGAAGGAAACGAATTTGGTCGCTGACGTTAAATTCCACTTTCCTCGGCTCCGGGTCACCAGGACAGGTGGAAATCGAAACCCCGGAAAAAAAATTCCAGGAATTTGTTTTCAGATATTTGAAAGGAATTTTCCTCTGCTAACGACTGTCAAAATTCATCGGACATTTTTATACGGTCATTACACTCGTACGTCAGCAATATCTTGGTTCTCATGGAAATGTGCAATTTTTACGGAACAAACTCCAACGCAACTGTGCAGTATTTATGAAATGACTCCCTCATCCAAGTCTGCTTTATTAACGAATCCCAACTCCTTAAATCTTTTACTCTTCGAAACATCAGTACAGTCAATGCGGTGAGAGCGTACCGCGTTGTATGGAAACCGCGCTATAAGAAACTCAGAATTAGTATGAATCACATCATTCGTACCGCGTTAAAGGGAGACCAAACAAAAACTAAACTGACACTGGTTTATATTTCTTAATTTCTAACAAATAAAGATTGATCAGGAGCGGATTCAGTCCTAAACAATTACTGCACGGACGATGCAGGAAAGACTTGGTCACCAACAAAACCTACGTGCTGTGAAAGAGCTCTGGGTGTTGGATGATCGGACTATGGTATATTGCTGAACGGAAACCGCGCTGTAAGAGTACCGCGTTATAAGAGGGTAGTCGGAATTTAAGCTCCGCGTAGTATGAAAACCGCGTCGTGATAGTGCCACATTATAGTTGGGTTGAGTGTATTAAGGAATCTTCAACAACATGAGGAAGTCATACAACTGACATTTGAATCAAGAGCTAAGCTATCAACCGCTCCTCTCCCAGATGAAATCCAAGAATTTACCCCCAAAGTGTGCAATATTTATGAAATGATACAACTAACTTAACCCACCGGAAATGTTTATTTGAGTGTTACACAGAGGAAATGAAGACACGCCCTCATACAATCCAAACACACATAGCAATGTCTAAATACTTAACCCAGTTGTATACGAAAACCGTGTAATGGGAGGGTGATTACACCTGTTTCCAAGATAATTTTCAAAAATTTCTTTTTTCCTTCCACATGACAAGTTTTTAACACGTTGAAATACCTCCAAGGCAGTTTCATCCGTTCAAACCTTTCGCTTTAGTAATTAATAACAAACCGTAACAATCTGTACTCACATAATTTCACTCAAAGACCAAGGTCGAGGCCATCCACGTCCGAAACACTGACACGAAACGTTTTCTTCGATTTATAAACTCGAAACGCCGCATGAAGGAAGAAATTTTCCACTTCCCTTTGGGCGCTAATAAAAATTCAAAATCAAAATTTGAATATTCTTACCTGAAAATAAATAAATAAATAAATTATTAGTTATAAAAATCAAAGAAAGAATCGTTTTGAAGATTTTCAAAGAATGTTGATATCTGTTTTCTCGACAACAACACACAAAAAAATTTTTTTTTAAACAATAAATTTAAATTTCTCTTTTGTCATTATTTGAAGTCGTCGCCAGCGCCTAATTCCAGCGCCAGGACCATAGCCTTCGTTTTCGATCCGGCTATGTAACTTATTAAAAGACGTTGCGATATCATTGCCAACCATAACTCGGACTGTCCAGATAAACACGTGGGCGAACGCTTCCACTTGCACGTTTCAAATTTGAATAAAATCCACGTAATTGTTGGATAAAAGCGAAAAGTAAACAATTTATGCATGCGTAACAGGAAGTGTGTGTTTGTGTGTTGGTTTGTTTTTGTGTGCATGGGCCTAAACACAACTCCTAGAGCACAGGAACCGACTTCGATCAAACTTTCCATAAACACTCGATTAGGGAAGAAATCAAAGACACTGGGTGTGAAGTGTCACCAATAAATAATTATTTCGTTACTTAAGGTTGAAACGATGTTATTACAATCGACAAGACCCGTCTTCTTATGTTTCATAAAAAATAGGAAAGTGATGGAAAAATTATTTTTTTTATTAATAAAACGTGAGCGTTATATATGAATTTTTATTAGTAAGAGTGTGCAATACTTTTGGAATGAAATCCTGGTTAAAGTGTGCAATACTTTTGAAATGAAATCCTACAAAACTGTGCAATACTTTTGAAATGAGATCCTTACAAAACTGTGCAATACTTTTGAAATGAAATCCTGATAAAAGTGTGCAATACTTTTGGAATGAGATCCTGGTTAATGTGCAATACTGAGATCCTGGCAAATGTGCAATACTTTTGAAAAAAAGTGTGCAATACTTTTGGAATGAGATCCTGGCAAAACTGTGCAATACTTTGAAAAAATCTGGTAAATGTGCAATACTTTTGAAATGAGATCCTGGCATAAGTGTGCAATACTTTTGAAATGAGATCTGGTAAAATTGTGCAATACTTTTGAAATGAAATCCTGGTAAATGTGTGCAATACTTTTGAAATGAAATGGCAAATGTGTGCAATATTTTTGAAATGAGTTTTTAAAATCTACAAAATATTCACTTTAGTGTAAAGCACTCGTTTCAAAAGAAATGCACACAATAAAGAAAGTTCACCATTTCCTGAGCACTCATTCATTACACTCACTCATTACTCATTCAAGTGTGCAATATTTATGAAATAAATAGAAGGAGAAAGTAACAGAAGATACAGTATTAGGGGCTGGCAGCGACACTAGAAAGCGAAGAAGCGCTTCTTTAAGAATAAACTTTTTAAACCAAATGACACAGACATTTGCAATCTCCAGGATATCGACTACCATATAAATATTATAAATACATACATAATTTGAAAAATTTGTAAAAAAATAAAATAAAAATGAAAAATTTATGACGAAAAATGATCTTTGGCGCCCCACATGAGCCTGTTTTTATTAACTTATTGACTTTCCGAACTCTTCTTCCGCTTTTTCCAGCTTCCATCTTTGATCGCCCCACAGGTTACTCTCTGTCACGGTTCTTCTTTATAGCGGCCATTAAAAAAATGGGCAAAGTCTCTGAAGACAAGTTTTTAAAAATCACCAAGTCGAGGTGTTTTACTTCCTTCCTTCCTCCCACCTCCTCTAATTACAACTCTCTTCTGGTACGCCCAGGATTCAATTACAACGTTCATCAAATTCGCACTTCACCAGCTCTAATCAGCACTTATCCGGCGAATAATCAACTTCGCTGGGGAGTGAGAGAGGAACCTCGAAATTTTTAAGTATACCTTACTCAATTGACAGATACTGCTAATGAGATGGCCGAGACAAAGAAGAACAGAAAATCCGAACGTGGCATTTAGCAAACAGGTTCTAGAGCCACCATTTATTTTTCTCGAGCCCCATTTCCCCCTACAATGCCTTTGTTTTGAGAATGATCCTCGCACCAACTAACCTCAGGGCTCTTTCTATCTCATTGTTCGATACTTTCCTATCCGATATCCACTTTTCAAACTACTTTTTTGTAGTTTTCCATTCTCCAAGAAGTCACTACAATCCAAACAATAATAGATGTCTGGAAAAGATTTGAGATGATGCTCCGTTCAGGTTCTTCGACTGAGGAGATCACTCAGTCTCATCACCAGACCAATCTTCTAACTCAATAAACAGATAACAATATCAGGAACAAGAACAAAAGCCCAGAGAGCAATAAAAACTTATTAATACAAGAAAGCCAACGAGTGAAACACATTCCACAGACAATTTAAACAATTTCATCAAAATTAATTAACTAAATCGGGCCGTTTGCCAATTACTATTGTTTCATAACTTTCTATTATTTTTTTCTTCCAATTTTCAAAAAAATTAATTATTTTAGTATTATTATCATAATCATCATTTTTTTTCGGTCTATGTTAATATAATGCAAAGTATCTTGCATAATGATTTCTCGCCTAAAATATCACCGTTTCGAACCCAAAAAAAAAAAAATTTCGCCTTTTCCACGTTCACGGTTAAAATTAATTTTAACAAGAAAGGAAAACAAACAAAATGCAACGAAATAACGGAAACATAATAGATTATGGCACTCACGACTTAACTATACGAAATACTTTTAAAGACCGAGAAAAGTAGGTGAGCGAATAATGTGTTGGTGAAGAAAAGAGTAAAAATTTTGACACCAGATCTGAGCCAATCTGACTCACTTATAAATTCACCATAGTTACCAAATACCCCAAAAAAATTTTGTAATGAATTATTGACTATAATGAGTATTAATTTAAAAACAAATCTTTAAACAGTGTGCATAATTTATGAAATGAAGTACAGTGGAACCATAGCGAGAAATTCGCATAAGGAGCAACTTGAATTGCAAAACAAAATGTCTCTCCCAACGAGCAATTTGTGGCATAAAGAGCGACGCGTACATGGGGAATCCCCCCGACAGTTTTTGTTCAGCCTGAAACGCATTATCCTATTTTACATTTTTTTATATGGAAAAAATTGTTTCGCATAACGAGTAAAACTCGGAGCGAATTAAACTTGTTATGAGAGGTTGCACTGTATTCACGAATGTGTGGGTTAATTATGAGGTGAATTCTTTGTAGAAATGTGCAGTATTTATGAAACCCATAATTACTTTTTGCTGAAATGAGTCTATCGGACTCAATTTACTAGCTAAACAGGTTAGCAGTCTAAAACAGTAAACACATTCCCCTTGAAAGTCATAGTGATGAGGGTCAGGTCGACTCGGGAGACGTGAGCCACATTGACGCTCAGTTTTAGTCTGTCACATAGTCTGTAGTACTTGTGGAATAAGTCTCTGAAGGTTGTGTATTACTTTTGACATCTATTCTTGCCAATGTGTGCATTACTTTTGAAATTTATTCTTTGGTAATGTGTGTGAAATATATTTTTCGCCAAGGTGTGCATTATTTTTGAAATCTATTCTCAATTTATATCTCGTCTACATTTTCCAGTTAACATCAAAATAGCGTCCACAATTCATTTTACTCCATCAAACGCATTCACCAATGTTCTGAAATGAATTCTTCGTGGTACTGTGCAATACTTTTGAAAAACATTTTATTGAAATCAAGCTGTAATTATTGTCCCAGAGAGATTTTGAAGCATTTATAAAACGTTAAAATTAAATGTCTGAGCACTATTTATGAAGTGAATTAGTCATAAAAGTGTGCATTACTTTTGAAAGAAATCCTCCTGAAAATTTGGTATACTTATGGACAATAAATCTTTCTAATCCGTTTGAAACAATCTGAAATGTCAGTAGTACTTGTGGAATAAGTCTCTGAAAGCTGTGCATCACTTTTGAAATCTATTTTTCGACATGGTGTGTGCATTACTTTTTGAAATATGTTCTTTGTCAAGGTGTGCATCACTTTTGAAATCTATTTATCTGCCAAGGTGTGTGCATTACTTTTGAAACCTATTTTTCGTCAAGGTGTGTGCATTACTTTTGAAATCGATTTTTCTGCTAAGATGTGTGCAATACTTTTGAAATATATTCTTTGCCAAGGTGTGCATTACTTTTGAAATTTATACAAAGCTGTGCATTGTTCATTATTCAAGCAAATAAGAGTTTCTACAAACAACTTTTCAAGACCTTTAAACAAAAATGGCACCAAACAAAACTTCCCCAAAGAACAAACCCTCACCCCATAGTAATGCACAAAGCCCAAAAGTCATAGTAAGTCCGCATAATTAGTCTTCGTGGTCTTCGCAATACTAACCACCGCTGATTCCAAATATAAATAAATAAATAAACCAAAATCCAATTTAAATAACAACAAACAAAAACAACTTTTGCACACAACGAAGTAAATAACTCCACAAATAAATAAATAAATAAACAAAAATAATTTTAGCGGATACAAATCCTATCTCTAGAATTAATGAAACTTAAAGGAACACGCAAATATGATATGTTTTAGTGAAAGTCTTTCTCCCCTTTGGAACTCTTCGGGTACCGCCAGACTCGTTCAGTCGACGGTGTCGCATCTGAAAGTCCGGATCCGGTTATCTTAGTGATACACTTTAATAGAAAAGAAACGAGTGTAAAGTGCGTGGATTTATTTATTTTTTAATAATTTTCGGATTTTACGTGAAAAATGGATAGAACAACGACGTGAATCATTAATTTCCATTTTATTTTCAACGGGTATTTATTCCTCATCTTTTCTTTTGTGTGTGTGTGTGCGGAGTTCAAAACCCGCAAAACTTTTTTAAACCTTACTTCATTCCTTAATTTTGGGAGGAGTCGGAAACTTTTCAAAAACTTTTCCCTAAAAACACACTTCAGCACTTAAAGCTTTCTACTTTATGGTTTCAAAATCAGCCCCCCGCCCAGCCCCGGCTCCCTCCGCGTGAGATGTTCTTAAAAGGGTTGTACCTTAAATTAACTTTTAGAAATTTTTACCTCCAACTTTGTAATAATTTGTCGTCTGCTTCTACGACGGTGAATTACGTTTTTGATAGAGAACATAAACATTCTGTGGTTCTATCACTTCTTACACACCCGCAAAACATTTTCGCAACAAATTTTCTCTTCAGACACTCTGTACTAAATACAAAATAACAATTTAGAGCACTAAACGAGTACTATAGAGTAACTGAGTGCATTAATTGATACACATAACAATCCAAATCGATTATGGGTGATAAAAATTGTATCGCATAAAAAAAATCCGACTACATTTTTTTTTCTAAAACTGAGGAAAAAATTCATGTCATAAATAATGCACACTTTCAGTAGAAATTATACCAGTGCACATTCATCAAACATTAATGTCGTGGGTGACACAATGTACCCCCTTAGCAACCACTCATTCCATAAGTAATGCACACATCTAGTTTGAATTCATTTCATAAATATTGCACACTATGAATAGGAATTCATTTCATAAATAATGCACAGATAACTTTATTGTACTACCATTCATTCCATAAGTACTCCTTCCGTAAGTAATGAACACATTTAGTAAGAATTCATTTCATAAATATTGCACGCTCGAAATAGAAATTCATTTCATAAATAATGCACAGATCACTTCATTCTAGTACCATCCATTCTTCTAGTACTCATTTCATAAGTATTGCACACATTTAGTAAGAATTCATTTCATAAATATTGCACAGAGCACTTCATTCTAGCACCAATATCAAAACAGGCTTTAAAATCTCCGGTTTCTGATGGTGATCACTACCGCGTAAAAAAAAACCCGAGCGTGATAGCTAATACTCGAACTCAAGACCTGAACAATATCGACAGTAGGCCATTGGTACCATATTTATGGTAAACCTCTTCTTTCGATCATTTACTAAAATTGGTTTATTGGGGGGCAAAAATTTAAATTTAGTTCCTTGAGTCAAATCGACTCATTTTAGTAAATACAAGTATGGAATCGAAACCTACAAATCCAGTGTTTTGTAAGAAACAATCGATAAACTTGATAATGACACGTTTCTATACGTACTCGGAGACCAGATCCAGACAAAAATATTTGTGTACCGTACAAAACGAGGGCCCAACCGTCTCAAATTGAGGTACCAAAACGAAAACAACACATTACGGTAGAATCCACTTTTAGGCCCTTTACTGCCTTTATTAATCTGTTCTAATAAACCAGTATTCAATAATTGCATTTGGAAATCACTTTCGCACATGCTAAAATCCAACGACCCAAATGCTTTCAAGGTCACTTGTCAGCAAATCCCTTTCGAATGAGTTAGAAATCATTTCTAATCGGAGTCTCCAATCCCTTTGTCCTACACCTGGATGGAGACGACTATCAAGCCCTCATCCTCCCGGTCCAGCTACACTTTTCTAATCATCGCACGACCACCACGATTACAAAAACTGATCTATAGCGTCCATTTTCTTTTTTTTTATTTTCGAATTTATTCTAAAACAATTTTTATTTTTCTTTCGATCAGAATCTTCTAAAAACGGAAACTTTTACCTGAGAGACTTAATTGAATCAATTTGTATGAGATAATTGATCACTCGATTCGATTATGTCTTTTTCCAATGCACGGACTCCGATGGGAATGTTAACAAAACTTCAAAATGGTTCCTTCCGATAACGGAACATAAATAAAATCACTCGAAACGATTAGTAAAACAAGAGACGATGGTTTGAATCGCGCCTAATAAACACTTTACTAATTGACGATGAACTGTTATCCAGGAGACAAGACGAGAGTGACAATCATCATCGTCATCATCTTTCCTTTGACAAAATCACCTTCAGACAGACCTTTACTTCCTTCAGAACCTTGACTTCACCTTCTCAAGATGAGATTTTTGATGACGACTCTTGAGTTAAACACAAACAAATGGCACTGCTTACTACTGCTTATTACTACTACTGAACTGGTTCTGGTTACCCATAAACCCATCCAATTCAAAGACAATATGGTCGCCTTTCTTTAGGCTAATTTCAAAAGTGATGCACAATTTCATACAAACTCCGTGTTCTAAATAATGCACAGCTTTGTGAGGAAGTTATTTCAAAAGTATTGCACACTTACAAACCGAAATGATTCCATAAATATTGCACACAGTATAAGTATAGCATAAAAATAAAAATAAAAACTCAGTGTGCAATATTTATGAAATCACTTCGGTTTGTAAGTGTGCAATACTTTTGAAAGACCCACCTCTCAAAGTTGTGCATTATTTACTAAACTGACTAACCCAATATTCATATTTTTCTGTTTATAGTGATATCGTGTCATTTGGGTCTCTTTTAACGCGATTCTCCATCAATTCTCAGATCCCATATTTCGCATAAATCAAGACTTACACGCACTTAGGAGTTTATTCAGTTTTATTAGCTTAATTAAATAAAGTGAGGGGACTTAAAGAGTTTCTTTGTGGACCATTAAAATTACGTCACGGACCACGTCTTGTCGACCACTGACCTAGAACGCACGAAAAGAGTCATTAATTCTGTTACACATTTCCCCGGCGAAAATTCGAATTCGACCACGTTACCCAACATCCCTCCGAAATTATTTAAACTAATCTCTGGTCAAATAATTAAGAAATTATATTTAAATATGTTATAATTATAAGTTAGAACACATTTGTAGCCATATTGTCGAACCGGAAACGGAATCAAGGCCCAGGCTCACGAGCTATTACACAAAGAACTGTTGCGACGACTCATCGCGGAATTTTGTTTTTGGTGATACAGCTGAGCTTTTTCGGGAGGGAAAAGGATACCGTCGGCGACCTTGAACATTCGCTGAAGAAGATATTAAAATATTTTCGAAAAGATGAGACTCAAAGTCGTGTTCTGTATAATGGTCAAGTTTAGCAATTAACCTACTGACGACATTTCTTTTCCTGAACAGACCGGTTTTGGCGATTTCTTTTTATTTATTCAGCTAGATTTACGTTTCTTAGTTTCTGTGTGCGAGTACCAAATGCTTTTGACTTTCTTACGCTGCCACCCATTTTCTTCTTTTTATATACTCCGGAACGAAGGAAGAGATCTTCACACACACACCTAAGAAATGCATTTTGCCATCGTCCTAAAAACCTTGTTACTCTAACCCTTTCAGGTGTCTAATTGATACCACTAAATACCTTTCTTCGTTTTTAAGCAATTTTTAACACCGACCGCTAAAAAGGTTTTTCTTTTGTCTTTGATTCAACTTTTGTCTGGAGATGTTGCGGAAGACAACCAGAATGTATTGTCGAGTGTTTCGTGGTCAGTTTTTATTACTATCACAATTAGAAAGGAGTCTTGAGAATCTTTTTCTTTTATATCAGCCAATAATCGTCGGGAATTCACGTGGAAATGCATTTCCTTATTAAACCATCGATACAAATGATTTTCTGAGCGCTGTCAGGTCTCCTTTTACGCGAAAGATTGAAAGACCAGATGAAACAGTAAATGAAGAGGGATATCAACCAACGAATAAGTGTGCATTACTTTTGAAACGAACCGATAAATTTATACCGTTAAAAACAACTCAATAAAAGTGTGCATTATTTATGAAAGATTCCTGCTTTAGTCTCTCCTTCCGTAAGCGTGGCTTTCACCCATATTCAGTCTTCGGGGATCATGTTCATAACAGAGATCAACCATAATTAATCACGCGTGCCTAATTAACTCCGTCAATTCCCCGCATTTTCATTGGTCGAACGAGAACTCACAAGCAGACAGATGAAGCTCATTACGATGTTTTCTGTCATTTGACACAATGGCAATCACCCACGCCGAAATCATTTTTATTATTATTTAATAGTCTGAGGTGAATAAGGATTTTTCATCCATTGTTCACTTTAATAATTAAGATGTTTATTGAAGAACTAATCACCAGAGGGCTCTCTCCGCATCTAATCACTACTAATTAGTTTTTCGTTGGAGGCTAAAAACTCTTTAACCAACCAAACTATTCGGGTGTTTCACCTTTTTTTTCTGATCGTCATCGCCATCATCATCTTTTTATTCTTCTTCTTATTATAAAGTTGGTATTGTTATTGTGTTGAATAATACGCTCCTCAAATCACTGCCGAGATAGGTGAATTTATTTTGTGGGTTGTCATTTCATAATTAACGCACACTTTTAGTTCTGTCTGGGCTAAGCTCACAAACCACCTTCGTGACTTATTTCAAAAGTGATGCACAATTTCATTAAGCGTTGTGAGAAGATCTACTTTAAAAATAACACACTTTCGCGAAGAGTTCATTTCATAAGTAATGCACACTTTTATAAGGATTTCGTTTCACTTTTATTAAGAACACATTCCGTGCCTAATCATATGTACACAACACAATTTGATGAGGGATAATAGCCCAAACATTAGTATTGATATCCGCGAGCAATTTCAAAACTGATAATCTTCCTCTGAGGAATATTTTCTTTACTATTAGTTAGTCTTGGTTAGCTATTATTTTGAAAATGATGTTAGTGTGTGCCATGGGTGTGGGTGAGGTGAGAAAGCCCAAACTTGAAACACTTTGAATTATTGAAAGAACAGGGTTTCAGATTCAATGTCGCCACCCATGTTATGACTTGAAGTCATTTTCTCCTTTGCTATCGACTGAGATGCGTCCTACCACGTACGCAAACAAAAATTTAGCAAGTGACTGCTTATCTCATTTCGGGGTTCTTCGTTCAGAAAGAAATTTAAATTTCACTAGAATAATTTCAGGTCCCAAACGGTCTCAAGGTTAACGTAGATAGGCGTCCACGTTGTCAGAGATTTTTCCTTTGCGGTTTTCACTCCTCAATATTAAGACGTCACTTTCAAACGTGGCTTTTGGCCAAACGTCATTATCTCAGGCACGTTAACACGAAAACTGACCGAGACAAATTGTCTTCGAAGTGAGGATGACCCACGTGTCACCTACGTTTCTAAAATTCCCTTCTAAATATTTGCCCTAGTCAACTCCTAACCCGCGGTTAGTCGAACATGAAAGCATTCACACCCAGTTGTCAATGATATGGGGCCTCTTCTTCCAAAACCTGTGACCCTCCCAAGATAAATTTAAGTATGGCAGTTCAAGTCAAAGGTTGAAAGCCCTCGAGGAAAGATGAAGTTCACGTGAAACAAGTTTCAAATTGACTCCTCAAATTCCATTCCATAATTCGAACTTTTCGTCAGGTAGTACAGACGCCAGGTCTCGTATTACAGACTAGATTTATAAAGTGAGCCAATTTGACTCGTTTTGAACTTTAATTTGAATAAAATAAAGCAAAAATGGCTTGTCACATACCCATTTTGGTTGTTAGTTAATTGAACTGAACATTAACTTCTTTTAGATAAAAAAATTTGTCATTTTTGGGGGAGCCAAATTGGCTCCAAGAGACATAATTCATTTTGTAAGTAATACAAGAAACGTTTATTGTCATGATTGTTGCATACTTTCAAATGGAATTCATTTCATAAGTAATGCACACACCCCATCAACAATATCGAACCTTAAGTAATGAAATCTCCAATTTCTGATGAACACGACCGCGTAAAAAAAAACCCGAGCGTAATTATTAATACTCGAACTCAAGTAGACATTCAAAATTTGAATAATGTCTACAGTAACCCATTATCTCCTCATCTCTGACTTTGGAAACTAGAAAAATTTTTGGAGGAAAACGCGAAATCAAGATAAAATCTTTTTTTATGAAACCCGACGCCGAAAGTTTTTAATAACAATTAGTCATTTTACTAGATAAAAATGAAAAAGAAATTACTTAATTTGATTGTCTGAGCGATAGATAGAGAAAAACATGGACGATGAATCTTTTCATTAAAAATTAGAAAGACCGTGACAGAAACGTGCTGGCATTTTAAAGATGTGCTCGTCCTCGCCGTCTGAGGTGGAGGGAGGGCAACCGACGTGACCATTTAATAGATGAGATCAGATTGTGAAAGTCGAAAGCATGGAAGAATTCGCTAAAATAATATTTGACAAAAAGAAGAAGAAAAAAAAGAGCCAAATTTGTTAATTAAATAATTGCTGCAATAGGCCGTGACGAGATAAACGAAAGTTCGCAGATGTGTTTGTCCGCCATTATTGTTGAGGATTTTTCGAAAGAATGACAGCCGGAAAGATGCCACGAGTTCTCTCGTCTCGAAGCCACAACACCCTTTTTCGGTTGTCTTCTTCTATTTGTATGATAAACGAATTCGCCGTGACTTTGAGAACCTGGAAGTGATTCTGCGCGATATTGTTCATGTTAGCACACCACACATGACTCAGTTTAATCCATCCCGGGTAACAATTAACTGTTAGGTAACGAATTCCGTATACGATAACTTCCTTTCCTCTCAGCACCTCCTTCCGCCCACCACCACCAACTTTAGTTTCCTTTGAATCGAACTAATCAGCCAATTATGTGTTTCTCTCAGAACTTAACAACAAACAAACAAACAACAACAAACTTTGAACACGAATAAATTATAAAAAGAATGAAGTTAAGGTAGCATAATGGAAATTTATCTAGTAAAGTGTTGAAGATGTGGATAAAAGAGATTTTAGTGCCTCTGTGGTCGATTTTAGTGATAAGATCGTCGACAGTTTATTGCTCAGATGGATGGAAACCGATCGCGCCGCCTTCGGAGTATTACGTGACATCGGCGACGCCATGTGCCTCCTCCGAGTGCGACCTCAAATTGAAATATCCGCTTTTGGACAATTCCGGTGAGTGTTTCCAATTCTTTTCAACCTTCTAACAACTTTCATAAGCTCCACTGCCTTTCTTCACTTTCACTTTTGCCTTCCCTTCCAACTTCCATTTCCGTTTTGCAAAAGACTCGCCTCCTTTCCTTCTTTCCTCCAACACCTTACTACCGACGTTTTCCCTCCTCCACTTCTTCTTATGCCATACTACCTTTCACTCAATTATTGGCTTTTATACTTTCATGTTTTTCCTTTCAACACCTCCCTATCGGTCTCATCATAACTTAAGTATTTATATTTTTTGATTGTAAAAGTAAATACACTCAGATCTCGTTTTACGCGTATTTTCCTTTTTTACCGCTATTGGTACTTCGCTTCTCTAAATTTCGCGGTTCCAATCGTATTGTTTGGGTTTTCAGACAAATTTAACCACTACGCTGACCTAAATATCATGAGAGAACCCGAGACAATACCGAATAACTTCAAACCACGAAAACTACAAGAATAAAAAACTGTAATCAAGTCTTGTTTTACGCGTTTATTTATTTCTTTGCTTTCACTGACATTTTTCTTACAGTTTCCCTCGCGTTCTTTAATTTACAGCCTAGGATTAGTGCTAACACTACGGGGTGTTATTTTGAAGTGAAGCGACTATAAAATTATAAACCAATTCATACGAAGTTAGGGCTATTTAGACCCAATTTATTGGCACTAATCATTCGCATAAAACAAAACCCGACTCAATTCTACGGTAGTAATCCAAACTAAATCACACGTCCTCTCCACCCTTGAGACCGTCTCCTTTGGTTTTGGAAAGTGGGTGCGCTTAAAACGTGTCTCGAACACCACCCGCCCGCCCATCGGCCATTTTTTATCACCGATAATTAAACACGTACCTCAAACATATTGGCAATAATTTTAAAACTAAAATGAGTCCTGAGTCAATTTTAGAGGAATTAATTGATAAATTAATGAATAAAAATCGCCTTCGGTGGCATCCGCCTCGTTTCGCAGTCAATTTAAAAGCGTGAGCAAAGACATTTCGAGATGGTGAGTGCTGCCTCCCGGTCTTAACATCACCTGCCTCCGCGTTATGAGAGAGCTCAATTTCGACGTATTTCTAACCCGGTGATAAATTTCAAAATCCTTTTTAAACTCAAATAAAATAAGATAATAAATCCATGCATTAGATAAATAAATAAATAAAAATGACCTAAGTTGTAATGGATCAAGTGGTCCACTTCCTCCAGTATAAGTGACCGAGTCTTTTGCTGGAGGCCAATCTCTGGACTAAATTATAATTAAATCTGCTAAGGTTGAATAATTTATTTATTAAAAAAAAATAGGAATGCGTTCCGAGTTTGGCCCAGAATTTATTTGTCACTCACTAACTTTCAAATTGAAGAAAAAAAAATTTTTTTTTCTTCACTTTCTGCGAAACACAGGTGCTCATTAAAATTTCTGAGAGAAAAAAAAATTTTTTTTCTAGAAAGGTAAACGAGGGAGCTAATTAATTTTAATTATTTCAACCGGCAAAACCGGGCCTAAAGTTCTAAACTTTTCGAGTGAGATGTTTCAATGCGGCAAGTGGTTAAAGCTCATGCTTCAAAGAAAAAAGACCAAAAACAAAAAAAGACAGAAAATATTCACCAACATCCCCCATCCCCGCTCTCATCGGAAAAACTTTCAGAAACTTTTACGAAGAAAGAAAACCAAGACGAGAAGAAAGGAAGTAAACTGGTGAAGAGAAGGAGGAGGTGGGCCAAAGAAGAGAGATGAAGTTACCAAAACGGGAAACTGAAGAAACCATTTTGAGCTAAACCCTTTTGAGATAATTTTCAGCAGATGAAACCCTTCTGTGTGTGAACGCTTACAAATTTTTTTTTCAGAAGTCTAGAATACTTAGAAAGCCTCACTATAAACGAAACAACAACCCACACCAAACGCACAACAATAAGAATCTATAGAAACCCGAAAAATATGTCTACACAGACCACGAAAGTTAAAAAATCTTTTACACGCTACCAGATAAAACGATTCCGATGTAGAACGATTTAGAAATTTAGATGAAAATTCGAGGATCTGTTCCCACAACCCAGTTTTATACGTGTTCGTTAATTAGCTACAAATCAGCAGTATCTGGCAGGTTTCGAGTTTTCTTGGCTGCGGTGGGTGAATGATGGCAGAAGGTGGAAGAAATTGTAGTGTTTCCGGTTATGATAACAATTTATTATTAGTTCTACCGGTTTATGTTCGTTTAAAAGTCGCTGTTTACCCCATTTTGAGATTATTTTATCTATAAAATAAATAAATAAATAAATTTCACGCGGGTCTGGTGGGTGAGAGGTTAGAGCACTCATCCATCATCCCATAGGCTATGGGTTCAAATCCCACCTGGGGTATCTATATAATCCAGCCTATTTCCCGTCACTTTTCCTTACTTTAATTTATCTACTGGCCCAAAAATTTCCCTACAACGCTCACGACCATAGTAGTAACGATCTGTAAATTTGTTGTAAGGTAGCTAACACATTTCAAACTCGCCTAGAAACGGGACAGAAAATGGGTTGAAAAATACAGCACTAACCCAACAGTAACCCATAATTGATCCAATTAAAAAGTAATAATTTCAATATCAAACTAAGTCTTGAAGATAAATATATAAATATAATAAAGCTGACTAGATAAAATTTATATTTTCGGATGTTAAAACCCAGATTTCCTCTATTTCACCCATCATCCCTCAAAATTTGTTGAGCAACAACGTGCAAACAGTATATAGTAAGTACTTTCCTTCTTTCATAAATATTGCACACTGGTAGGCAGAATTCATTTCAAAAGTAATGCACACGTTCATGTCTTCCCTTCCTCAAACCCAATTTCCCTTCTTCTATCGGTTCCGAATCAACACCTGACATTGTTTATTATAGAAAATAGAAACTTTGGAGCACTAAAGGTTTCAGCAAAGAAAAGTGAAAATTTATAAAAGCAACTCCAACTATACAACCGGAAATGAAATTCCGGAAAGAAGAATAGCCGTAAACGAGACACCTTCCCTTCCATCACAAAAAAAAGAAAACTTTACAACTTCTCATTTTGATTTATTTAAAACGCCATTTTGAAAAAGAAACCCTGAAAAATTTTTATCTTTCGCAGGGGAAGGAGAAGCGGAAACTCAACTCAAGAGCACGCTGCTGACTAAGCCGTTAAATTTTAATCAAAACAAAGACTTTCAAACCAATCAAAAGTTAGATTTTGAAATTTTCAAACCGGCGGAACTTTCATTTTACAAAAAAGGTGAGTCGAGAGAAAAAAAATTTTCTTCCGGGAAAATCCGTTAAAAACAATTATTTCAATCAAATCCTTCGCTTCGAATTCATTTCGAACGCTTTGTCAATGAAAATCGCTTCCGGTTTCGCTTAAATATTTAAACCGACAGAGAAGAAAACGAAGCGAATCGTGTTTAAGTGATGGGAAAAGTCAGACCAACAGAAGAACGAAATTATTTGTCGGTGGGTTTGTGGATTTGTTAATGCCAAACAGATAGGTTGAGTCAATTTGACTCAATTAAAACTTTATATCGATTCGAAGGGGAAAAAAAGCTGTCAGAAAGAAACAAAATATTTACGACAGCTTTTAGTAAAATCCTATTTATCTACTGTCTTCTTTCTCAGTTATCTACGTCGCTTTTTTATCCAGTCAGTTTTATCTTTTATCCTTTCTAAAAAATTTTCTTCTACTTATACGAATCTTAGTTTTACATTCCCTCAACATTTCTAGTCCTTGGTTTCTTTTCTTTTTCTCGTCCCGATTGAGATTTTCTTCCTTCGAGACTTCTTAAGTAGATAATTTATGTTGATGAAGGCGCCACCCATGTTTGCTTTTCTTGTTAGCGCTTTTTCCCATTTCCATTCCCTGCCTCGACCCCTATTCACTTTCTAGCATTTTGTTTCTGTCGTGTTTCTAGCTGTTTTCTACTTCCTATTCTGTCTTTTTCAAACTCTGACTTGAATTTTGTTTTCAGTTAATTTTTATAGTCAAACTGGCTCAAGTCTGTAAAAGTGCATACAGCTGACGTGCGTTTTTATAAAGATATCATTTCATAAATCATGCACACGCTGTAGTTGGTTCATGTAGTCACCCAAGACAAATCAACTGAAAGAGATTTCTTCTTTGGTTCACTTTAGTAGAGGTAGCTAGCTACATAACCAATATCTTGTAGAGGTTTGACATTTGACCCTGGATTTAGGGAATGAATATGAATTATTAAGAAGAACAGCAATGAATAGGTAAAAGAAAGACACAAACAAGATGCAGAAGAAACTCGAAACAGGAGGAGAGACGAAATCCCCGAGCCTTCAAATCAACAAGAAACCTAAAAATGGAAGAAAACAACTTTCAGTCAGACGATAACGAGCCTCATGTACCCTAGAACACACAACTCTTGGTGGCACAAAACTCGTGACAAGAGCGACGCACTCAAGCATGAAGTTGAACCAACGAATAAAAATCATTTAAAAAGAGGAAATAGGTGATTTGCGTTTCGCAAAACCTAGAAACCAAAATGGGGAAATCGAAAGCGAGTGGAAAAACCAGGTTCATCACCCCCACCTCCACTCCAATTCCATACAAGACCCACTCAGACGAACCATATTGTTAACAGGAACTCGTTTGAGAAGATTCAAATGAAGCTATAAAATGACTATCATGTCATTTCCGGGGTAAAATTATTGCCTCCGCGGTTAATACCTCAAGTACTAATTGACGGACATATATGATAAAGCGTTTCCGGTGAATAAATTTTGCAATGTGAGAATGATCCGGCCTTTTTGGTAGCTCTTCCCGTTTGGGCGTCGAGAGAGAGATACCCTTTCGAGATGTAACCACTTCATCCACTCATCCAAGGTCAACATTTCGGTGAAAAGAGTTTCTTGCTAAATGAAGATTTTGAATTAATTGACTTGTTTACTTCCTCCATCCTAGCCCATGTGAAGGAGATCTCGACTTGGGCGCCACAATCGTTTCGATTGTCCATGTGACGATGCTTTCACTCTCACTTCGCTCTGGAAAGTCTCTTTTGCCAAAATATTTAATTTAGACTCGTGATTAGGCATTAATGAGCAATTTCAAATGGTTTTGACATTCGTCGTCGCATCATCGATTAAAAATTACCCGCGTCTTCGACTTGTGTGACGCACAATACAAAGCTAACCGAATCCGACATTCCACTTTCGCTAAGGCGATCAAGTTGACTTGAAAGCTACTTCGGCTGGACATTTTCCTGGTGTCAAATGTCAGACGTGAAGATGGTAAAAATATTGAAATGAACTTTATGCCCTGACGAACATGTGTCGTTTTCCGTTTTCATTCACTACGATCTAAATGACACCTCTTATCTCTTGAGGATATAGAAATCTGTATCCACGTGATCTTATAAAAATCTTTGATAAGCGTACGTGTAGACGCATAACTCCAGAACCGCATAACCACAATTAGAGAAGGAATACTCTTCATGCCTGGAATGCCCTTGATCAATATTTAATACGCTACTGTTACATATTGTAGTTAATATATAGATGGGATCATGTGAACTTTCTTTAAAAGTGTGCAGAATTTATGGAATAAAGCCCAATTGTGCGATATTTATGAAATGAATAGAAGAGCGAAAGCGACAATTCAACCAACCGACAGACAGATAATATTTTACCCGAATCCTGATTATAACACATAAAAACTTTTTCTGGTCATGTCAGCGATTTTTTCAGGTACAAAACCCTCTCTCACAGTCATTTATTAATAGACAAAAATGGGTATCAGGACCGGAACCGGGTCTATCTCCTAGTTAAACTAAAACCATTTTTCAACTTTTTGTTTCAGATCAAGAAAATGCATTCAGCTCGCAAATACCCACGTACGAAGACATCTTCCGGAAAACTCCGACGAGTTTCTTCAGTTTCAAAACCTACGGCGGAGGTCACAAACCGAGCAAAACGATATACTACGGAGATGTGGAGGTATCCAAACCCAAATACTACAAGACCTACAGCTCGAACTTGGTCAACGACGTGAAAATACTAAAACCCTCCAACTTCATCGACAACGAAGTGAAACAATATCGTCCGTCAAAGACATCGATAGCTTCGTACAGCGAACACTGTTCCCTGTACAAAGTTTCATTCCGACAAGATCTTTACTACCAGGTAAGTGAATGTCGTGAGTGTGGGGTGGAGAGTGTTGGATGAATGGCCGAAACACGACAAGAATGCGTTTCTTTTGCCGAAATTAGTCTTCGCACATAAATTACTTGCGAGTAACGAATCAAATAACAATCAATAAATCTCGACGGACGTGTTAGTGCACGTAAAACTGAAGATAGCTAAGAGCGGAACATTTCTCGAACCGAGTTTCTCTCGCGAAAAAACATGAAAATTGTGGAGCAGATGCCGTGAGATTTGACGCCGGCCTAACAAAACCAGGCTCCTCTTAAACGATTCCGGAACTGAGAGAAGTTTTTTATTAACGCGACGACACCAACGTGTCTTGTCTTTTAACACCAAATTCTCCGGAAACCCATAAAAGTAATTAATCGACTGTTGAGATTCTTTCTATTCTCATTAACATCCCCAGCGTTCTATTTAAAAGAATAGCTGACGAGAAAGAGAGAAAGAAACAAAACACGGATCAAGGTAGGAAAATCCTGGTCGTTTCTAACATAACATATGTCAAGTATTAATGTTTCAAACATGAAATGTTGACGACAAGTGAATCAGGCCGAAACACTTAAAAGTATTCGATTCGACTACCGAAAATGGCAACGTGATATCTAAACTGCTACTGGTTATCGCTACAATTATTTCTTCTTTTTAATTTTTAATAATAACGTCGGGTAGTGAACTCCCTTCATAAAAACTAAATTTATGCACACATAATTCATTCAAATTAATAAAAACGTGATTAATTAAAATAAAAAATTAATTAATTAATTCAGATTGAGAAATAGAAGTAGAAAGACACGCGACAAACACAAATCAGATGTAGCGATAAAGGAAAAGGAAAATTGTTTTTAGAAAAAAATTAAATGAGAAATATAGAGAGAGAGAGAAAGTGAGAAACCCAACAAAAGAGAGAGAATGAAGCTGAGGAACCCAAAAAGAGAGAAAGAGAAGACAAGAAACCCATAAAGAGAGAGAGAGAGAGAAGCTGAGAAACCCAAAAAAGAGAGAAAGGAGGTGAGAAACCCAGAAAGAAAGTGAGAGAAAAGGTGAGTAACCCAGATAGAGGAAGAGAGAGAAGGTTAGAAACCCAGAAAGAGAGAAAGAGGAGGTTATAAACCCAGAATGAGTGAGACAGAAAATGTCAATGACCCAGATAGAGGAAGAGAGAGAAGGTGAGAAACCCAGAAAGAGAGAAAGAGCGGGTTAGAAACCCAGAAAGAGAGAGAGAGAAGACGAGAAACCCATAAAGAGAGAGAGAGAAAAGGTGAGAAACCCAGAATGAGAGAGCCAGAGAATGTGAGTAACCCAGATAGAGGAAGAGAGAGAAGATGAGAAACCCCAGAAGGAGAGAAAGGACAAAAGTGTTTCCTCGATTTTTCATAGTTTTCGGCCTCGGTTCAAAATTACTCAAAAAATTTGACAATTCATAAAAGAACCGATCTACAAAAGCTCAAAAACTCCTGAAATCCTGCCAAATTTGTCTCAAATGAACAAAGACCTACAAAATCATTTTGATAACACTACAATCACGGGTTATTTTAATAACAGCCCCTCCCCTAAAAAAAACCAAAAACTACAATCACCATATAATTTTCAACAAATAAATAACAAAATTACAATCAAAAATTATATTTCCCGCGTTAACACACATTTACGCATAACTTTCTAAACCCGATTTCGCATAATTTCGAATTTATCTTTAAAGTTGCACGAATCTATTCCAATAACCAAGCACCCCCTTCCATCAATGATATTCATCCCAAAACAGCGGTTAAATCGAAATCTTGTCATATACACCCATCGCACAAAATGAGACCAGACCATACTACAACATCCACTGATGTGAAATTGAGATTAAAAAGTCAAATTTTAAGCACACACAAAGAAACGAGTGGATGTGAGGCGGGAAGGTGAAAGAGGAAGGTGCATTTAGCTCGGAGGTACGGAAACAAGCAAAAGATTAACGGAAACGGAAATTGTTGTCACATTTCACGTTACAAGAGATGAAAGTGATTACTTGCCTGCCAGCCAGCCAGTCAGCCTCCCCGCTTTTGTGGCTTTTTTATTATTATTTAGTATAAAACATTTTTCTTCCTCTCGAAACATTTCCGACTTGTTAAATAAAATAATTATTATAAGATAAATAAATAAATAAATAAATATCCTTTTGTTTCCTTTTGTTTTGGTATCAATTAAATTTTTTCATTTGAATAATGGAGAGCTCTTAACGCGAACTCGAGCCTTTCTTTTATTCCCATTGAATCACTTCGTTATACGGATTATATCTGTTTCTCTTTTGTTTCTTTTGTCTGATTTGCTACTTATCCTTGTCCTTCTACCTTTCAGTTTATACAATACAAAGTGCACATGCCCGACCTTAAAGAATTCACCATTTGTTTGTGGGCGAGATTTCATAACCACAGCCACGACCATTCGCTTTTCTCCTATGCAGGTACGTACAAGCAGAACTGATACGGTAATTAAATTTTATTTCTTGTCGATGATAATGATAATAAATAAAAATTATGAGTTTCTTTTATTTTTTATTTTTATTTTACTGCGAGGAAAGTGTTTTGTGCCATTAATTCACTGTTACGACTTCCAGGGAAACCATACCAGAAAGCCATCTACATGTGGGTGTCTAATCTTAACGATCCAGGACTTTTCAACATGAAGGTGATGGGCCAGACTATTTTCAGGCTCAATTATCCCATCCATCTCTATAAGTGGTATCATACCTGTCAATCCTGGAACGGAAATACGGGTGAATGGCAGGTCTGGGTTAATGCTCATAGAATCGGAAGAGGATTCCATAACTTGGTAAGTTCGTAATGCCGTCCTTTTGTGAGGTACCTATCGATTACTGAATGAGTCAAACTGACTCAGTTCGTTAATTTAATATATACAATTCTGACAGCTCGTGGGTCATCCCATACCGGGCGGAGGAATAGCCATATCCGGTCAAGAGCACAGACATTTTGGAAAAGGTTTTCAAGAGATTCCGCATTACCTCAAAGGATCGGGAGGTCTCGAAGGAGAGATCACCATGTTGCAGATGTATAAAGTTGCTTTGACCGCGGGAAAAGCTTACAACGATCACAGGCATCATCATAGTCATTACACGAGTACGACTCCAGAGCCACCTGAGCTACCCACGGAAGGTAAGACTCTTTCCTTTGGTCGATATATGAAATAGAGTTTATTCCTTCACTGACTTACATTTTCATTTGACAGAACCATCAACGACAACGGATCATCCCTTCCTCGAAAACGGTCAGCTGAAGAAGCACATCAATGTTCTAGAGCTTGCTGAGGCATTAAGAACGAAAGGACATTTGGACCTTCCGGAAAAGCCATCTGAGTACGACTACTTCCACCATCCTGTGCCTCACTCCTACGTTGGTCACGTTTCTCCTTTAGCCGTCCATGGGAACACAGTTAACTTCGTCAGTCTTCCTAATCACGTTATATTCAAAAGAAATGACGAAAGCACCGCGGAAAGTGATAAATCGCAAGTCGGAACACTGGTAGTGGATCAAGGTGCACAGGAACAGAGATTAGTCCCGGAGAAAATCAAATTTATAACTAATATCACGGGTGCAGTTGAAGTAGAAAAGATAAAATTTTCAAAAGCAAAAGATGAAGCAAAATATCCGATCAAGAATGAAGAAATAGTAGCCCTACCACTTGGGTTGATCGAAGAAGGAGTAACAAGAGAAGACAACGCGACAACAGAAATAGTAGAAAACTTTACAGAACCCTACAGCGAGGGAATCCAATCGGGAGAAGAAACTCCATCAGGGTTTAGAGAAGGAAGAGCAAGACTGAAACGTCAAAACCCCCGTAGCAGTATTAGAGTACTAACAAACCGACCGAAACGAGTAATAACATCAACAACAACGGGCGATTCCAAATCACTAAGGTATCCAATTTACCGGTTGAGGAAAAGAGGAGACCATATCAAATTCGGAGAAAAGACAGCCTCCAAGAGGCACATCATCTTCGCAGATCCATTCCTGGGCTACGCACCCATAGGCTTATTGGATCACGAAACCAACTCTCCTTACAGTGCTGTCCAAACACCCGACCACTCCAACGGCTACTTCCCCCAATTCGGACAAGAAGACTTTCAGGGTCAGTCAAACGAGGAAGAAGACCAGAATCACGAAGATCCTCCCAAGTACGAACCGGAGTTGGCAGAAGGAGAAGTACGGAGGGTCATAGCAATGTGTTCGGGTTGCCATTCGGATCCGTTCAGGAAAGTAGCTCTCATTTCGTGGAGATCGACTCCTAAGAAGATATACTCGGGAGCTCTCTTTCTAAAGGCTAAACCCGAATGTGAAAATTTTTAAGCCAATCAAAAGACTTCAGAAGAACGAAACTTATTTATTGAAAGAGAAACTTTGTTCGGTCATGCTAGTGGACGAAATGAAAGTGCTCGAATTAAGTGTCATTCCATCGTGAGTGTCCCCCAAAGAAAACTATGATCAAGTACAACTAAAAGAAACCCCGTGGATGACCAATCGAACGACAGGAAATCAAATCCTCCAGCACTCACTTAAGAGGTGTATAATTTTAGGCAACGTTCTCGTGACCAAAGTTCGAACTTAACAATTTGTGATTTATTGATTTCATTTTCCAAAAACAAAACAAAATTGATGGCGCCATTTATGAACAATTTCCTTAGCCGTTGTTTTGAATACTACACTTCCTGTTAAATTTAGTATTAAACCAAAAATATAAATAAAACAAAAAATTTTTTCATTCTCTCTCTCCTCTCTCTTTCCATAACTTTCTACTCTTAACTATAATGTGATTTCCAGGTTAACAAAAATCTTTTCTTCAAACGGATGCAACTGAGAAAATGTGATAATCATAAAGTAGTTAAGGTCGTTTAACGGCCAAGAGCAAGGAGAAATTGACTACATTTGAAAACTAACAGAAAAAAAAATCAAAACCAAGTTAGGTTAGGTCAAGTTAGGTAATTCAAATGCGGACTTTTTAACCCCCGGAGGAAAACAACAAGAACAAGAACGAAAATGTATTCGAACTTCAACTTGTTTACTATAACTCATTATTATCATTATCATTTTCATTTTTGACAGTTGAAATCTCTACGTGGCCGAAACTGATGAGAAGCTTTACCGCCCTTAACTAATGAATCTCTTCACCGACCAAGTCCGCCGATGTTTGGTTCTTGATTAACATCTTATCTCCTTAACCAGGTTTGAAGTAACGACATGTTGGACCGATTTTCGGTTTCATTTCATTTTTTTATAGACTATATACTTTTCCTTTCAATTAAGTGGAAGAAAAGTTTTTTTTTAGTCACGCATGAGACTCCGATGGCATGGGACCATTAAACACAATTAAGTTTTACTTTCCTTCTTTCACACTCCTCTACACACGTGCGAAATTCTCACGTAAACAATCGGCAAACGGGTAAAAACGTGCGCGCGCTCACGTGGCAACGATATAGATCAGTGACGATTCCTACCTTTGACTTGTGGACGTGCTGATGTTGGTATTCCGAATCGAATTCCGGTTCTGAAAAGTACATCTGATCTTGGTCCCAAGCAACAGATCCAAGGAGACCGGGTCCTCCGGGTACTGCACCACCAGCTCCTCCGTTTATGTCGGCTGCTTCAAACAATCTCAATACCGAACGATCGCGAATATCTCGTAGATGAGACCTACAAATACAAATCAGCTTATTTAATTTATAAGAAATCTACAAACATAGAAGGCTGTGGGAGTATGGTAGTACAACTCTCGGGTCGGATAACTAATTTCAATCAAACTTAGCCCTCACACTAATCATTAAGCCAAACTGCCTAACATCTTCTCTAAGGTAGCAACAGCATCAGAAACATAAACTACACAAAATTTATAATTTTTTCACCGACTCACCCATCCGACCAATCACAAAGCTCAAAAACATACTTTCAACAAATGGCGCTTTCTGATTGGTCAGAATTGTTTTTCAATTATTTGATTGGTTATTAAGTCGAAAAGGTCGATTACGTCACAGGTCAGAACACAGTCATCACGTTGTTAAGCATTTAAGATATTAAAACGAAGTTAAGCGTCATCACGTTTTGTAAAAACAAATATAACATAATATATTATTATATTATATTAAATAATTATCGCTGATGAGGATGTTTCTTACGGGACAAAGTCGCAGAAGTTTTTAATTAAATTCAATAATTAAGTTGAGGATTTAGTGTCGTATGAAAGAAAATCGTTTCAAAAAGAATTCTTGTTTGTACTGTAATGAGCTTAATTGACTCAGGACACAAACTTGAAATTATTTGCAATATAAAAAATAGCTGTAAATCAATTTACATGAAAGACCTATTATTATAAACATAATTTCAACTTTATTTTACATGTAAACTGTTTTTTTATTTATAAACAGTCATAAAATAAACATAACAACGTTCAAAAAACATGAAATTTTTAATTGAGCTAAATTGGCTCATTCTCTAAATCTTTTTCTTGTTATCCCCCAGTCAACTACAGCCGGTTCGAAGACGATAATCAGTTTATACGACTTCAAAGAGGATTTGATTGTAGGTGGGAGTGAACGAATTGTCTCATGTGGGTACCTTTGACTCGGTAGCAAAGCACACGACTACTGCCACCCGCCATTTAGTCCTTCCTAGAATTAACTGCTTAGCATACTACCTAGTTTAGAGACATATACAAACCGTAAATCTTCCAATTCGTAGAACATATCCTTGTTGGAATCATGAATGTAGATCTTGACCATTGGCGAGTCCAGATATTCCATTGTCAGCTGCTTTGGGAAAGATCGTACGAACAGAGCTTTCACGGTGTCGATCGAAGTGATTTCGTTTGGAAGCAATGCTCTCTTCGTTTCGTTACGGTACTGCAGAAATACAAGCCCTGAAAATAAATAAATAAATAAATCCATAAATTAAACATTCAAAATGGGTCTACGCAGAAGGATTAAAAAAGTGGTAGCAAGCTTAATAAGGGCTTTGAACACTAGGTAGTCAATTTGACTCATTCCACATTTACATAAAACACACCAAAGTTGTTGGGTGACGGTAATGGTGTGAGCGGTAGCATAGTTCCTACTTCTTAATAAATTTTTTGGTTCAAATTAATTATCATCCGACTTGTGAGCCAAATTGGCTCAAATGTTATTAGGTTTGGATTTGTTTGGAGTCAAACTAACCAGCCTAACCTAACTTGAAGTCTTCTAACAAACATAAATTAACAATCCATCCGGTTTGGTTATGCGTCAAAATGACTCACTTCTGAGTTTTAATTTTAATAGAAATGCATTCACTTCAGATAAACTTAAAACATATTTCCGTTAAGCCAAACGCACTAACTCAACAAGATCTCCGATTTTGAGTCAAACCGGCTCATCTCTTAAGTTTAATAGGTGTATAAAATATCCTTCGCAAATCTAGTGTTAATAAAATGGAGTCATTTCGATTCATTAGACCGGAAACGGGATTAAGAATCAGGTCAAGGACTCGAATAACAGTCACACGGGTCTTTGTCAATTTTCTCCTAATTTGAAGGCACCAACAAAATCCGATCACCTCGAAATGATTTTAATTTCGTGTCAGCAGACATTTCTTCTTCTTTCTTTGCAGTCTACGCAATGTCAGAGGAGGAAGCGATGTCGCGTTTCGACATGTGACAAAACGAGAAGGATTCCCCGGGAAAAGCCTAATTCCAAATGAAGTTTCGCTGATCGGATTTCAGCCCTGACACCAATCTCGAGACACAAAAGAAAAACATTTCAGTGTTAACAACTACACGTAACACATGTCAGCTTGTTATTGGATTCCTTTCCCACCAAATAAAAAGATCTCCTCGAAAAACATTGTTTTTCGAAAGTATTACTTTCGGACTGTTACATATTATTCAGAGAAAGTTACACACACAGCTAACCTCACCATCACGGGGGTCAGAGGTAGAACAAGGTCATCCCGGGAATTCGAAAAGTTTCGAGATTCAAAAACAATTCGCTTTATTAACATAATCGCCGTAATTATGGGAGTCTTTCTACCGGGTCAGAAACCGAACAGAATTTTTGTTTGTAAGCGAAAAATTCCGTACGCCGAGAATTCGGGAGCCGGTGATTCAGTTTTCTAAAAAGATTCACCACTGCTGACGTAATTAAACGTCTTTTAAGTGTTTTGCCTGACCCACTGTTAGGTCATGTTATATTTATAGGGTGAGACGTTACGAGGTCACGTGCACCCAGGATTTATGGCTCGGATTTTTCAAATTTTTCTGCCAACGACTGCAAAATTTTTTTTTATCCTCGTAAAAATGATTGACTGCTGATTTCATTTCTTCTAACATAAGATGATAGCTAATTGAAAATGACCAGCCCCAAAACCCAAAAGTTTGCTCGGATTAGAGTTGGGTCTTTTACAAACTAGCCGGTAAATGTGATTAATGTTTAGTAATTTGTCACATTATGTCACAATGATGAACACAATATGTGGATCGCATTGATAAATGTAATACAATGATTACTGATTACGAGTTTTAGATTTGATAAACTAACCGGTAAATGTGATAAATGTTCAGTTTTTGTCACATTTACCAACAAAATATGATGAAGACATGATATGATGGCTAATTAAAAGCAACCAGCCTCAATAAGAGTTTGCTCGGATTCTGAGTTGAGTATTTTATAAACTAACCGGTAAATGTGATAAATATTCATAAATATTATTTGAAAAATTACTCAAGTTTAGCGGTGATTATAAATAATCGTAGGACATTATATACATTCGCCTGATTTATCACTTTTACCGCAATATATTAGGTGCAAAACAGAGAAACGGCAATATTTTCTCGTCCAATACGAGTTTTAGATTTGATAAACTAACCGGTAAATGTGATTAATTTTCAGTAATTTGTCACATTAGCAACACAATATGATGATGATAGGCTCAGATTAGGCGTTGGGTATTTTATAAACTAGCCGGTAAATGTGATAAATATTCACAGACATTATATAACAAATTTAGCGGTGATTATAATTAATAGCAGGATATTATGTATATTCATCTAATTTATCACTTTTACCGCAATATATTATTTTCCATTCAATTCGACCTTTAGATTTGATAAAGTAGCCGTTAAATGTGATAATTTGTCACATTAACCAAGTTTAGTCGGTGATTATGAATAGTAACCGGAAACTGTATACATACTCGCTCGATTTATCACTTTAACCGTAATATATTAGGTACAACAAATAGAACAGCTATTACTTTCTTGCTTAACACGAATTTTAGATTTGATAAACTAACCGGCAAATGTGATAAATGCTTAGGAATTTGTCACATCAACCAACAAAATGAAGCCATGATATGATGGATAATTGAAAACGACCAGTCCCGATGCGAGTTTTCTCAGATTAGGAGTTGGGTAATTTATAAACCAGCCGGTAAATGTGATAAATATTTGTAAAAGCTTTTTGGCAAATTTATCAAATTCAGCGGTTATTATGAATAATCGCCGGATATTATGTGTATTCACCTAATTCATCACTTTTACCGTAATAAATTATTTTCTCATTCAATACGAGATCTAGATTTGTTAAACTACCCGGTAAATGTGATAAATGTTTAGTAATTTGTCACATTAAACCAAATTTAGTCCGTAATCATGAATAGAAACCGGAAACTGTATACATACTCGCTCAATTTATCACTTTTAACGTAAAATATTAGGTGCAACACACAAACAGACATGAATTTCCGGTCCACCTAATAAATCTTGAGCTCGTATCGATTCGAATCCTAATAAATTATGTTAATTGATTCGCAAAAACGGTATAAAAGGGTATCCGACCATCGCGCTCAAATCCACAATCCAACGTGATTGACATGTTACTCGAACGAAGTGATTTCTAACCGAGATCGAAATAGACATTTCCGCCATTTTCGTTTTCTCAGCCGGCAGGAAAAGAAGCAGAAGAAATTTTTATTTCTCAAAACATCAACTTTCCCTTTTTGAGGGCGGCTTGTCTACCCTGTCCGGAACTTGACATCCTATTTAAATCCTTTTTCTCCTGTTGTGATTTACCTTTTTTATCTTTTAAATTTAAATTTTGAAAAGAGAGATGAAAAATCTCGAGACCAAAAGCAAAAAATTAATAATAATAATAAATTCGAGACTTTAAAAATTTCTCTTTCAGAGAAGGCTGTGAGAATAAAAGGAAGTGACTCGTGCAGAATTTCAATTTCGTTTTTTCATTTTTTTCCCTTTTTTCATCTTTTCTTTCCAGTTGTCTTTCCCTTTTTTGCGAGTCGATTATTTAATTTTAAGTTTATTAGAGATTTTTAGCTTTTCATCCCCCACCCCCCACCTCCCCGGTTCTTTTTCCTCTCACGGGAAACTTGAAAAAGACATTTTTCATTTTCTTTTTTCCCATTTCTATTTTCTCTGTCCAAATGCTTTTTCTCTCTCTTTAACATTTGTTCTTTTACAGTTGAGGTTTTAAACTTTTAATGCTTCCAAACACGACTCCCTTCTTTCTTTTCTTCCTCCTGTTTTTCGTTTTATTCTTTTAATTGTTTGAGTTATTGCTTCCTTTGTTTATTTTCCACTACAGCAGATTTGAAATCAACACAAAGTAGGTCACTAAGATGAACCACGTTTCTTTCGAAGGCTGAATCTTCTGGTTTTGTCACAAATAACTGGAAACCCCTGGTAAGATATACTTTTCTCTTTATTTTCGACTTTCTAATTGTCTTGTCTTGTTTGCTTTTTGATTGGAGCGGCATGGGGTCATGCTGAGCTTTTTCTGAATTTCGAGATAACCAAAAGTTGGACAGATCAAAAAGAAAGTCTCGCATCTTAAAAGGCCTTTTTAGGTACCTATTGTGAGCAAGACAACACGCTTAGACTTGTAGGAAGGAGTCTATACCAGTGATGGACAAAGTACGGGCTACTCCGGCCCTGAAACGTTTATCGACATGAATAGTGTTAATACATGACCCGCTACAATTACGTTTTGACGGTCGAGAAGTTTTAAGTAGATTCTGCTTAGTAGATGCATAGTCTACAGAAGAAGCTAAACTAGTTGTGTAGTTCGTGTGTTGTAAATTTATGCGGCCCGCCAAAAAAATTTTAAAATTTAAATTGGCCCGTTGATTAAGCCATTAACGCCCTGCGTCCTCAAATGAGGACACTAACTTTAGGATTTTTTTAAAAACATCAACAGCCATCTTTTCTTTATAAGTTGGTACAATTTTTCACTTTTTTCATAATCAGGAGTTGTAGAATAGTTCTTGATACAACAGCATGATTTTCCCTAAAATACATCGGTCCATAAAAAATTATTTTCCTCACATCCTGTTGGAGGTATCGCTGCAGAAAAAAATTAGCAGACACTTAAGGTGTTGTAGAACCAACCCATAAAACTCTTTATCATTGAAATTTCAACCATGACCCACAGTCAAATTTTGGTGTCATTAGATCTCTGTGTTCTCAAATGAGGACAGCAATGTCCCGAAAAATGTTGAAAAAAAATTTACAGAAATGTCATTTTTGAATTTTTTTACGCCAGACTTCAAAAGGATTTCAAAAATTTCCACGATTTCTATACCTGGGCGTTAATGGGTTAAAAATATTGCCCACCCCTGATCTACACAAAGCATATAAGCAGAACCAACTGACATTCAGTCAGTGCAATACAACAAATCGGAGTAGTAACTTGAACGGCTATCGAAACGACCGACATATTTTTTGTACATATCCCTGTAAATATTTTTTTATCTTCCTTCGAGATTCGTTTCCTCTGTCTCATCAATAAACCTATCAAACGCGTAAAAAAAGATCTCACCGCATAATTAAAAAAATTTATTTTAAACAAAAACTAAATTTCTTTGAGAGCGATTAAATATCACGCACGACCAGATGCTGCTGTAGGTTTGACTAAAATTTTTACTTTCACTTCCGGTTCTCTTTTTAATTAAGACTTGAAATAATAAAAAAATTAAAGGTCGCGATAAAATCAATCGAATCGTTGTTAATTAATAATTTCTTCGTTGGACATCACAACTGACGACGAATCCGGTCTGAAAGAAACTCAAATACTACGAACAAGTGTTGATGATAAGAAGGAAATTGACTTACAACGTGAGAAAGATTTTGACTTCTAGAAACCAATCGAACGGTATGGGGTCAATTATCTACTTCAGATAAATCCAAGGATTCTGGTGGTTTCATTCTTCGGAAGGAAATCTAACCGGTAGCACATTAGGATTTTAGGTTGGACACGTGCAAAAGAACACGAACCAACTTCTGGTTTTTTAATTAATTTTTAATTAGTGTTTTAATTGTTTTCGCATTGTTTTCCAACAGTGAGGAGATTGCTGATCTCTCTCTCCGTATCCCTCTCTCTGTTTCTTGCTCTTGTTTGCCAACGTACAGAATATGACGACTTAAACTGGCTCGTATAAAATGGTTATTACCTTTGTAATTTTAATTCTTCTTTTCTCTGAAATTCGTAATAATAAAAGTGTAGTTCCTTACAATTTATTTAACCTGTGTGCCGGATGTAACATCATTTTAATGACCGTCATTTTCTTCCTCACATATAATGGCTCTTTCTAAAGCATTACACAGCTCTCAACTTTTCTTCCTCTAAATCCGTTCTTTCGTCACAAAAAATTTTACTTGAGCTCCTCAACTCTTTCCGGTTTTTGTCATAATCATGTTGTTTATGTTGACTCCTATCAAGCCTCACAACTGAAATCAATGGTCTTGAATTTTGGGGAACGGAGAGGACAACAGAAATTTATCTGTCGCTCAAAACCCCACAACAAAAATATTTGTTCTTCCCGTAACAGGGAGCTTCCAACCGTGGTTCTATATTAATTATGAAATGAGATTTCGGCTCAAGAAATACTTTTCAAAATGACCGCCAGCAGGTAATGGTAACTACAGCCGAAAGTAAATAAAAAGCTTCGATTACCATCTACAGCCAGTTATTCCGATCATTCACAGAGTCACACTAAAAGGTTTTCGAAAATCTTTAGTCTAAAAAGGTGTTTAGAATACATGGTTAAAGTGTGCAATATTTATGAAATAAGCTCCTACTAAAAGTCTCCACTTTGTCCAATCTGTAAGAAACGAGTCCTTCACAAAAGTGTACTGTATTCGTGTAATGATTCCAGTGTGCAATATTTATGAAAACCAAACCGAGTGATATGAATCGTTTCTCACAAAACCACTGTCTTCCATCGTTCGAAAAGCCTTCGTTTCAGTATATATTCTACGGCTTCATCCCTATAGAGACAAGTGTATAATTTTTCTCAACTTCCGGTAACAAAAACCTCCGTCAAACAGGTTCAATAAACTAATGCGAGTGTTCATCATCAGAAACATATTCACCGAACTAACTCAATTACCCAAACCTAATCAACCTCCATAATTGAATCTTATTCTTGGACTGATTCATCAAAAAACTGCAATCAATTTGTCAAAAATAGAGCTTGATAGTAATAATCAAATCTCAAATTTTCAAAAACCGTCCATTTCAAATTAGCCGGTTACGCGGTTGGACAAAACAGGAAGAACCGAAAGCCTGATGAATCCATTTCCAAAATTTTACTTTCTTCCACGAAATCCGACATGAATATCATGTTTCTTCAATTTTCGATCAGACCATCTTAGTTTCAACCAATTTTCTGTCTTCTGCTCTTTTCTTTTTCCTCTTCTCTTCTGACTATGTTCTGTCTTTATCACTTCCGTCCTGTTTTCAGCTTTGGTTTGTCCTGAACATCCATATTTTTAGCTTTCTTCTTTAGACTGTCTCGTGTTTGTATGTTTTCTATTGTGACCGCAGCCTCTTTATGGTCTTCTACAGCTTCCAGAAACCACACCGGATGTTTAAAAGATTTGAAAAACAATCAAGAATGCGGATGAGGAACGGAAATGGAATGAATTAAACAGAAGAGCAGACCAAAAATAGCGAATCGACTTGACCTCATCACCTGACCTCAGTATTAGTCTTATTAAAAAAATAAATAAATACATAGATACATAAAAACAATTTACGATTGAAAGGAGACTTCGAAAATGAAGACTTAATTGCATTTTGAGATTGATAGATCGGGCAAAACCTGATTCGGAAATTGTAGAAGAAGAGGAAGAGGTAGAGTGGATGGAGACGGAGGAAACATCAATTTCCAATATGTCAGATCGTTTAAATTTCTTTTTCAAAATCAAAATCGAAAAAAAATTTCCCGCCCAGTTTTTTTTAACGACCTTTTAAACAGCTTGAAAATGAGAAAAAAATTATTTTCAAAAAGCTCCAAAAACTTTTTAAAACTTTCACGTCGACGCTTATCAAACGTTTCGAGTTCTTTAACGAACGAAAGTCTTTTTTAAAATTTAAAAGAAAAAAATTTTCTTTGAACTGAAATCCTCGACTTTTTGAACTCTTTCCTTTCGATCTTTTCGGTGGGTGTGAGATGAAAACACGACAGCAGACAACAGTGAGACGACGTGGCTGAGATAATTGCAAAGTGAAAGAGACTAACACTGAGAAGAGGCATTAAGAGGCATTATAATTACAAGTAGCGAGATGTTGAGAGAATAATTAATAAATATTTATATGATGCCATTAAAAGCTTGTTTACTCTTTGGATTTTTGTGACTGTAGTCAGCATTGTAGAAGAAAATTTAAAGAGGAAACGGACGAATTTTAGAGAAGAAGAAATTAATAAATAATACAACAAAGACACCGTTTTTGAGATTTATTTGAGACAAAATTCTAGGCATTACTCCCAAAAAATTTTTGTTTTCACAATTCTTACAGAAGTTTTTGTATACAGCTACAAAATACAGTTGAAGGGATACCTTAACCTGTTTTGTGGGTTCTAACTTCGAAAACTTATCATCCAACATGGCTACAGCCAGTTTTAAGCGTCATCACGACAACTTATATCAGGTATAGGTCACTGGGTTTGGTCATCTCCCTACCACTCGTGGTCCTTCCATCAAAAAAATTTAAAACCCAGCAATAATGAACAACAGAAGCAGAAGAAAAAAGGAATTTATAAATATAATAAACAAATAGCCAGACAGCATCGAGAAATATATGCATAAATATGAATAAATTAAATTCTTCTTCAGAATGTTGGAATTTCCATGTGGAAAAATCCCAGAAAATGCAAAACGTCCACCACTCAGTCCGGGTTTTCATCCCTTAAGCTGAATCACTTCTCATTACATCACCTGGTGGTCACAAACTCTCAAAAATCGCATAAAATAAGACACCGGACCGGGTATAAACCAGAATCTTACAGCACGTTCATATTAGTCAATTTTATTGACTCAACAACGAAACGAACTCATCATAAAAGCCAGATAACATTTAAGAAACGAATTCTGTATAACAGTGTGCAATATTTATGAAACCAAAGACAAGAATATGGGTTGATAAATCAATTAATAAATAACCCAGGCCCTAATTGAAAATTTGTTAGTTTGACACAAGACGCCGCCGAGATGTCTGCTAGTAACTATATGAGTCCGTAACGAATGATGACACTTATACTATAACTATTCGTAGTGCTACAGGAACCATTCGTTATATTTTTAATTAGTCGTCTCAGTGCAATTTCCTTCCTCTCAACAATCACTGTCGCTTCGTTTGCGATTATCTACTCCCATCCGAATTTCACATTCAACCAGAAATTATCCATTCGTCAAAACCATCCAGAGCCAATAACTTACATAATTATTAAAAAACAAATCTACATGTGAGCGTGAAAGGAATTTCTGGCAATCATCGAGAAAGCGGTCGAAAGAATTTTTTGGAGAGGGAAGGGGAAGAGCAGAATATTGCTTCCTACAGCTAACGCCGAGATTCACAAAAATCTAATTAATAACTTCTAAATAAGAGGAAAAGTATTCAAACGTGTCAAATTACTTTCAAATCAAAGGGCTACAAAAAAGCAAGACAGTTCAATTCACGTCGAAAACGATTGATTATGTGAATCGGAGTGATTTGTTTGTAAAGACAGTTGTAAACAAGGAGAAAGAAGATAAAACCGGATGAGAAAACTGACGGAAAGAGCAGAACGTTCAAGATCCATCAAAATAAAAAAAAAAGTTTCCAATTTTTTTATCATCGATTTAAACGTTTAACATGTCTACCAACCCAAGAAAAAAAATTAAACGCTAGCAAAAAAAAATGAAGGTGAAGCAGCAAAATTCAATCCAACTACAAAATAAACAACTACAAATAAATTTGGAGACCCCTACCGCCGTGAGTTGTAGGTCTACCAGACCCGATGAGGCTCTCGGGGGATTGGTTGACCATCAACATCACCGACGACCTAGGCATTGCCTTGAATCCTAAAACACATAACCCACAATAATACTTTCTCGATGGGCTCTTCATCTTCTTCTAGAACAACAATCCATCGTCAAACTAATACCTATCCATCCTGGTCAAAGTGGTTAGACACTTACCTAAAGGTCTTTCTAACGTTTTGGATGGAGTTCGAACTACGGGCAATGATGAGCGTTGCTTTCCTCCTCTTCTGAACCCGGTGGATGAGGTTTCCGCCTCTGACATGATTCCCGGATCGTCATCGTAGAGCATAGCAGAAGACGGAGGAGGATAACCTCTGGGTAATGGAGACTGAAAACAAAGACAGTAACATCAATTAATTAATTACTTCCGGTTTTGTTTTATTAATGTTTCGGGGAGAAACGAAAATTCAGACAAATCCCGTTTTGTCTAGACAAATTACGAAATGACCAGCTTCTTTAGATAAGACCCGGAGTGCTTTATAGCATAGTAGTTAACTAGAGCTTGTCGAGGTGTTTTTCTACCTCCCTCATTCATTCTCTTTGGGGTATCATCTACACTCCTGTCAGGATCAGCTTATCTTCTGTCTCCTACTGTATACTTCAGTCTATAGTGTCATTATGCTACCCTTTTCTCATAATTTTATTCCATTACTACCGTCTTCAGTCTGTACCCCCTTCAGCATTCTACTCATCACCAGTTTCCTTTTGTTCTTCCCTTCTCTTATTTTTTTACTGTATAATATTTCATTTCCGTTTTATTTCTCACTTATACTATCCACTTTATCACGAAAGTTCAACTAACAGCGGAGACAATTTGACTCATGTCTATACAAAACGGTAAATAATATACGTGCGATTCACAACCCGTTTTAAACATAATTCAATTTACCTTCTGCTTCTATCATATTTCATACTAAAAGGAACATTATAATAATATTTCATAAATATTGGTAATAAAGTCAGTAACTCACCTTCCTTCTCTGTGTTTTCGAACTCATCTACGGTACGCAGCATGAGAGGGAGAAAGAGAGAAAGAAAAAAGACATTTTAGATATTAATATAATAATAATCAATTAATAACATTATCAGGGAACACTTTGATGAGATTGAGGGGATGGGGTTGAAGGTGAAAAGGTAAAAGGGAGACACAATAAAAGGTCAAAAAATTTTTTTTCTTTTTACGCCCACGCTAATTATTCCTTCAAGGACTATTTTAACTTTTCCTTTATAATTTTCCTCTGTATAAAAAAAATTATTACTTATAAAGTCGAGAAAGCATCTTCTTCATTTTCCTTTATATCTCGAGAATACGCTCTCAGCAAAAATTTCCATTTTGATGAGAATCTTTTCTCCCCGTTTTTCCGCTTCCTTAAATGAAACTGATAAATAATGAAACCCCCGGCAAAACGCCCCCGTCCATACTTTCATACTAATTTCCTCCATCTTTCTTAAATATAACAATACAAGACCAGATCTGATTCAGATAAGAGATCTTTAACCTTTTAAAGCCTTATGGATTACAGAATTCGCGACTTTATTGCTTCTGTATGAAACGCACCAATCAGTTCTTCCAAAGATTGGCTACAGTGACCGTATATTAGGACGGGAAGTGATAAATATATATATTTTGCGTTGATTATTCATATTCACCAACTAACCTTGGTAAATGTGAGGAATCACTGAATATTTATCACTTTTACCGAGTAGTTAATAAAATCTCCAACTCGTATTCGGGGGTTTGATCAAAGTTTGCTCAGTTCCTTGGCTTCTGTTGCTTCTCGTGTAGTCATAACTTCTTGTTGGGAGGTTTGCTTTTGGACTTTTGTCAGAAAAGCGACAGAAACTAAGAATCTGAGCAAACTTTGATTAAACCCTCCCAATACGAGTTGGAGATTTTATTAGCTACTCGGTAAATGTGATAAATATTCAGTAATTCCTCACATTTACCAATCATAGTTGGTGAATATGAATAATCGCCGGAAAATATATTTACACTTCCGATTTATCACTTTTACCTTTAATATCCAGTTCATATAACTAATATATCAGGTCTTGTTTTACGCGGTTTGATGTCCCATCTTTTGTAAACTCAGGAATGTTTTTCAAACGAATACTTCCTAATTCCATAAATAATGCAGCGATTCAACAGGAATTCATTTACAGACTCCTGATTTAACGAAACAAAAACAGAAATCTCTTAATGGATCTTTAAAATGGTTTCGAAAAAAACCGTTCGGACTCAAAAATAAAAATTTTAAGACGAGGAAATAGCATCGCCAACAAAAAACGAATCCCGTCCGATAAACGTGACGAACGGTTTCCCATGAAACTAAACTTGAGAGAAAGACAAGTTCCGATCGACCATTTCCGTTTTCATTCTCATATACACTCCTTCCCCATCCAATAAATAAATAAATAAATAAATAGAAATTACCTCCAAATCCATGCTTCTAGCAACGCTTGAACTTTGATGATGTCCGCCGGAAAGCGTGTGCCTCCGAGGATCGTCTCTTCGAGTTCCGAGTCTTCCCAGTCGTCTCAGTTCGTCATCTCGTATTCCTGCCGGACCTGTTGGCACACGAAATCACAAATACAAGGTCAAAAAATGACGTCATAAAGCGATAAAAAAGATTTTTGCCGTCTCCTTTGGCAAAGGCGACCATTCTGCGCGAACGCCTCGACACAGATATAAGAACCCAATTAGACGTTCGCTTTGTATGAAATTAATAAATTGATTTAAGGTTCTGTCCATTAGGTGATTATTTCAGTTTCCCTCAATTTCCAAAATGGAAGCCGGCTGTAGTTGTTTCCCTTTTAAGCATCCCGGAGTCCCCGAGGGAACTTTTACGTTTCAAGTCGAAATTAGTTACCGAGAAAAACTAAAAAAAATTTTTTTTTTCAATTTCTGACTTTTATTCCAGTTTTGATTACGGAAACGGGGGCGGGGGGTCATCCCCCAATTAAATTAATCATTTGTGATGAATTATTTTTATTTACTTTTAATTTAGAGCTTTTACCGCTACCGCCCCCTTCGAACTTCATTCGAAAGCTTCTTTTCTCAATTTTGTAAATTCAATTCGTCGAGAATTCGTTTCACCAATCACGTTCGCCAGCTTTATCATTTCCTACAGCCTCCCTGTTAAGATATATTTCTCCTGTCTCGAGTTTCCAAGATGTACCAATTGTCCATGACGGTATATAAACGGAAGGTTGGCAAAGGGGTAGTTCTGAATTAACCGACTTCGAAGGCTGGAAAACTGGATTAAAACTCAAACCCATACACAGTCAGGTTTTAGTTCAGGTTAAAGGTAACGACAGCAAAACTGTTAATAAATGTGCAACAATTTTGAAATAAATCCTTTCAAGAAGATATCACCCAAAATTTGTAATAGAAACTTAGTCAAAAGTGTGCATTAATTATTAAAGTTCGTTGACCTGACTATATATATGCGTGAAACTTTAGCGAGGTTTTAATTTGCATATTTAAGAATCAAATTAGTCAATTCGCGTAACTTGGAATCACAATTTTCACTGGTCCTCCATATTCATTCAAGACCGCCGGAGGCTGCGGAAAAGCATATGTGGTTCCCACTCCCCCGCTCAAAACCGAAATTTTTAATTCCTCCGCCATCACTTTTTATTATATATTCTATTTTAAAACTGATATAACTTCATTCGATGTATAATTCAACATTTTTATTATAAAACGACGATAGGGGAAAGTGGGGCTCGTTCTAAAAGAGAACAGCCAACGTTTAAAAAATATTTAAACGTTCCTCGAATACTTCTCAACGGAATTCCTTTCATTCCCGGCCGCGTCACTCTTTCTCCCAAGCAAAATAAACATTTTCGGGACGTTTATTTGAGCCCTCATCCCCCGCAACCTCCGAGGGGGGTCCATTAAAAACGAAAAAAAAAATGTCGTTCAATTGAATCGATTGCTTACAGCATTCATTTCCAAATCCCTCCGCATATCAATTGAAAATGGTAGCTTTGCTGACACTTCGGTTTAGTTTTAAAAATTCAGTCCAACCCCCATTTCCCAAAAATTAATTTCCATAGTTGAAATAGCTGAAGCAAGGTCATCGCACACCATCTTCAGCTTATTACATAATCAAAGACTTTCTAAGAAAATTATTTCCTTTCTACTTAGATTTAGAAATAAATTATAAAAAAAAAATTGCTGACAGCAACAACAATAAATTCATTACAACAAAAAAAAAATTTTTTTAGGGGGGAAGGGAAGGAGGGAAGAAGTTGGAGGTCCATTTCAAAACTGATTGAAATTTAGGAGGTTCATTCTTTATAAAAGCGCAAAACTTTTGTTTTAAATTTTGTTTAATAAATAATCCGAGACTTTGGAAAGGAAATTAAAACCGGAGCTTTTTGGGTCGTCCGACCGTAAATTAAAGTCAGGAATAAGAAAAACTCGGGGGAAAGGAGGGAAAGCGTCGTCGTTTATCTAAAGCCCCGTTTTTATTTCTTTAAACAACTTTGAGAAAAACGATAACGAGTTAACAAAAACGAGAGAATCCTCCTCCTCACCTGGATACTAAGAACCATAATTAAGATAAATTTTTATTTAAAAAGTCGTTACACCTTTACTTATTCCAATAATTATTATCATTATTATGTAAAAAAAAAAATTATTTGACTGTAACTTTCTCTTTTGCGAATTTGGTAGTTGCTACTGTAAAAACATGTTCCCAAGCAATCGGGGGTGAGTGAGAAGGAAAATGTTATAGAAAGCACTATGCGAGGGTTTGGGGTGTCAGCTTTTCCAAAGATTCTTCAGATGGGTAGTTGGCAGGCTTTTAGATAATCGCTCATCTCTTGGTAGGTACTTTTACGAAGATCTCATTCCAAAAGCATTTCTCATCTTTAAACATGATCACTGTACCGCTAATCTTCATGAGTAAATTTCTACTCACAGATACCGACAGGAGAATCGACTGGCCAACCAATCGAACATATGTTATTTGAGTGAAAGATCTACGAACTCAGTATAAAACTGACAGAGCCTTTCTAAATATTTATAACAGTTTGGTCATGGGTCCCAAACACAGACACCAGTATGGAGTGTAAACCTGTTGTGACCGTAGGATGGGTTTCCGGGATTAAGGGTTTGTGGAGGAGTGGTATGGTGAGTGGACCAACTCCAAGGGATTAGACAGTATAAAGTCATCCTCGGGAGAGGTAAGACTGGGGAAGAGTTTTCGCGGGTTCCCGGGTCTAGTTGGAGACCACCCAGAGGTTTTAGTGGTTGCAAATCCCACATACTCCCAAAGGAAGGACGGACAACCTCCGAGAGGTCTCCCCTGGCTACAAAAACAAACGTCTCGTAACCTGTTGTGACCGTTAACTCAATTCTTGACTTCCGAAACTAATATACTGTTGCTGTTGTTTGTGTATATTATGTTATAGTATTATTATTATCCGTATTTGTTTGTTAGCATTTTTTCTTTCCCCTGCTAACTACCACCTATCTCCAAATAGAGACACATAGTAGTTGTTAGGTCAATATTGGGGTGTGAACCATCGCCGTAACTCCAGGAGCGGTAGCACAAATATGACACGACTATTTGTCATTTTAAAAGTATATATCGTAAGTTAAGTATAATGTATAAGCACTAGATGCCTACTGACAATGTTATAAAAGAAGTATCACTTCTTGTAGCCTTTGTATATATTTTTAAAAAATTGTCACTAATTTATTTTAATAAAAACAACGGTGTTCATGTTTCAGTATAAAACGATACTTGACTATATTTGTTTTTTAAATTTATATTAATTTTATCAAACGAGGTCATCGAATTCAAGCGCTAAATTCGGGATTTCTTTACGGAACATTAAAATAACATCACGGACCATCTTTCAACGAGCGCTCCGACCGAAAAAACAAATTCTTTGATGTTGTTTTAATGATTTCGAAAAAATAAAAAAAATTTTTCGATCTCGACAAATTCCCCAAATGTAAAATTTCGAGAAGTCGTTCGCAGATATTTGATAAGAGTGACATAACAACCGGTGAACATCGATCCAAGAGTGATCGACCTTGTATTCATCTCCTCCGAAAACTCTCACGCTGTCAATTTTATTTGTGAAAGAAATAAGAAAAGCTTTCAGAACCGGAAGGAAAGAATTGTCTTCTTTCTTTTTGGAAAAGGCATCCGTCTCCTATCGTTACCGATCATTCAAAAGGCTCACTCTTCAAAGGAAAGGAAAGAAAGAAAATCGTAGGCCTCACTCCCTTTCTCGAAAACACAACACACCGTTATCATGACAACTTTTTTTCCCCACGGGTTCAAATGTATAAGTTTAGTTAGAAAAAAATTTCACAAAACAGGAGGAAGGGGGTGGAGAGAAAATTCCCAAAGCGACCGACTTCCCCGGAAAATTATTACTTCCTGTAAATTATCCGATATTATTGATTTTTAATGATGGATTTCAAATTGACTTCACCACTTGCGTTTCGGTCCCTGTTTACGCCCAATTTTACTCCCTCAAAGCCTCGTATCACCTTTTCCATTACTTCATTAAACTACTCTGACAACTACAGGACAAAATGTTCGTTTCCGGTATCCCGATTCCCAGTTTTCACGTTTTGGTGCTCATTTAAAACGAAAGCTTTGACCCCGACGACAGGAAACCTATTTCTAAAATAACACCAAACGAATTCAAAACATCAGTCCATGATTTGGTTTATCTATGACTAAACTACAACCACTACTATTATAATTAATCGAGTTTTAGTCCCATTTTCCACTCTTGATCACAACAGGATCCGGGAGGAGGATTCGAACTCCCGACCATAACTTCGACAGTCGAGCATTTTAACCTTCACACCACAGACTTCCAGTTAATTGTGCAATATTTATGAAATGAATATTTTTTAAACGTCTAAAATGTATATCGAATGAAATGTCTATAACAGTGTGCATTACTTTTGAATTGAGTAAAGTTCCAATTTAACGGGTTGCTAGAAGGTAATGTGCCTATTAGGTAGTTCAAGAAATGAAACAATTTTCAGCACTTTAACTAAAAGCCGTATAGTCTATATTTTATAGTAACACCCAAAATTTATAGTTAGAGCTGGGGTTTAACCCCCTTTTCACCCCTTTTTTGGAGTATAACTGGATACGGAGGAGGATTTGAACTCTTATACGCGACTATAAATTCTTAGTCTGGCCCTTAACCACTACAGACCTCCCGCAACACAATTAAAAATATATATTTAGATAAATATTATATTATATATTATTTGTGGACATTAATTGATATGAAAACTTTAACGGTGGCGTTTAAAATTGATTAGGCAATTGGGAGTTTAACTACAGCCATTATAGAACAGCAGGACGACGATAGCGGCCGAACTTGTGCGCTAAATCCAAATGAGGGCTAAATCCACCATTGACATGGTCCCAGGTGAAGTGCTTGGAGCGCAACAGAGACAAGTGGAGGACATTTGTTGCGGCCCTATGTGCCTCTTAGGCACGGGAAATTAATATATATATTATAGAACAGCACACGATGTCTAACTACACATCCCAATTTAAGGAAACCCAAACTAGACAACAAAAGAGCATCTTATTGGAAAACTATGTCAGACCAGGTGTTTAAAGAAAAATTATTTTCGATTAAGTGAAAACAAAAGCAGTTTTAGATCAGACAAAACACCTCACCTAGGTAACAATTTCCCCGTGAATAACCTCTCTCTCGTAACCTGATGCTTTTATCTATTCAATTTTTACGAACGTTAAAAGCCCGAGGAAGCCTTTGAATAAAATATATCTGATCAGATAAGTCGTTAATATCAGTCAGGATTAGGAGAAATTGAGTGTCTTCCCATTCTCTCTCTCTCTCTCCGAAATTTCCTTTCTTCAAACCCTCTCCGGTTTTCCGTGGTTAACTACTTCCCTTCAACTTCCCTTAACTCAATTTAAGGTTTAGGTTTTCGTCTCATTATTATCGTCGCCATCTTCAATTCTGTTCGCCTTCTAATGAATCGAGTATAAGCACCAAAAACGAAGCCTACGCTACCACTAAAATTTTTCTTTTTTATGTCTAAACGCATTTCTTCAAGTCTGACTTTTAAATTATTGATCTAATGGGTTTCTCCAAAAGTAGGGAAGAGCGGGGTTGGGTCGGGAGGGGGTGGAAAAGAAAAGCTTAAGATAAAAAATAAATCATTGGGGAAATGAAACTTATGAAACTGATTTTTCTTTTTCAATAATAGAAACATCTGCGGTTTTCAGAAACAAAAATTCTTTTCGAATTTTTAGAAAAGGTGAACGACGGATATTCTGATCGCTGAAAAATATTCAAAAGATTACAGATCAGCAATCTAGATGTTGCTCATCATCAAATAATGAGCTATGAACGTGACGTACAAAAACAGCCAGGTCTTGATACACTCGCAGATTTAGAAAGAATTCATTTCATAAATATTGCACACTACCATAATACTTAATAATCGATTTCCTGCCACTGTCCTATTTATTCAACCACATTCACGTCTTGGTTAACATATTAAGAGACTTAAGAACGTAACTCTGTCTTCTGTCAAATACAGTTGTCTCTAATGCGAAATTTAGCTCACTATACGCCCATAAATAAGTTACAATATTATGAATAAATAAAATTTATTAAATAAATTCATTATTTTTTTACGGGTCATTAAAATTACTCCCACGGACTACGCTTTGTCTGGCGCCGGCTTGAACTAAACAGGTTTAGTAGTCCAAAACAGCATCTACAACATTCGACGAGCAAGAACAGCGATCAATATTTTCAGAAGAATATAAAAAACCAATTTTCCGAGACAGAAAAAAAAATTGGAAATGAAGGACACATGTGAAAAATCATAAATTTTACATTTTCAAATTGTTTTCCAATTCGATAAGAAATCTCTCTTCTCTAAGCGCCGCAAAAACAATTCCCGAATCGCACTAAATATCAGCGAAGGGCAATAAACTCCCGGCAGAGAAACCGCCCTTTCAAACCTCCCGACAGTGAAATTTCAAGGTTAGAAAACGCCACACACGAAAAATCCCCGGTTTCTTTACTTCCTCCATTTTTTTTTGTTAAATAATTACCTAAGCACGAAACGTAAAGTCCTTTTAAGACGCATAACTATAAATTACAATAGAAACTAACGACAACAACACCAGAGAGAGGAGAAGAAAAAAAAAGAAGCAAAGAACAAACAAACAGGAAAGAAAAACGAGAAAGCTGATTACGTGACACCGAACACAAAAGCACTGAACTTAGAAGAAATCATGGCCGGCTTTTGAGCGAACGGTTCCAACGTAAAAAAGCCCCAAACGCAGTAGGCTATGCACAATTATGACAATTCATCAAACGTTCGGGAACGGGAATATGAATGAGTTCCACCACGTTAAAAGTGGGAAAGATTCGATTCTGCTTTTAACTCCGTTGCCATTTTCTTAACGTCAAACTTCATTTGATAAGATGGCGAGCTTACAAAAGCTCCTGGCAGAATTAAATTGAATAAAAATTCCTTCAAAACCGTTTCTATTAGAAATAGAAAGTTGCCGTGGTCTACGCCCAGTCGACTCGTTCTCGGGGGAAAAACCTTTCATCTCCTTTTCTCCAACCTGATGAGGGAAGCTTTGAAACTTTCATCCTCCTTATGACTGACATTTATTTCAATTTCCACAAAACAAGCAAAAATTATTAGTCTAACTGTTCGAATTATTCCTACAAAAAAAAATCTCGAACGGAAGCAAGGGGTGGACATTAGATAACAAGAAAACCGAACGTGTACACTGTTCAAACAACATCCAAGAATCATAGGAAGAACGACAAGGAATCTGAAAAGACAAATACCCTTATGTCAATTTAGGGGACTGGATAAATAGAAAATTCAAAGGACACTAAACGATCGATGGTGATTAACAAAGCCTCCGCTAGGGCGCACCACTCGGGCCAACGCTTTCTATCAAAAGTTTTTTTTCTCTCTTCTTTCTTTTCTACAGTTCATTTCCGTGGCTTTCAGTTCACGTGTCATTTTACATTTATTATTTAATGCCAGGCATCCGTCGACCTTTTTCTCTTCTTCTTCTTCTGCTTTCAATGACTAATGGAAACAAAGGCTTTACTCTCGGATGAAGGAGATAGATATATATTAATCATCTCCGGGCAGCTAACCACTTTGAGAGCGGGTTAAAACATTATTAAATTTAATACGTGAGATATTTAATCAAAAAAATGGGTTAAGCTTGGGTTTCGTCTTATGTAAGAGAGATTTACAAAAAACAAGGTCCTTCTCTACGAATACAAAAATTGGCGGGTCACGTGACCGGGAAATAGGTCGAGTTTGGGGATTACGACGGTTTCGTTTATTTTGCGCTTTGTTTTTGCTTTTCTTCCTTTTCTTTTCGGATTCCCTTCCAAATTGTGGGATAAGGAGCTTTGCTCGTTACGACCGCGACCGATTAATCAAAGTGACAGAAAAGTAAACCCGGAAATGAACTTCACAAACTTCGGATTTCCCTGTTATCGCGCTCGCAGAAACTTCTCGAATTGTTTTTACATGTCAGCTTTAAATGACACTCACCGGGGATTTCTCCTGAAGGAGCTCCTCTTCCCTTCCCGTCGGTGCCCCACTCCTCATCTGGAATAAAAACAAAATTAATTATTTAAATTTACAAAAAAATAAATTTAATAACGACCACCACCCATTCCTGATTTAACAATTATTTATTATTATTGTGCATTACTATTGAAACGACCAAGTTATGTTTATGGTGAGTAACAACTAAAAACTTATCGACCCACCATCTCCACCGTACTCTTAACATCCTCTCCTAGTCGCAAACTAATCTATTCAAATGCGTCGTTCCCGAATTCGCATATTCCTTGTTCAAACACTTTTAAGATTCAAAAATTTAATTTCAACGAGGAGGCCGAGGTGCCCCCATTAATCATTCAAATTTTCTCCATCTATGGATTTATCGTATTTTCGGCGACTTCCATCTCCAACTACGGCACTCGGAAAAACATAAATGACGTTTCGTGGGGGGCGGGGGGCGGTATGGGGAGATCCTCTCAACGTTTTATTAACCAAAACTCGAAATGAACTTGGAAATGAATTATTTAATTTAAGCTGACTTTTCCCTTTCGCCTTTCCCAACCGACCCCCGGGGGAGATCCCAAAAGGTAAAATTTATTAGTTTAAAGGGAAATCTTAGGCGTTTTCTATTTTTCAGGGTTTTTCCCTCCGGGGGGCAGGACGTGGATAAATCGGAGAGGATACACAAAAGTTTGTCAAAAAGGGGTTTCCATGATTTTGAGAAACACTCCGAATGAAAGTAGTCGGTAATTTTTCGGCGGACACTTTTTAACAGAATCATCTTAATCAATACAACTAAACTAAATACATAATTAAGTTGGGTTTGGAGTCGATGACCACTGGAAAATATGAAAAATTTTTATCAGACTCGCGTTAAAAGAGACCTTGCAAAGCTTTCAATAAAAAAGTTCAAAAATTACACGCGTAAAACGAGTCTAACTACAAGGCCGGCCTATTAACCCATTAACGCCCAGGTATAGAAGTTGTGGAAAGTTTTTGAAATCCTTTTGAAGTCTGGCGTAAAAATCAAAAATGACATTTCTGTAAATTTTTTTCAAAATTTTTGCACGCTTTTCCGGTAAATTGCTGTCCTCATTTGAGGACACAGATCTAATGACACCAAAATTTGACTGTGACTCATTTTGTTTTAGTTGAAATTTCACTGATAAAGAGTTTTATGGGTTGGTTCTACAACACCTTAAGTGTCTGCTAATTTTTCTGCAGCGATACCTCCAACAGGATGTGAGGAAAATGATTTTTTATGGACCGATGCATTTTAGTGAAAATCATGCTGTTGTATCAAGAACTATTCTACAACTCCTGATTACGAAAAAAGTAAAAAAATTATACCAACTTATAAAAAAAAGATGGCTGTTGATGTCTTTAAAAATCCCACCAAAATAAACCAGAAAAGCATTAAAAAAAATCCTAAAGTCGGGGTACTCATTTGAGGACGCAGGGCGTTAATGGGTTAACTAAATACAAAGTCGATATTTGGGTTGACAAAGTGTAAATGTGTGCATTACTTTTGAAACGAATTCTTCTTATTATTGTGCATTATTTATGAAAGAAGGATCTGATTAAAAGTGCTGGTGGTCTTAATCCCGTTTTCACCTATTATTGGGTATAACAGGATGCTGGAGGAGGATTTGAACTCACGATCACTTCATCCAAGTCAGGAACTTTAACCACCACACTACTCCTCCCACAGATCTAGTTAAAAGCGTGTAATACTTGTGAAATGAACGGAAATTAATTCAAACGACTTCCGAATTTTCTAGAAAATAATCCGCGTAAAACAAGACCAGCAGATACAAACTTAAGACAATTCCCATACTTTTTAAAATAATGGGTTCGCAAACTCAGTGGCAAAAAGGCTACCAAAAAAAAAATTAAAAAGAAAAACATTTAAAGAACAAAGGTAAAAAAAATATTTTTAAAAATTTATAAAAACAAAACTTTTAAAAAATTTTCTTTTGTTTTACTTCCTGGGAAATTATTCGCAGGAACAGGTGATCTCAATTTTCTCTTTCTCCCTGGGCAAAAAATAAAATAAAATCGGCGAAACCTTCTTTGTATACACATTCAACCATTCATACCCTTTACGGCTTTTTGCTTTTCACAAATTTTCATTTAACCCCCGAAATTTCCCTTTTCCAAATCCGAAACAAAACCCAACCACGACCGGAAAAACTTTCAAATTTTGAATTCTTTTTTAATTTTTTATTAGAAATTTAACCGAATCCTATCCTCCAAACCGCTCCACAGCCTTCTTTGCTACACAATTTAAACCGAGAGAGGGGACTATGGGGATGCGGGGGATGCAAGAGATGCCTTTAATTAAACGATTCATTATTAAACCCGGAAAAACGTGATTTGTTCCTCAGGTTGCCTCAGTTAGAAATCACAAAGGAAATTCTTGGAAATTCCAATCCTTTGACTCCCCACCCCTCCCAAACCCACTCACTCCTCCAGCATCCCGATCTGCCAAAAACTCCTAAAATTTCCTCTGGGAATATGACTCTTCCATTAAACATAACGAACCCATTTTTTTTTCCTCTTTCAACACAAAACAGACATTTCGAAAATTAATTTTAACAAAATGGAAAAACAAAATTTGATTCCTCCGAAAATGATGAGTCGAGTCGGTCATTATGCCATTTCGTGATGAGTTTCACACAACCTGTTTGTTTTATCTGGTTAGTGTGGTTATTAAAGTTGGCGTGAGTCGAGAATAGAAATAAGCAATCATAAGCTAGGCGTCAGCAAATCATTTTGGGGGTGGAAAGCTCCAAACGAACAGAACCTTGTATTAAAGACACGTGTCGGATCAGTGGTTCATTATCATTTCCCACTCCCCATTAATAATAACGGTTATAACATTATTTAAATTAGGTCTCAAACTTCAAACATAAACATTCAAAATTATAATCTTAATTACTATTATTAAAAAATAAGTTTTATTAAAATTATTTATGTTTTATTTATAAACCTCGTCCTTATTATGAATGGGATGAAGGAAATGAACTTCCAAGCCCTTTGTGCATTATTTATGAAATGGATTCAGCCTTGGCCATGTCTCCTCCAGTTTTGTTGGAGGATAAACGCTTACATCTAGGAAGCACATCCTTGTCTAGGCGTCAGCATGGTGATGTGCATCTCCTTACATCTGCACCAAATCGGTGGTGGTACCAGCAGTAGCCGCTGTTCGAATTTCGTGTTCTGCTACTACTGTGTTTGTGTTCCTGGACGCCGACCTATTTTTAATGTTTCTAATCGGGATAACTCTTCTCGTACGATTTTCCGTATCAATTGTTCTTAACTGTCCATGTCTGTAGGGAGGTGAATGGTCTCCATCATGAGGCTAAACGGCCTCTACTGCGGGAAGTAAACAATCTCCGTAGGCGCGGTCGAAGAATTCGGCACCTTCGTACAGTGGAACTGTTTCGGGTATCTTAGCCAGGCACATTTTGACCTTCTGCGGAAGTTTTTCGGGTAAGAATTTGTAGGAGCCTGTCTGACACAGAGTGTCGTCTCAAGCGGTTTACGATTTATTACGATGTCCCGGACTAGTACGGCACGGGTATCGTCGAGAGCTGCCACCACATAACTGAATTTAGTATTGTCATCGTTGATTCTATAGAGATGGAGTTGTAGTTCTAGCTGTGCACACCACAATCCTTGATCCTTCAACGTTGCCGTGATGTTGATTCCAGGCCGCAAACCCTGTAGTTGAGCGGTATTGATGCCGTTCTCGACGTTAACAGCCTTCTTCAGCATCACAACACGTTGGCTACGGTGTCACTTCTACGTCACTTCAATCATAAAGCGTCCTTGCAAAAATCTTGTTCCTCATCAAGATGAATGTAGAATAATGACACCAAAACCAAAATGCAGTTGTGTTTATATTCATCAGGTAGAAGCCAAATGAGTGGATAGTCAATACCAAAAAGAAAATTTTTGGGAAAGGACTGAAGAGGTTTGAGGAATGAATACGGTGATATACAAAGTTGACCGGAGGAGAGCTGAGGGTTATTGTTTTGGAGAAGAACAAAGGATGCAGAGCTCTCTACCTGGCGACGGTACAGATATACAAAGTTATGTCAAATACAACCCACAGATACCAATAATTTCAGGTTCACCCACATAGTCATACTCCTCCTTCATATCCACAAATTCGTATAGCGATACGGACGATATTTCTTAATAAAATTTTTGTATTAAACCCAAACAAACTCCAACACCAACTAATTAAAATGTAAAATATTAATAAATAAATAAACAGGGATGGAAAAATTGAAATATTCCACCGAATCCAGTAGTAATGAATCGATATACATAATTATTCTGTTTGTTCGCTGACCCAGAAAACCGTTAAATTTTTAAAAAAACATTTATTTGTTTTTAATACGTCATCAGAACGAAATCCTATCAACTTCGGCTATGGAATAAAACAATGACACAGGATATCAATTCATAATATTACAGACGTGTTACTCCCACCGTGAAAAAGGTTTTTGGTTTTTAATCCCTCAGCTGTCACCCATCTCCAAATCGAAACACCAAATAATTATTGAACTGGACAACAGACCAACGACTTAATCTCAAGAGGGAATAACAGGAGTAGAGTTAGAAGGCTAACAGATAAAAAAAAAATGGGATAGAGATGTGTGAGGTAGTAAAAAGAGAAATTGAAGTCGAATAGATGACTAAGGGTAGTCAAAGGAAGATGAAAAATAGAAGAATACATAAAAACTGAATAATTTCAAAACTGTGGAAAACCATGAGAGAGAAGAGAGAGGAGGGAGGAGAGGGGAAGGAGAAAGACAATAAAAGGATCAGAAAGGAAAAAAACCTGAAAAGCATAAAAATTACAAGACGGACGTGTTTCAAATAGTAAAAACGACTCAAAGAAAAAGTTTCAAGGAAACAAATATCAAACTGCATCTAAATATTGCTTACCCCAACTCCCAAAAAGAAAAAGTTCAACAGAAAGCTCACCAAAAATAAAACGTATTACTTTTGCCAATTTATGTTACATAACTTTTTCTTTTGACATCGTTTTTCAAATCTATTTAAAAATTAACTTCCGGAAAATCCAAAACCCAATGAAGACATGCACTTTTGATAAACCGTTTTTTCGGATTCCGAACATTCGAGAATCGCTTTTCAAGATGGCTCCCCGCAGCATCTTGTGACCTTGTTTTTAAGCTCAAACCACGGTCGAGTTTTGTTACATAAAAAGCTTTTAAAACTATTCACAGTTTCTCTCAAGAAAGTGTGCAATATTTATGAAACGAGTCCTTGATAAAAGTTCATAAAATTATTTATAACTTAAATTATTCGTGTAAGTGTGCACTATTTATGAAAGATATGCATGTTACATCGAATCTTCAAGGCAGTTTGAATTATCTTTGAAATGACTACTTTAAGGAGGTGTGTGCATTATTTATGAAACAAGGTCTTGATAAAAGTGAGTCTCCCTATTAATAAACGTTGGGTTTGAGTGATGACAACGACCTGATACTGAACCTATGACGTCATTTTAGGCAAGCTTTTCTGGGACCATCAAATTATACTAAAATGGCTTAAGCAAACAAACTTCATTCCTGTTCTTAATATTAATTACAATTTTATTTATGCCGTCATAATAGCATGACGTCACGCTATTTTATACTATAATTATATTATACATATTATAATAATTTTTTTTTACCTCTCCTAACTACCATCTATCTTCAAGTACGAGACACCTTGTAGTTGGTCTAGTTGTGAGGGGATTGTGACTGGGGAAAGAAACTTTAGTCCCAGGGGCAGATATAGTAGCAAGCTGATTTTATATTTAGAAGATAAGTGGGAGAGGTGAGGACAGATAATAGGAAGTGAGGAGGGAGGAGAGGGGATATGGAATATTATAATTATAGCGAAGAAATCCTACAGAAGCTGGGTAAATCTCTGCTGAAATCTTAAATCAAAGAAAACAGCAAATTTTATATTAAAAGTCAGGTAAAGTGCTAAATAATTAGCCTCAGGTACATCAATATATTATTATTAATAATATATAATATAATCATACTTTATCTCGATGTAAGTCGTATATAATCATTAAATAGGCTTCTCGGTCACCGTTGTGTGGGTTCTTAACTTCCCGACGCCTGTTCAATTACCATTTCTTCGTGGATTTCTCATCCATAAAAATAAAAATAAAAATAAATAAATAAATAAATAAAATAATGAAATAAAGTATGCATTCAACAAGAAAACAGTTTCCTTCCTCAAATTTAATTTCAAAGACGTGACTAAACAATAACAGAAAATAATTTTCTCTCCCGACTATCAAAAGAATCCCAATTCCAACCTTCTTTCTACATTATACATAAATAAATCTACAGTATAAAAAACTCCTTTAGTAACTTTGAATTTTTCAAAGAGTTAATAGAAAAACGAATAAGAAGAAGAAGAGAAGGAAGAGGAATAAGAAAGAAGAAAAGAATTGAATTCAAATTTTTCTTTCCCCCTCGACACATAAATTGAATAAAACATAAATCATTTCGTAATAATAAAATTCAAAAACTAAATTCAAAGGTGGTCCCTGAATTATAAATGGCGGCTTAAGTCTAGACTATAACGAGAAGGGAGGAAGGAGGCTGTAGAAGATCAAAAATCCATGGTAGATGAGATCCAAAAACCTTCTCCTGATAGTCGACAAATACAAATCACTGCCCCCGAAATGCGAAACCTAACTTAATAAGTATATTCACACGTTTAATGTTAGGCATCTATCTAAATATTTGAAGAAGATACAAAACAAAATGGCGGCTTTGGTTAAAACGTAACTCTTATATCAAAACCCGTCTCCAACTAATTAAAAAATTATCTCCATCCCCGAAATCGTGCATCATTTTTGAAATTAATTTATTCTAAAGTTATAAAAACAAAATCACACCACTCTATATTATGATAATATTAATTACCTCACTCCTAAAAGCGTGCATTACTTTTGGAAAATGTGGGAGGAGTAGTGTAGTGGTTAAAGTTCCTGACTTGGGAGTTATGGTAGTGAGTTCGAATCCTCCTCTCGCATCTTGTTATACACCTCCAAAAAAGGATGAAAATCAGGATAAAACCCACCCCCACCACCACCACCAATTTTGAAAAATAAATTCTACCCCAAAGTGTGCATTATTTATGAAACGAACGTATCAAGAAAGTGAGTAATCATAATCACATGCAATTAAACTACTTAACAAATGAATCAACACCCAGAATCTCTAACTTAAAAATTTCTAAGTCTTTCTACAAGTGTGCAATACTTATGAAATAAGCATGAATTGTTATTGATGTCCCTCCCTCAACATCTACTCTTGTAACTTAAATTTATTCAAATTTAAATTTAAACCCAACCCATAGGATACAACCTCAACAAACAAATTTGAAGTGTTTAAAACATAACAAAATAATCAATAGATAATTGAACCGACCTGAACAACTCGGATAATCATCTTGATTATCTGTCAACACCGAAATTGATTCGCTGGTATCTTTAACACCTCTCTCAGAACTTCTTGGACTTTCGCAACATTCGCTACAATTGCTACACATTTTTCAAAAAGTTTTTCCAACAACTACTGACAAAGACCAAACAAATTATAAAAATTTACCGAAACACTTTTACTAAACAAATAATACCAACAAGAATCCTAGATAAATTAATTTCAAATTTCAAATTTGTACGGAACACTGACGGTTACTATTACTAATTAAAAAAAGTTCGAAATGATTGTCGAAATTATTACAAATAAATAACCGCGAAATTTATTACGAGAACATTCGCACAAATAAAAAATTCGATGAATCCCTCGATGACGAAATAAATTTATAAGCGATTAATTTAAATTTTATTTAAATTCTGGGAAGGAATTGATGAAAATGTGTTGTGAGCGTGTGGAGGCCACCTAAGAAACTAAATAACCTCCTTTCGAACGTGAGGTCGCAACTTATCGTACAAAGCTGCACTGCACATAATCTAACGTTTAAATTGCAGGGGCGGGGTTCTCGAAATTCACAACATCCCGCCACAGCTCACAGCGTTTTCCCTTTTTTTTAACGTTTTTATCATTTCCCTCCGATTCCTTTTCGGCTGGAAGATGACAAAACATCCGACAACAAAAAAATTTGGATGCTGTCGAAATGCGAATTACAAATAAAACGCTGTCAAAAATACAGTCTCGCTTTTAAGACATCAGAACCACCGTAGAGTCTCCCGAAGTAAATTTTCTTCTCAACACCCAACTTGACACTGGTTGTTAACCTATTCTTACTCAAGTGAGTCAATATGACTCATACAACATAACCCACATTTTTGTCTTTAGATATCACTAAAAACATAAACGAAGCCCTTTCTCACGAATAAACTCTGATTAACCAACACTTAATTGATGTGCACTATTTATGAAACGACCTTCTTGTCTTTTAACCTCCATTAAACCAACAACAGGAAATTCCCTTCCCTCATAAATAACTCTCCTAACCCAAACCAACATCATAACTCTGATTATAAGACCAATTTAACAGAACTGAGTCAGTTTTACTCATAACAATAAAACTAACGTTCCTAGCCTGAAGATTAATTTCAGAACCCTTAAATGAGAGATTTGTTACTCAAATAAACAACCCCGGCTTATAAATTACAACAAATAATTTTAAACGAGTCAAATTTACTCAGTCACAAAATTTGAAACGTCAATTTAAAAGTTTGAGGAAAAAAATTGACGGAAACATTTTTTTAAGTATATAAACTATCGCTGGGAAAATTATTGTGCAATATTTATGAAATGACTCGTGTGTCTTTCTGCTTCCGCCTGGAATCGACCAAAATTTGGTTCATTACTCAGTCCGTAAATCGAGTGTTTCCGTCACAAAAATTTGAAACGTCAAATTAAGAATTTAAGGGAAAAAATTGAAAATATTGTTGGAAACATTTTTTCCGGCACACAAACCATCGTTGGGATAAATTATTGTGCAATACTTATGAAATGACTCGCGTGTCTTTCTGCTTTCGTCAGGAATCGACCAAAATTTGGTTCAATAAATAAATTTTTGACAGTTATGAGAGATACATAATCGAGTCGACCCTACTTATAGTTGTTGATTAGCCACTTAGGCGCTTAACTAACTGAACTGAGTCAAATTGACTCAAGTTTTTTACTTGGAAAATGATAAAACAGGTATCAAAAACATAACCGACAACATTTTTATTAAGTCCTACGTTTGAAAAAGGCAAAAACCATATTAAATGAGTCCAACTGACTCAGTCCTTACGAAATTAAAGTGAACAGAGAGGAAGGAAAGACGGGGAGGGGAGGATGAAGAAGAACAACTTCCGCCAAAAGAAAACTTCGACTTATAACGATGACGATGTCAGGTAGATAACAGAAACCTGTCAATTTGTCAAACGCAATGACAAGAGCAACAAAGAACGTTAGCTCTTTAAGCACTCTCAGCTTTTCCATCGAGATCCAACATTTTGTTTTTGGCACCCATTTCCCGAAAATTTCCCTTCATTGAGCCCCAGTCAAGATTTCCAATTCAACGGTTGAGCGAAGCTCAAGAGCCGGAAGTAGATGAATGACCGTTTTCCTCAACGATCCTGCTTTTAATTGGTCACGGTGACATTGCTTCAACGAAACGGCAAATGATCTGATTCCAGTCAGCAGTGAAAAAGGTTGACTGTAAAACTATTCCCCGGGGAGGGAAACTGTTTCACCCCCAGATGGAAACAGCTTATTTGTATTTGAGAAACGATAAATAAAAAAGCTGAGTTTCTTATAAATAGTCAGCTATCATCCCGGATATATGTGCTGTCGTAAAAACAAATCGGTTCACCTTATTGGTTTGCATCCGTAAAAAAATTTAGGTCATTGGGGGCAATAAAAAAAGTCAAAAAACAGCTTTCGGGAGGGTGGGGGAGGATAGTGTTCCTTTAACCAAATTATTCTCCTTTCAGATTGTTTTCAAAAGGTTACCGGAAGTGATTTGATCATAAAATGGAAACCAACGTTTCGGTTTTGAGAATTTTTTGTTGTTGTTGCTATCATGTCGCCTTGAGTCTTACTTCTAACCGCAAATCGGATTTGCATTGGGAGAGAAAATCGAAGGTTATTTTCGATTCCGAGAAGTTTCTTAGACTTTAAGACTTGTTTTGTCTTCCGACATTTATGTTTTCATAAAAAATATAAAACGCCAAGAAAATATCTGCCGCCATTTTTGCCGTATCAGCAAAATTTTTGATGCGTGAAAAGAACTTTGGAACCCTTATTTCAAAACTTGAATATAACTCTAGATCTATCGCCAGAGCCAATTAGACTCATTTCAAATGTTAGATTTCTTTTATTTGCGTCAAATTTCTCTTTTCCAAAAACCAAATTTGTGGTTAAAATTTTTTTCGGCCATCTTGAGATAAAGAACATCTTTCCTAGTCCGTATTTCGACCGAGGGTTTGACTTAGGTTACTTCGAAACATCGGCTATAGGGTCACTACTTATGAATTTAAATACTCGTGTGTGCATTATTTATGAAATAAGTGATATGTTCATTAATCAGATCACGGTTAATGCTAAGTTCTGGAGGGACGTTCTGGGCTAGGTACGTGAAGACGTTATGAGAAGGTCGGTGGGGTAATGGTTACGAACAGAATGGAGGCCCCAAATTCCTGCGAGATTTGAATCCTTTCCTCTGTATGAAATTAATTTAAATAGAAAAATCTTTTATTTAAAACTATTAACGATTGGTTTAACTGTTGTTTAGTCATAAGAGTCAAATCGACTCACTTTCACGAGCAAACTATTCCATAAGCAATGAGAGATCCTTTCATTTAACGGGTTTCTGAATTTTTTGAGTTGATGAGTCAAACTGGCTCAATTCAATTAAAGTTTTATTTTCATCTATTGTGGGTCTAGCACCTACTATGGGGTGGATATGGGTTGTAACTAGAGAACGTAGTATCTTAGTAACAGGAGCGGAGAAAGGATGAAAGGGAACAACAGTGGTAAGTTAAAGTGAGTATGAAGTCAGGATCCGTGAATTTCCTTTTACTTACGTTCAGTCACTGCTACAGCAGTCATATGTTTTAGATTTATACTTCTGGTTTTTCCTCCCTCAATCAGACTCAAAACACCAACCTGTCAATCGCAAATTTTAAAAACCGAGGAAAACAGAGATTTCTCTGTTCGGTTGAAAACGAAGCGGGGCTACAGGCCACAGCAACCGCTAACTTTGAGCACTAATCGAAATCCATTTCCCACTTCTTCTAACTTTTTACTTCCACCCCTTTGACTTGGGTTTCAATTTACCTAAAATACGGTTTTTTCCAGCTTCCAAAGTCCCCCACACTCCTTCTCCTCAAACAGAGGAAAACCTTTTTACATTTGTCACGTCAAGTTTTTCTCTTCTTCTCGGTTTCATTTCCAGCGGTTGGTCATCTATTAACCGCATTTGACACGGGTCAGGGAACTTTTTCTTTCCTATCAAGGAACGACACATGATTGCGGCCCTTTTTTTTCGGATTGTCATGTTTTTTTTCCCTCCTCAGAACTTTAATTAACTTTAATGGTTGTTCGTGAAGAAAGAACCCGGGCCGACCTCCCCGTCGACATATCAAACAATAGTAATGAACGGTTTACGTTCCTTCCGAAACAACTTTTCCTTCTATCCGAACGGACTTTCTTCCATTACACCCATCCCCCTTATCTACTCTTCATCTCTCTAACCCTCTTCGATATTTTCTGATTCACAAAACCCACGCCCAAATTTACAAGATATTTAACGACCGAGCTTTGAAGTTGCATTGATAAAAGCTTTTTTTCGACGTTCACATCCGTTCGGACTTTTATTTAATGACAGGCGAAAATCGGTGACGAGGTAGAAAATGGAAAGACCGCAAATAAAATTTACCTTCGAGGTGCATGCAAAGCCTCCACATTGTCCATTGAGAGAAGGTCAACCCAAACCTGACGTCATTTTTAATTTCAGCTCATTTTCATAACCGATAAAACTGTACCATTCAATAGTCCATAAATTATTTTTCTATAATTTTCATTATCTCACATAACTCTTTGGACCACGCCAAATGTAACTTTCAAACTGTTGCTGCCGCAAAAAAAATTAAAAATCCAGGAATATGTTCGACGCGTGTGAAACCCGTCAGCAAACTATTCTAAAAGCGGAGCAATTTTCCAGGCGAACACCTTCCGGTTTCCCTTCCGTTTCCCCTATTTCTCACTTCCTTTGATTCTATTTTAATACGAGTAGATATACCGCCGGTCCTCCGCTATTTATTTTATCTCATTCAATAATTTGTTTCCTTTTGTCTTGTAAACAAATGTCTGTCTGTCTATCTCTCCCTGGATCTGGAGCAAACCAACATTTGTTATTTATCCTAAATTCAATTAACTCCTTAGTTTTGTGTCTGTATTTAGAGTAAAAATTATGAGTATTCTCATTTCATAATTAATGCACACCTTTATCAAGATTCTATTTCATACATAACGGACACCATTAAGCTCGCTGCCTTATTGATCATGTCCAAGATTTTGACAGCAGTATGTAGGACGTCATGAATGCAGGTTACAATTAATTGGTTCATTCGTTTCATAAGTAACGCACACTTTGGTGAGGGATTTATGTCTTAACCAATGTCCTCTGCTTTTTGTTTTTGTTTTCGATCAGACTATCTTCGGAGAGCGTTAGTTTCAACCACTTTTCTGTCTTCTGGTGTTTTCTTTATCTCCTCTTTTCTGACTGTGTTCTGTTTCTCACTGTTCCGTCCATTTTGTTCCTGCTTTCAGCTTTCATTTGTCCCGAAACTTGTGTTTCTACTTTCTTCTTCAGGGTGTCTTGTGTTTGTATGTCCTCTGTTGTGATTCCTGCTTCTTTCAGGTTTTTCTCAATTTCCACGAACCATACCGGCTTTGTTTTTCTGTTGGGGAAGTGTTTGAAGACCCAGCTGGTCGATCTTCCTGAGTCCATTCTCGCCAGAACTTCGTAGAAGACGATTTCTATCTTTCCGGTTACGTTAGTTATCTTAGGTATATTTTCCTGTAGTTCGTGACTGACTGTGACATCTCCGATATTCGTTGTTTTCGTCCATTTTGTTCCTGTTTTCAGCTTTGATTTGTCCCAGAAACCCGTGTTTTCTGCTTCCTTCTTCACGGTTGTCGTATTTGTATGTTCTCTGTTGTGACTCCTGCTTCTTTCAGGTCTTTTTTCAGCTTCTAAGAACCATGCCGGCTTGGTTTTGCTGTTGAGGATTTGTTTGAAGACCCGGCCGGTGAGTCTTCTAGAGTCCATTTTCGTCAGATGTCTGTAGACGACGATTCTCTTCTTCCCGGTTTGGTGACGTTTCCTGTAGTTCGTGAACGTGATATCTCCGATATTCGTATTTACTTTGACAACTAACATCCTCTTCTTATTAATAAAATTAATTCATTTTATAAAATACATAATATAACAAATTTATCAATAACATAAATAAATTTACTATCTGATAAGAAATTTGATACACCCCCTCACGTGACTTCAATTAAATCGTTTTATGCTAACAACAAAAGAACCATTAATAAGACACATTCCAAACCTAAACAGTGTTTGTTTCCTGACTCTAACAAACCCAACTATCAAATTTGATCAAAATCGATTCGCAAATCCCTGAGTTATAATGGCACATACACCCAAACAAACCCATCCATCTCTACATAAACAGATCACTTCAACTTAGGACAATAGTTCCACCTCTAATATCCCACCGAACGCAAAACAATTCAAATTAGGTTTCCACTGATGCGAAACAAATAATCTCAGGTTAGGAAAACCGCAAAACGGACCGACTGAAAAACTTTTTCCCTACTCCATAGCCTCACCTTCAAAACGATAATTAAAAATAATGTGAAAAAGGAAAATTCAGAATTTAGGTTTAAAGGGTTTTCCATGTTATGGTTTCAAGTGGAATGATGAAAGAGGAGGAGGAGAAGAAGAAGGAGAGATGGACGGAGAGAGGGTAAGTTGTCTAAAACGTTAAGAAAATTATACAGTCTCGGGTCGAGAAGGCTATTTACAGAACGCTTTTAAAAATTTCTCAAAAACATTTCGAAAGCGGGGAATTGTGGGTCAAATTTTTGAGCTTAATCAGCGGGGGGTCGAACACATACAAGGCCTTGATCGCCAAAAACAAAATCATTTATAATATGACACAATTTTAAATAAGATATAAAGAAATTATGTAACGAAAAAAAAAAATATTCCAAGCCAAGAGTAATTAATTCGAAACAAGAAATTTAATTACAATTTAATTAGTTTTGCCTAATTTTAACCTGAATATTAATGACTTCGACCTAATTTTGAAACGTCAAAATTATTTACATAAAAACCTTTTTTTTGTTGTGGAAAGGACTGATGAAACAAAAAATTATTTTTCCATCAGGACCTATTCCGAAACTCTCTCAAATTTTAAATCGGCGAAGTCTTTCTCCGCCATCAAGCTTCCCCCACCCCCACCCCGCCGCAACTTTCTGAATTAAACTCATTTTAAGGGATAATGTGGTCACGACAGCGTCATAAATTACCTGCTCAGGCTGCATTTTCGAGGAAGTTCATATTTTTCTAATTATCTCAACTTACTTTCCTCCCTTCTTCGTAACATCCTTTTCTCCCAAAAGACCGCCATTTTCAAACATTTTAAATCAGCTCAGCTTCAACTTGGGCTTGACAGGTTTCATTCTTTTTTTGGGGGGGTATGCTAGCATCTAAGCTAACAAAATCCAAAATTTATAAATTTAAACGTCAGACAGCGAGGAATCTGATTTTTATTTTTGCGGGAAATGTGTATCACGAAGTCGGCTACAACTCAAGTTGAAACGAGAAATTTTTTTTTGTGGAAATAAGTTTTGAAATGATTTTAATATTGACAGTTTCGACCGATTTTCGTGCTGTCGGAATAGAATCAGACGATAAGAAAGCTTATCCTTATCAATAGTCTAACGTTTTTCCGACAGCTCTGATAACTCGTGAGTTCGCATTTATTTTTAAATTATATTTACAAACTCAAGTTTTATTGTACGCTTGCGCACCTCGATTCTTTCCAAGTTTCCTCTTGTACATTACAAGGGAATTAAAAAGCCAAGGTCAACCAAATTTGTGATTACAAATACACAACAATCAAACAATTTCATGGATTGTGATTTGTGTTGTAGAAAAAAAAAAATAAATTCAGCTCCCTTCATTTTTCAGTCCAAACAAACCACAACTTCGTTTGATAAAATTCCAATTACTCAGGAATTGTAAAATTCAGACATTAAAAAAATCACGACAGCACTCTGCCGTATACGAGAAAATGTAACGACCTCCACGGAATGACCGAAACCGTGTTAATGAGCTAACCTAACAACCTCAGCTAACAAGTTTTCTGGAAAAGATGGGCAAAGAACGGTGGAGAGGAGGCTGGGGAGAAAGGCTGGGCTGAAAAGGTGCACATATCCCGGTTGGATTTCATTTTGTCACGGTAAGCCTTTGTTGAGGTTCACGCAAAACATCCACCTTTATTATTTACGTAGGATCAACTTAAAACTGACGTGTGGTGTTTATGACTGGCAACTCTGATTCCTTCATCCCGGGATTTTTTATTTTATTTTATTAAATGAGTCACGAAAAGTGACTAACCAGATTTTCAAACACTTCCTCAACGAAAAAACCAAGCCGGTATGGTTCTTAGAAGCTGAAAAAGACATAAAAGAAACAGGGGTCACAACAGAGGACATAAAAAGGCGAGACTCTGAAGAAGAAAGTAGACAACATGGGTTTCTGGGACAAACCAAAGCTAAAAACAGGGAAAAATGGACGAAAACCACGAATATCGAAGATGTCACAGTCACGAACTACAGGAAAATATACAAAAGGTGACTGACGTGACCGGGAAGAAGAGAATCGTCGTTTACAGACACCTGACGAAAATGGATTCAAGAAGACTGACCGACCGGGTCTTCAAACACATCCTCAACAGCAAAACCAAGCCGGCATGGTTCTTAGAAGCTGAAAAAGACCTGAAAGAAGCAGGAGTCACAACAGAGAACATACAAATACGACAACCGTGAAGAAGGAAGCAGAAAACACGGGTTTCAACAACGACTATCGGAGATTTCACAGTCAGTCACGAACTACAGGAAAATATACCAAAGATAACTAACGTAACCGAAAAGATAGAAATCGTCTTCTACGAAGTTCTGGCGAGAATGAACTCAGGAAGATCGATTAACTGGATATTACTCAACAGGAAAACAAAGCCGGCATGGTTTCTAGAAGCTGAAAAAGACCTGAAAGAAGAGGGTCACAACAGAGGACATACAAACACGAAACACCCTGAAGAAGAAAGTAGAAAACACAAGTTTCCGGGACAAACCAAAGCTGAAAATAGAAACAAAATGGACGGAACAGTGAAAAACAGAACACAGTCAGAAAAGAGGAGATAAAGAAAACACCAGAAGACAGAAAAGTGATTGAAACTAACGCTGTCCGAAGATAGTCTGATCGAAAACAAAAACAAAAAAACAGAGAACATTGGTTAAGACATAAATCCCTCACCAAAGTGTGCGTTACTTATGAAACGAATGAACCAATTAATCGTAAACTGCATTCATGACGTCCAACATAGTACTGTCAAAATTTTTAAAGACGAAGAGATAAGGACATCATGAAAGTGTGCACTACTTTGACATTAAAACAACCACGAGAGCGAGCACACTTTGGGAACAGAGTATCAACAAAATGAACGCACCACCTCCAAAATGAGTCATTCACCAAACTGTGCATCACTTTTAAATCAAAACAGGCTAATCCATATTAGCCATCCTCCAAAAATTTTTCCCAAGAATCTATGTCAAGGTTATTACAAACTGCCAAACGTAAAAAATCCTCAATCATTGTCTCGCAGACCTCCCAGTGATAGGTTACGATCCTCCAAATCAGGTTTAAAACCATAATCACCGACCTCTCAATCGTTTTTTACGCCAAAAACCTCGATATTTCAAAACTGTTATTGAACTGAGTGTTCAGCCATCAACCAAATTTCAACAAACAAATTCTCAAAAAATATATAAGCAATACTAAAACCTAAGAAATGTTCACATCTTACGACAGGAAACATCGTTTTAACATCCCTCACCTCAAATTTTGAAGAAAAAAAAATTATTTTGAGATGGATGTATGATATTAACAAAAAAAAGGATTATTTGTAATTTGATGATATTCTTCTCTATCACAAGTTTTCTTTGTTTTTGCAAAATTCCATTTTTTCCCTGAAAATCACAAGTGTTCGTGTAAACAATCGAACAAAATTAAAACACAATCAAATATCAGATTTCAATAACCTTGATGTCGGAAGTCTGAATAACAAAAATTTTTAAAGCCCATTCGAAGAATAACCTAGATATTTCCAAACACAAGCAGAATATCTTCTGTGAGAGAGAAAAGTTCTTCATCCCCTAACCAACCCCCGATGGAACCTAAAGCTCTGGGTAATTTCACACTCCAACGAACTTCACAATAGTAATAAGAACGAACAGCTTTTTTGATTTTTATAGGTGTGGACACATCTTCCGGCTATAAGAGAACATACTTCACACCTTATATACCCCCCTTCCCCCAATTTGAGTCAAAATCCCTAAAAACGGCCCTCATTATAAATTAAATCACTTAATAAACCTCTCGTGAATTATTTAAAGAATAATTCATCAACCGTCCGGAAAAGCCGGGATTCAGAAGGGGGTTGATAAGAGAATAAGAACCACACCCTTAACTTTGTCAATGACCTAGATAGACGAAACGGGGCTTTAACCCGAAAGCTTAACGTTTCTTCCCTTTCTATCTCTTCCACTTAAACGGGGATGAGAGAGGGTAAATTTTTCTTCTTCTTAACTTTGAACAAGGAGAAAACGTGGCCTGAAAATGTTAAGAGATTATTTTATTTTTAATTAAAAAAATGGCAGAGAAGGATTTACAAAAACGTTTAAGAGAATACTAAGTTCTCATTTTCCTCCCCTTACCACCCCGCCCAACCCACCCCCAGCCTTCTATCTTCCATTATTATTTTAGTTTCGGTAACCGAGCTTTATATCCTTGCGTGCCTTAATTTGAAATTTAGCCATGTTCTCCGAGCTGGGGATGAGGGGCGGGGATGAATGAGAGGTTGAGATTTTTAAAAATCATCACGTGTCGTTATGAATCTCGAAAGAAAAAGTCTCTTTCACCCTTAAGTCTTCTCCTGCAATTCGTCTTCATCCCCTATTGTGTATACGACTACCCAAAACCACGCCAAATAGAACCTCTCCAACTCTAAACCTTGGATGAGGTTTTCCACATCTTCCAAGAACGCCGCCTATAATACAAATAAAAATCATTCCCAACAGGAAATGGTTCCTCTTCCAAATATTTCGGTTTTCGTGACGATTTCAAGAAGTTTCTGACCTCGCCCCGACCCAATTTTTCTGCACAAACTCACTGATTCCCGGATTTTTCTTCTCAAAATCAAATCTTCAGAAAATTCAGGGATTCTCACCCTCCCCGGAGAAAATTTAATTCTACCAATGGACCGCTGCATGATTTTCTCAAAACCTACACCCCCAATCCTTCTCAAATGAGCTAATTTGACTCACACGAAAATCAAATAAACAATTTCGAGCTTAATGATATTTAAATTTCATACGAGTCAAACGGACTCAGTCAGTAAATCTAGTTTCAATAAAGCGGTGTCATTATTTCCTTTATGACTCAATTCTGATGATCTCGTTTCAGCTTCAAACATGAACTCATTTAAATTCTCGTCATCCTCCGCTCCACAAAAATTTTTAGGGCCGTTAAAAAAAGTTGAAATGTTCAAAATCAAATTTAGGCGTTTTTGATAATTACCCTACTTTTATTGACACGCGTTTTATTAGCTTTTAAGAGACATAAAAGACCAAACGAGATTTGTTAACACCAGATTTAAGAAGTGAGCCCACTTGGCTCCTCTAAATTTTTATAGCAACTTTTATTTAAATTACAAAAATTTTTTCGTTCGAGTCAAATTAGCTCAATCCAATAAAATTGGGAGTTTAATTAAAAATTAATACGCATCATCATAAAAGAGTCATTCTAAAAGTACTGCACACTTTTCCGAAAACTGTTCTCTAACTAAAGCCCATTTTTATGTTTTCTGTTTGTATTGCCACCCAACCAAACCCCACCCAACTTCCCTTCCAGATTAATTTGGGAGTACAAATAGGCACATAAACAGAATCCATAAACCCAGACTTCAAATACTCCCGTGAACATGTTTCAAATTTTTGAACAAAATTTTCCTCAAGGCTAACCTATAAACACCGAAAAATTTCATAGGAGACCTAAGTATTATGTGAACCGGAAGGTAATATATATATTACGGTAAAAGTGATAAATCGGGCGATAAAACCGGCGATTATTCATAATCACCTTCTGATCTTGATAAAAATGACGAACTCCTTTGTATTTATGCTTCTGTCACTTTTCTGACAAAAGGCAAGGAGATGTGTTCACCAGTAACAGTGAACGAACCTTCCAACAAGATGCGGCGAATACAAACTTCGACTGAATTCTCCATTACGAATTGAATATTTTATAAACTAGCCGGTAAATGTGATAAATTTGTCACAGATTAGTTGGTCATTAAAAATAATCACCGGAAATTGTATATATTAGTCTGATTCATCGCTTTTACCGTAACATATTTATTAGACCTTCCTCAGTGTCTTCAATCTTCAAGTAAACTTATCCCCGTGTCCTAGAATTTGAATCGCCAAAATTCAAAACCCACAAAAACTATTTTAATTAACCCAAAAGGCCAATCAGCATTATTTGTATAAAATATTTGAACTGTTTCCTTCCTTCTTTAATTAAACAGAATCTTGACACGTGGAGCTTTCAACTTTTAAACTTTTGACAGTTGCCCGAGAATGTGAATGTCACATGGAGAGAGAAAGAGAAGAGAGAGGAATGGGGGAGGCAGAAAAAATATTGTGAAAACGGGTGTTTCCCCCAAGAAAAAGGAGGAAAAAAACTGGAAGCAAACTGTATCCCTTGAAACTCGATCTCCGTTAAATACGGAGGATGCGTGATCCGATGAAGGCGATCTCTGACGGATCAAATCTTAACTAACCGTTCACCCCGATTGACCCAGAACCGAAACACACAACAGGATAGCATTACTGGAAATCGAATTTTATACGAAACAATTAAGATAATGGAAATGATGTGCGGTGAAAAATTTTTCTGCCCCCCTCCACACCACCACCAAATTTAATTCAAATTCAAATTCGCCAAAAGTGACTTTCACGCTCAGCAATGACAACAAACCTTGAAATATTAAACCGAATGCAAATTCGCTGTCATCACGTTTTCACACATAAGAATTAAATTGAATTCATTTCCTTTGTGAAAATGGAAAACATGTTTTCCACGAGTTGGATAACCTGCCTCATAATTGATTTCGTTTTTTCTCACTCAGCATACCGACAGCATTTCCACGAAAAATAAAAATGAAAATCCCTTCATCTTTTTATCAAAGCAGAGTAAATCTAATCTTTGCTCCACCTTCTGTCGGGGGGGTTGGGGAGTGGAATTTGTTACCTCGCCCTAACTTCAAACACAATTCAGCAATAAAAAAATTCATCAAATTTCTTTTTTAAATTGATTTCCCATCAAAACAAATTTCTGTAGGCTGTACCACACCCCGGTGTCACGCCTTATTCAATTTACCACTTCTTCTAAAAACCCATTATGCCCTAAACATCATACCGATAATATTTGATCCACGACAAATATACCATCAATTTCTAACCCCCCCCCAAATCATTTCGGTTTTCTCAAAACCAAAATTCAAATTCGAAATTTGTTCGTAACAGAAGCGCAAAAGTGAGACATCTATCATCACAACCGAGAACTACTGATACGAAGAATATTCTCTAATTATTTTTATTTACAAATGAATGCCTTGTGGGTGGAGGAGGGGGCCAAAATTTGACAAAATATCTACTATCAAATATAAAACAACCGGAAATAGATAAAAAAAAGGTTTCGCGACAAATATTTCCGGTTTTGGGGACAAAAGGTGGAATTGAAATTCGTTCACCTCCACAAGACCCAGGTTATTCTTTTTCTATTTTACATAACTTATGTTTGTTTATTACGAATTATAGATAAATAAATAAACGATTATCTACTAAATAATAAAACAACCTTCACCTTCTCTTCCGAATTTTCTTTTCTTTTTACTGCTCGACTGTTTCGGGGCTGAGTTCGATGACGTTTGACTCTTATCCTTGTTCTTCCATCGAATCCCCAACATGTCTATGCCTTTGATTCAAATTTCGACTCCCGAATTTCGAATAATACAAACCACCGCATTGTCGAACGGAACGAAATATCGTTCAGTGAATACACACAAACACACACACCGAGAAAAGACACTGTTTACGCGATTCTAAGCAAAAACACCCTTTTTCCTCCGTTCGGATTCGAAAAAGGAATTTTCACGGCTCGAACGTGTAAACCGTTACCACGCGTGCGATTCCCGATCGAAACATTAAATTTAAATTTATTTTTGATTTTATCGTTGCGTTTAAATGAAGGAACCGAAAAAAGACTCTGCCCGTTTCGTCAATGAAATTTTCTATGTGAGAGTGCCGGATATTTTGTGACGTCATCGTCCTCAGGAACAAAATTTGTTCCAGAGATGGAGTCTGCTGAAATGAATCAAAGCACGAATTTCCCTCACGAGTTGAACCGCTAAGAAGAGGATGAGCGTTCATAATCGAAACATGAGATGGATGACGGGTTCGAGGACGATATCCGAGCACAAAATCGATAGAGACATGCCCTCTTTCGCGATTCTAAAATGCGTTCTGTTTGTTGCGGGTACGCGGGAGATTTTTCGGGCCACGTTTTTCTCGAGATGATTTTTAGAAAATTTTCCCTCCTTACCAGGTCTTCAACTATTTTCTTTGACTTAGGGTTAACGACCAGGGTTTCTTCTGAATTTTAATTCTTTGACACCTCTTAGAAACTTTTTACCTAATGCCGGGACAGGAAGTCCGCAAAATATGCCATTTGGATGAATTGTGGAGGAGGTTATGATGTCTACGAAGAGAACTAAAACAGGAACTAACAACGACCTACATTTAAAATGCTTGCGTTTTAATTATAGGCTCCAAGTTAAGTTATTAGCATCAAGTTCCGAAATGATTTCTCCTACCAACAGCCTGTCCGAACGCATCCTCATGGCTATCGACGTTGTTTCGAGTTCTCGTATTCCTCCGCGCATTCTTATTTCACTTTTCCTACCTCTCTTCACTGTTTTGATACTAATTTCAGTGGCGCTCATTATCTCAGAATCGCATCGTACAGGAGAAGTCGATTAGCGATAAAAAACCAATTTTAATGGCGTTTTATTACCTAAACCATCGGTTACAGATGGCTGATGTCGACTTATAATTTAGGGCTGGCCAAACGGAAACTATTATAGCGGTCAATGGTTTGAGAGTCATTACGGCCAAAACTACCAACCAGATAAAACTAGAAATAAATGAAAGGTTGCTTACCTCCAGAATATTGCCGCTTATCCACTCCATGTAGGATTCTTTGGATTTCTCCGGCCTCGCTTCCGCTTTCGGTGTCAGAAAGAGTTTGGGCTCTCGAACCGGGTTTCGTAACAAAGTACGTTTCGCCGCCTTCTCTAAGTTTCGAGTTGCTGTAGAGTTCGTTTTCGTGTATTATGCCCATGTTCCTTGACGGTGACATGGGTTTCGCCAAGTCTTCGTGGAACGGTGATGCTCTATGGGTTTCGACTCCGGCAATCCGTCCATAGTCTGATGGTTTTTGACTTTGAATCAGATTTGCGTTTTCTTTATTTCGAAGAATGACCCCGTACCCGCTTCCATCGATTTCCCTTGGAAGTGGAGGAAGCGGTCTTGAAGCGCTTGGATTTTCCGAATATTTTGTCGGAATGTTTGGGAGGAAAACGTCCGAATCGGAGCTTAACTGCTTCTCGAGAGGTCTGCTCACTCGAGATGGCATGTTTGGACCGTTTCTGTTCGTCCAATTCGCGTTGTCTGTTTGATCGAAACTAACTCTTTTAGGAATGTTAGAAGAAGATGCATCCATGTCTTCAAGAGATGAGTTAGAAACGTGATTGCCCTGGTAATCTTCGTAGTCTTCGCTGGCTCTTTTATAAGAATCTTCTTTCGAACCAGATTTACTTCTTCTTCGGAAGAAAGGAATTTTCGAGATACTAAAGCCTTTCTCTTCTTTCTTTCTTTTTCCATCCAGGTCCGATTGTGAACTAGTCGGAGTTTCTGGTGACTTCTTCACCACATCCGAACCAGCTTTTTCACGAGTTTCAACTCTACCATTCTGCTCTCGGCGCATTTTCTCATCTCCTTTTTGATAAATCGGACCGATCGTGCTTCTCTCCAAAGAATTCCTCTCGAAAGCAGACCCGTTGTCGGTTTTCTGTAACAGTTCTTGCTCTCTAAGCGATTCTCGCATTTTCTTCTGTCTCAAACGTTCCCAAAACACAGCTTCGATTTCGCTGGCAGAGAATCGTCCGGAATCTCTATTATCATAACCTCTAGGCGATGACTGACTACTTCTTCGTATCGCCGCCATTCCGCTGTTAACTTTATTATTCATGAGTTTCGGATGTTTGATTCGTAAATGACCTGCTTCTGAACGTCAGTCTTGGGTTCCCCTGGGTAACCCCTGAACCCTTCTCTGGTCAAACTTCGTGTTCTCAGGTGATTCCTCTGGAAGTTATCATTGTAAACGTTTTCTGAGTCAGCTCTGGGCCGAACATTTCTACCGAGGGATCGACCACGTTCCGGAATAATGTTTCTCTCGTGGTCAACGGGCACAGAGCGTCTTCCGCTAAAATATCCAGGATTCTGGTGTTCTTTAAAAAGAGGAGCAGACACTCTCCCAGATGGTGGGTAATTCATCTTCCTTCTTTCCACGTAATTCTCTAAAGTCAAAGATGTGTTGGGTAGTCCGTTGCTGTTCTTCAACGGTAACGAATTGGGCCGTGCTTCCTTTCTCAAGATGGCTGTTTTAAGAACTAAATCTCGAGTTTTGGCCACGGGTGGCGGAAGCGAGGATGGTTTTTGGATGCTTTCTCTCTCGAACTGAGGCATCGAATTACATTTCAATACAGGAGGACTGGATAAAAATGCCGTCTCCCGAAGAGCAGACGGAGATCGCTTATGACGAGATTCGTCTCCGCTTAATATTTCATTGACATCCGAGTTTTTCAATTCTTTCGAAAAAGTTTCCAGAATTTCTTCGATTTCACTCTGATCCGTATCCGGCGTTATCGGTTCGACTTCTTCTCTTATCTCGTTCGAGTAATCAGGTTTAGGAGTCTTCACTTTCTTAGACAAATTCAATTTCTTCAGAGATTTTTTAAGAGATTTATGAGATGCGCTTTGATAATCCTCCACCTTTTCCGGCTCTCCTTCTATGATCCTTCTGTCAACTTCCGCTTCTTCTAACTTTTTCTCTGTGTTCTTATCGAGAGTTGGTGCTACTTTGATCAAATTTTTACCGAATTCCACGTACTTCTCGTATTCTATGTTGTTTTCGCAGCGACCTGTCACACTCGGTAGAGGCGCTTCGTTGGCTAGCGGGATATTGCAAGTTATGACAGGACGTTCCTTTGTGATTAATACCTTCGCTTCCTGGCTTTTGAGGTAGTAGGGTAGCGTTTTTTCTGTTGTATTGGCAAGGTCTGGAGGAGTGTCCAGTTCTTGTCCGATGGCGGGAGACTCAAATCCCACTTTGATTTTCAGAGTTTGAGGTCGCTTTACCACGTAGTTCGACAGCCCGATTTCTTTTTCTTCTTTAAAAGGATTATCCGGTTCCGTTTCCGGGCAGGACTTTTCTTCCGTTCCCGACTCGGAATTCTGTTTCTCCTGAATTTTTCTCAACCCCTCTTCGTAAAGCTTTTGCAACGCGCCCTTTTTGTTCTGATTAACCAAATTATCAAAGCTCTTAACTGCCTTCTCTACCTTCTCCTTTTGTTCTTCCTGTCTTTCTTTGTCTTTTTCTACTTTTTCAACTTCCGGTTCTTTCTCCTTCACCCCTAAACATTCCTTATCCTTCGGCTGAGTTTCAGCATTCGCTTCTGACTCTTCAGCAACGCTTTCCAACTTTTCTTCTTCGCTCTCGAGCACGGGCAAACTAACGCTAGTTTTGTACCGATCAATTTTGTCTTCGGTATCTCGTTGCCTGAAATCAGTCTGCGGAACGATGTACACGGTCTTGTGGGTTATGACGGTTTCCTCCGGCTTGGTAGGGAGGATCCTCCGAACTGGTACAGGAGGCGGAACGGATTTGTTTCTAGTAGTAGGCTTAGGAATGGATCCCTCGTTGGGTTGCTTGCTTTCGAAATTACTCGCGGATGCACTTTCTTTGTTTACACCGGATGTGGTTATGTCAGACGATTTTCGTACACTCAGTGAATCATATTCGTGTTTCTCGATTGTGATCGATTTACTTTTCTCTTGCACTTTTTTATCTTTTTTTATTTTACGCTTTTCTCGTTTTTTGATCTCACCGAATTTCTTTCGACTTTTTATCTCGATATAGTCCTCGCTTTCACTCGTGTCGATTTGTCCCTCGAAACTCCTACATCTTTTTAATTTTTTCGATTTTTTAACTTCTTCGTAATTCGATTTCCTGTCTCGCGTTGATTCGGTTGCACTGTTTTGCTTATTCTGTGAGGTCTTACCGCTTGAAGTCCCTCCGCAGAAACTGCTACTCCTTTTTGGCTTATGAGTGTTTGGATACCTGACGAAAGCCCCTTGTTGTCCGTTTCTATCCGAATTGAAACTAGCACTCCTTTCCAAAAAGCAAATTCTCTCTCTGTTATACTTCTCGATCACTTCATCGTCAAAATCGTTTTCCAAATCGTGCAATAATTCTGATTCTGTCGGACTCGGGTTGTGTTCCAACCTGTGTTCTAGCTCCTCTTCATACGATCTGAAGACTGGCGGACTTTCTCTCGCGTTATTATGATTTATGTAATCAGTTTGTTCGTCCGAGGCGAGTTTTTTCGAAGACGTATTGATGGATTTGATTGTAAAATTTTCGAATCAGATCCTTTTAGTGCTGGTAAAAGGAGCCGTTCTCGTTTCTTCTTCTGCCTCTACGATGCGGCCTGGAAATGAGATTAGACCCAAATCAATAATCAGGAGAACTAGAGTGACTTCAGAGGTTTCAAATCACATACAACCAAACAAGACTGCATTCCTTACAAAATTGTGCATCACTTATGAAATAAAGACTTGCCCACCGAAATACCATTACTCATTGTTAAATAAATTTACAGTGGAGTCTGGTTTATGACATAGAGTAAATAAATAGGAGTGCGAAACCAGGAAATCTGTTAGTAAATATAAATAAATAAGATAAGTGAGTATTATTTACTACGGCCTTATTCAGCGCATTATAAAACTGAGAACATGTTGCTGATTTAATGAAGGCAACGAGACTTGAGTAGAAGGGAATTCGTTAATGGATATAAGTGTGCATTACTTATGAAAAATATTCATCATAAAATTGTGCATTTATCAAAGGTTAAGTGAGAACTGTCAAGTGAGAGAAAATGAAGTTATAATCGCTCTTCTTCCTCTTTCAAAGTATGTTGAAAGACAAAACTAGAAATTCTAGGTCTACAGGAAAGTTCTGTCTGATAATGTTACAGTTAATTTAAACACGTTTGTGCATATTTGGCTCTCCGTTTGATATATACTGACCTAAAATTCATATTAGTGTTCAATAATGACGACTTACACAGTTTACTTAACCTACTGTAGTTTAAGATAACTACACGCTGTTGGATGCGGTGGATGAAAAAATATTATATTGACTTAGCTAACAACGTTACTACTCCTGACTGCCTTCTCCTACGTTATTAGGCTTTAATCAAGTACTCCACACTAGCGCTTTCAATTAATTAACGATTATTTTGGCGCTAATAGTATTTTGCACGCATTACAAGGATGAAATGGTGCTAAGGATGATATTGTGTAGTTTCTGCATATGGTTGGAAAAACTTCCTGACTAGCGAAGTTAGAGTTTGAGCCTCTTTAAGCTTCCTGTTATAACCAGACGTGAAAAACGGACAGAACTTTCCGGTAGACCTAATATATGATTACAAAGGATTTGAAGAAAATTTGATTTGGATTTAAAAACAAAATTTGTTCAAATACCTCCCCAATTTTCGAAAGGCACTAAAACAAGATTCGACTGTATAACTACAGCTTGTAGTCATTCGCAAAACATCAAAACCTCCAATTTTGTGGTTCACAAGGCCGAAAAGGTTGCTAGTAACCAAAATTTTACAAAATCACACTCCACAAACATTCCCCATAGTTCGGACTAAAAAATTTCCAAAAAACTCGGGTAAATCTTCCGAACGACTTAACACCGTAATTATATCGTTCATGCGAAGACTTTTGAGCTTTTAGAAATCTTTTGTGAGAGCGAAATTTCAATTATTATCAATTTAAAACGTGAAAATTAGTGAAACGCAGTCAGTTCATCACAACAGTCGAAAATATCCAAAGTGAGAATGAGTTAGTTGGCAGTGGCAAAAGCGACGATGAGACTTTAAAAAGAAGTCGAGGAACTATTCTCGCACCGAATATAAATATCAATTTAAATTTAACAACACGTATACAAGTTAATAACTTCCTATCCTCGGATTTTAATAAGTTTTTGTTTCCAGTTTAAACGATTATTAAAAGAAAACAATTTCATACTACATCATGATGGTTATGACGGCGGTAAAAAATAAAAACACTCACATACCACAAAAGTTATAATTTTCAGACGAAAAATGAAATCTGACACAATAACACCTGCCCAGAAACAAAAGAGTGGTAAAATATCCGGAGGAAATACCGAACTGAACTAATCTTACGAGCAGAGTGATAATTCGTGTGTTCTACACATGTAGATCAAGGTTGTCCATCATCCTGTAACATTTTATTCAGATCCTAGTCGATTTCCAACGGTATTCGAAGATGAAGAATCCTTTGGAAAACAAAAGAAACTTTAACACTATTCCCGAATTTATTCATAACCCGATCACGTGACTCTATATCATCTCCCGACTAAACAACAACAATAATAATAATAACAAAAGACCTGTTGAGGTTAATAAGAAATAAATATCTTGCTCACGTAACAATAATCCCGAGATATTCTAATTTAATTTAAGCTGACTTAACATCAATTTCAATTAAGAATGTTATTACTCGTGGATAACCCTGAATTCGTTTATCATACATTCACACCTAACCGATTCACAAGAGTATTAAGTACACAGAAAATTTTTCTTTATCTTATCAGTCTGACACCGATGTTCGGCTTTATGCAAAGAGAGAGAGAGAGGGAAATGAAATATAATTTTGGGTGGGAAATGACGAAGATGATGCTAACACTGCAAAAAAGTTGTGATAAGTTCTGACCTTGATCAATTTGGGGTGTCTGCTCCTATCCCGTTAACATGATTCCTCTTTACCGTTTATTACTAACCAGTTCCGCCATCTTTTGTTTAAATTTTTCCAATAGATTGAGATCCTGCGATATTAAACCTGATCAAGCTCGAGATCAGGGCAATGCCTTCGACGGTTTAAACGGTTTCTTTCAAAATTACTTCTTAACAGCCACGCGAGGAATTTGATCTTCTTCGGGAGATTTCTAAGCACTGATTCAACCGATTTTCATGTTTTGGTTATGTAATTGTCCTCGTAATCATTATTATAGTTATTATTGTAAGTTTCGTTTTAGTACTGCATTTGCAGTTGTTAGAAAGAAACATTTTGATTAGCTAACACGTCTCGCCCATGTCTATTGCGTTGGTAAGCTAAATGCTTGGATCAAGTAAAAAGGCGGTCGTCAGCAAATTCTTGTGCCAGCAAAAAAGGAGAAATTTGAAAATAATATAAAAACAGATTTCTGACCTAAATGTCATCGTTTCTAAACAAAGACTTATTAACAATAATAATGATAGTAGTAGCTGGTTTACGCTCCTGCTGAGGTCGAGACAGTCGTGTATTATTGGAACTTCTTACGATGCGGGTTCAAATAAAAGTGATCTCACCGGTATGACAATAACATTTTTATCAGCTAATTCTTCTGTTTTGTCGAGAAGACAGCTAGGGTAGCAATCTCAAGACCACAAGGTCAAATTAGTCGTGGTGGTATAACAGCTGACTTGCCACGGGTACATGAAATCATACGGAAACACAAATCCCACTCAAATTGCAGTGTCCTAGGAAACGGCCTACGACAGAAGATACTGAGGATGACCTCCTACCTGTGAAACCAGAGTCTGTCCAAACAATGACGACAGGACGTACAAAACCCCTAACACACGTCACAGTCGAAACACACCACTTCCATCTCCACTAAAGAATAATCTAATAAATATTAATACCACAACTAATAACACCTTTGAAGGTAGCTGAACCGGTAGTGGAGGGAAACCTTCTCCCAAAATTTACATTTTGAAAAGGGGATGAAAAACCATTACGATAATTTAGTACAAATACCAACAATAACTTTCTCAAAAGTCAAAAATTCCCTTCAAAAATCTAACACGAAACAGTTTCTCGATAGAATTCAAGTCTCAACTTGAGTTTTTGGCGGTCAATGAGTCGAAGCTGTTGTTCTGTGGCCCAACCCAAAAATACTTCACCAACTTGTACGTGCTACCATTTAAATTAATAAATGTAAATGAGTGTGAATGATAAAACCAAATTAAAACGGATCCAAGTTTCTGTTTCCATTTTAATAACTACAGCTGGCTCGCGCTACTACCTCACACACATGTTCGGATATTTTGAGTCTTTCGAAAACCAAAGCCAGATGATGCTGATTTTAGGTAGAAGAGATAGTCGACTCCATTTCAGATTGTTTCAAATGTCTCGAGCGATTTATCAAAACTAGTAATTGGGAAAAGGGTTTCAAAAGACAAGAGTGGGACTAATGAGGCAATTTGGTGGTCCTCGTTATCCTATCGGGCCAAAGAACAAAACTCTTTGAAATGACGATTAATTATCTTAACCTGACACGGAGGGCCAAAGTTGGGTAATTCCTATCGGTCCATTACAAAATAAAATAAATAACAACGAAGCAGACGATACAAAAGAAAAAGTTTTTAAGAACGACGGGATTGGATTAATTTAATTCCAGCTTTGATGAGCTTAAATTTGGGCTTTTATTACCGACAAGAATTTTAATTATTAATATTCTTAAGAAAAATCTTTTCCGTCAGCGATCCATCAGCAGTTTGTAATTATTGATTACGTCGTGAGTGAAAATTATTTTTCGTCAAATTAAAATTGACTACGAACAAGGTATTCACTCCTTGGTGATGGATGGATGAACGGAAGACCGGACCTTGTAAAAGAGTAAAAGTCTTTGGTCTCCATTGTTGGGCTTTCAAATTTTTCAGATTTGGCCTCGATTTGTTTAGTTAAAATTAAAAAGATTATTTACTGACAGTATTTGCCTAATCTCACATTTTTGCTTAACATCAAATCTAGTATATGTTGACTATGTACCCGAGTGGGTACCTGTGCATCTATTCCATCAAAGTTAAAGAGGGAATGTAGTTCGGTTGATTTGAGTTGGAAAGCAAAATAGTATACAGTGCAAATGACTGTGTAGTGTGCATTATTTATGAAAGAAACAGGTCAGGAAAGTTTAGTTTCAATCCCCTTTTCCAACAGAATTTGGAAGAGAGTTCGAACTATCAACTATTCCTCAGACGCTTTGAGCACTAAACCACACCCCTCTCACACTAGTCTATGAAACTGTGCATTACTTATGAAATATTACACCTAATATATATGTTATCGTAAAAGTGGTAAATACTAAGTAATTAGTTGGTGATTATGAATAATCGCCGGAAACTATAAATATACCCGCCCGATTTATCACTTTTACCGTATCATATTTTGATCTCCTATTTATACAAATACAGGAAAATTTATTTCTTAAGCAAGGTTTAAAATTTTATAAAAAATTTCAGAAGTAATGCACACCTGCGACAGTCTTAATTTTCATCCTTTTTTCATCCTTTTTGGGTATAGCAGGACGCGGGAGGAGGATTCGAACTCACGACCATAACGCCCAAGTCAGGAACTTTAACCACTACACTACGCCTCCTTCTTTCATAAATAATGCACACGACTATAAATCACTCGTTTCATAAGCAGAGCACACCTTCATGGAGGACTTATTTGAAAAGTAGTATGCAGTTATTTCCTTCAAAAATAATGCACATGGGAGGAGTAGTGTAGTGGTTAAGTTCCTGACTTGGACGCAAATGGTCGTGAGTTCGAATCCTCCTCCCCGAATCCTGTTATACTGAAAAATTATGAGTGAGAAACGGGATTATAACCACCACCAAAACTAATGCACACTTTCATGGATTATTATGTTACCGTATATGGCATATAAATCACGGTAAAAGTGATAATGGGGCTCTTTTATGGAATATTTTATTTTTCCATAAATAACACACAGTTACACAAAGAAATCATTTCAATAACAAATAAAAAGAGTCCAAAGAGATTTTTTTAAAAACTATTTCCTCTCTAATTCTTTCTATTAAATTCCATCCAAACCCCAATTTTTCGGTCAAAAGGATTTTTGATTCTGTAACGACCTTTTCTCAAATAAAATTTTGAATCGATTTATTGTTAGACATGAATCGAAACCAAAATGAACCTCACACACTCACACAAAAAGGAACACACAAATGACATGTTTATAAAAATCCAAGTGGAATCGATATACAAAATTTATAGATTATGTTTGGTTTCGCACTTAAATATGACTCCTTCCCCGAAAAAAAAATTTTTTTTGGAAGTTTGTCTATTTGATCAAACCAAACAACCGAGTGCTGAAAGACGGACCCTTTTTTTAACGACACAAATGGCGTGTCTAATTTAAGTCGAGCGATCATATACTAGGATTTATAAAAGCTCTTAAAAGGGTTTCGGGACTTTTTTGTTATAATTAATTTATAAAAATTAACAAACTGCTTTAGAGTGGTCGAGTGTTCTCAAACTTCCACGTTCTATTAGCATATTTTAACTCTCTGACCCATCTTCACTTTTAAGTGACAACAAATTATTTCAGAAGCTCCATTTTTCTTTGGAAATTTCTGGAAATGGTGTTGAGTGTAAGTGTTGAACAGAGGTTCATTTTCCTTTCTTTGGTGTTGTTTTTTAACGAGCTCTTCAGTCATCGAGTTTCGAAGGTAACTAATTCGGTCATAGATAATATCATCAATCCTCTTGACTGGATATGTCAAAGCACAAATCAGAATTTCAGTAGATAAGATAGATAATGTCAATTTTCACAGCTTTAGCTGTAGCAATAAAAGTACAATGGAACCTTTCATAACGCTCCGGAGTTTTACTCGTTATGCGAAACAATTTTTTCCTTATAAATTAATATAAAATAGGATAATGCGCTCAAGGCCGAACAAAAACTGTCGCGGGATCCTCCATGTACATGTCGCTCATTATGCCAAAACCTGCTCGTTGTGAGAGACATTTTTTTTTGGAATTTATGTTGCTCGTTATGAGAGGTTCCACTGTATAGTGATGAAGAATGTATGACAGGAGAAGACCCACTGACTCACGTTATTTTACGAAAGACATAACCCACAATAGCTTAGCTTAGATTAGTTTTAATCCAGTACCCGGCCTCCTGCTAAAGAATTTATTTCAAAAGTGATGCACACTTAAATTTAACCCACACCCAGTCGTTAATCTCTCAGTTATTTCATAAATATTGCACACAAGAATTCATTTTAGTTTAGTTTAAGTTTTAATCCCATTTTGCCTCTTGGGTATAACAGAATACAGGAAGAGGATTTGAACCTACAACCATAACTCCATAGTCGAGCTCTTTAACAACTACACCAAGCTTAGTATCCACAAAAGTGTGCATCATTTATGAAGGAAATAGTTTATGAAAGTAGTAGCCAACGACATAACAATCCTAACATTAGCCGTGATAGCCGTAAAGAACTACAAAAGTGTTTTCTGTTATCAAATTTTTTTTGGTTTCAAAATCACTGATAGCCTTTTTCACAACAGCCTTTTAAGGAACCCACTTCTAGAAACTACTACTTGCTACTAATTTAGTAACCCATCTAACGTAGTAATCTAGTTTTGAATTTCTCAAAAAGCTTCGATCACAGTATACTAAACGAGGAGTATCAAATTAATGGTCGTGTTTGGTTCAGGTGGTCCACGAAGTTCGATGAAATAAAAATCAGGACTATTACCGATAAAATTGGACATTATGTGTTTTTATAGTTTTATCTAAATTCCAAAATCCTCTCTCTAAAATATAATTTGAGAAAAATTTGGAAATTAAATTTGGCCCGTTTGAATGTAACCAATACTTCCATCACACGACCCGTGTTTTAATTGACCTTGACACATTTGATTTAAAATAATGAATTCTTCATGAAGGTGTGCAGTATTTATGAAACTAATTCCACACAAAACTGTGCAGAACTTATGAAACGAAGCCATCACAAACAACCCCAAAGCGTCACAGTCAAAGACCACGTTTTATTTAAGACCAACCATCCCTCACCCTAAGGGTATGTGTAGTTTGTCCTTGAAACAAATATCCTTCCTTCTCACAACCAACAACACAAATGGTTAAAAATAATCGCACAAATAGGAGACAAATTCGATAATCGAAATCGAGACTATCAAACTGCAATCGATATTCAGCGCCAAAAAACACTTTTGATTTCTTTACCTCGCTCTTGCAAACGGTCTAAAGTTCAAATTGCTATTTTACAAACAAAAATTATAATTCAATGGATTGTTAAAAACAAATTAAACAAATAAAACAAACCAAAATTTATAGAAAAAGAAACAAAATGCACCCACGACACTCCGCACACAATTCATTCATTTCACAAACGGACCAGTCAAATTGGCAAAACAAAAACAGATGGAACGAACACATATAATCCATTGAAAAGAAGTCGTTAAACTCACCCCTTTATGATCTAATATCACTTTTAGAAATTAGAAATTGAAAAAATAGACCCGACACCGAATTAACTTCCACGTAAATTGCATTTTTTTCACGAGAGAGAGAAACAAACAAAAAAATTTAAATTAAAAGAAAAAAAAAAATGTCCGTGACGTATCGTGACATAAAAACACGAGATGCAACTGACGAACGAAATTCATAAATGAAAAGCACTTTATTAAAATTGCAAATTAAATTAATAACTTCAAATAAATATTTTTCATGACTTCCGACTTCCGATCTAGACGTTACGAAACCCGAGAACGCGGTTAATCCTTTCCAAACATTATAATAAATAAATAGGAAATGAAAAAAAATAAACAAACGGATTAGTATTAACAGCGCGGCCGGCCATTTTTCAACTCACAACCTTGAAATTTTTTTAACTTCATTTTCACAATGCATTAGTAACAATTGAGAATGTGGTTGCTTAGCAACGAGTGCATAAGCGTTCTCTTAAAGAATGAATTTAGGGTCGCAGTCTCGTCGTTGATGGTTTCTTCGTATCCTCATCCGCGATTCAAAAATGGAAGAAGAGTCAATGGGCTGTCGAACCACACGTGTCTCTTCTCTCTCTCTCTTATCTCGTTTTTTTCTCCTTTTTATTTGGTCGTTTGGTTCTTAGGGAGGCTGTTACTCATACAACTGTTCCTAAGATTAGAGAGAGTATGTTAACCTTACAACATGTCTGACCTGGACAAACGGTGCCATTTAAACCTCAAAAGAATTCTCCTAACTGTTGCCCTCTTTTATTTCTTTGTGAAGTTTTTTCTTTTGAGAACCAAAGAGAGAGGGAGGAGAAGAATCAACCATGAATTGGAGTTCTATTGTGTTCTGACACTATTATCCTGCTTTGTGAAGGAAGGGAAAAAATTTTTTTAAACAAAACCTGAGGAATTTCTTTGCATGTCATCTTCAAACCGCCAACCTTCCCTATTTTCTATAACCTCTCTATACTCAAATCCTCACCAATATTTTGTTGTTCTTAAGTTCTTCCTTAAGCCTTCCATTACACTATTTACTTTAATCAGCCTCCCATGAGCTATCATGAATCAACACCTACAAACAGCTTCTTTAAAAAGCAAACAAAAGAAACATGTCTAGAACTCGACCGAAATAGATAAAAAAGAAGTGAAATTACTCATCCCCTAAATAGATAACCATCCTAAATGAATCTCTTTGAAAAGATTATCTCTTCCCCCATTTGAAAGTGACATTAGCATGGTGTTAGTTCGGTGTGAAATGAAACAAAACAAAAACTCGCCTAATCCTCACGTTTCGATAAGACTCCGGTAGAGGGCAGTTTCGTCGATTTCCACTATATCCCATTGTCTATACGGATTTCATTCGTAACAAGAATCTGTCAGTAAGTTGTATGCGACCACTTTTATTTAGATGATAAAATTAAAACTTTTATCCTTTACGTGACAAAGTATCATTAGTCTGACTTGAAGGTGATGTTATTAAAAATGGAAATGATTTTGAACGAGCTCGGTGGATCTGTCACTCAAAAACACACTTAATGATCGTTGTTGAAGATAACGGCGACAACGAGAGTCAGATTGAAAGTTAAGGTCAGAGTTGACCCCCAAGTTGCGAATCTATAGCATAGGCGGTCATTGTGATGGAAAATTACGAATTGAAAACTTCAGAGAATTCCTGTTTTTGTAAACAATAAACCCATCCGAAATGAATTAAATTAACTGATTAATTAAAATGTTTTGATGACGGCAAGAAAACAATCGGAACTAACCGACAAACAATTTCCGCCACAGGTTGCAGACCTTGCAACCTTTTTGTGAGTCTCATTTCCCCCCTCAAACCTTTCAAAATGGCGACACTAAATCTGATGTAAAGATATTGATTATGCACTGAAACATAACTAAAGTGAGCCAATTTGACTCGTGCCCAAGAAACCGAAGTTTTTGCACTGTAAAATTATTGCTCGATAAAGGTGTGCATTATTTATGAAATGAATCATCCAAGACAGTGTGCATTATTTATGAAATGAATCATCCAAGTCAGTGTGCATTATTTATGAAATGAATCATCCAAGTCAGTGTGCATTATTTATGAAATGAATCATCCAAGTCAGTGTGCATTATTTATGAAATGAATCATCCAAGTCAGTGTGCATTACTTTTGAAATAAATCCTTAAAAGTGTGCAGTATTTATGAAAGCAATGCGAGTTCAACCGAATGGTTTTTAACTTCTCAATTGCTTAAACAATTCGCGTAAAACAAGTACAGTTGGCCCTCGGACTTTTTAATGCAATCAAATCCTCCCTTAAAGTGTGCATTATTTATGAAACTAATGCCTCAAAAGTATGCATAATTTATTACATGAATCATCTCGAAAAATGTGCATCACTTTTGAAAGCGGTCGTTAGTGACAGGGAAAGAAGTTCATCATGAAATAAACTATTTATACGAACTGTGCAATACTTATGAAAAGGACACATTTAAGGTGTATTAGTCGTTGGGTTAGTTAACTATTTTTACTCAAGAGGGACCAAAAAAAAACTGAAGCTGTAAATGAGCCAGTTCGACTCAAGCAACAAAACTGAAGTTTTCGAATCAAATTTAATGCATAAGTTTAATTATTAAGGACCCAAAAATGAAAATGTAAATTCATAGACGAGTCAAATCGGCTCGAAAATCTCCAGAAAATTGCAAAGAACACGCTTCGGGGCAAAATCTCACTCGAATCATCTTACTCAGTCGTGATTTCAATTAAAAACTATAAAAAGAAGTCAGCGAATTCCTTCGAAATAACTCCTTTCATCATTTTTAATAGTCTCCCGAGCTTTAAAAAGCTTTCTCTATTCAAAATCACGCCCTAGCAGACGACATAATCTCATTCCTTTAAAAACTTACTTTTGGAGATTTCAAACAAAGTCTAAGGGTGGTGGAATTCTTTGAAAGTGTCAAACTGGTAATTATTTCCCAGAGAACTTTTCCACGGAAATAAATTTCCCGTTGAGATGGTTCAGTTTCCATTTTCCCCAACAAAAAACAAGGGCAAGAGAGAGGAAACTATTTCATTTCGCAAGTTGAAATTCCCAAAAAGCCTCTTCTGAATAACCGCCATTGATCAACAACAAGTACTACAGATAAGAGTTTGAGAATCGTAAGAAGATTGTTTTGGCAGTGTTATCACGTTACCCATTCCCAGTCTTTTAACCGTGGGGTTATTTAAATACCTAATTGAATAAATTCATTGGGAAGAAACTTGTAAACCAACTTGCTTTAAAGAACTTGTTTAGAAGGAAACGTTTTGCATCCAGACTAGTGTTAGCAAGTGTTTCGAATTTTAAAAAACTCAAACTCACTGCCTGTTTGTGTTAAATGTAAGTAAGAAAAAAGGTTTAATTAAGGTATGATCGTGAGAAACAGACCAAATTTTTTTCTATCAAGAAATCGCTCTCATTTTATGCCGATAATAATTCAAAATTTCATTTAATAATTGAAGTTGTCATGAAAGTGGGTGAGGTGTTCATTAAACTTTTTTTTTTGGTACAAATCCCACCATTTGAACTAGAAAGGTGGGAAGTGTGAATGAAGGGATCAGGTCAAATGTTACAGCCTTCTTTTGCTGACAAAAGATAATAATAATAATAATAATAATCGTTAATATTGACCTAATTAACGAGATTTGTCATAATTGCTTTACTGTGGGTTCGATGTAAAGTGTAAAAAAAATTAAATTTCGGCTTAGGCACTACGAACAATTTTTTTTTATCGCTCAACATGTCTGTGAAGGTCAGAGCAAAGGCTAACATACGAACATTTTTTCCGTATTTAGTTACATATTTTATCGGGTGATTCTACAGTTTTTTTAGAGACCCGTTAATCCACAAATAGTTAACTTAATTAACATAATTAGAGACAGGCCAAGTATTATTTTATTTGATTTAAGTAAATAAATTAAGCTTGTAGACCTATGGATTGTGATTTCAATTAATTTTTCAACAAATACTAACCCAACTTAGGTTAGAAACACAGTCTGTCTGGGGTTTAGTTTTAACCCATCAACAACCATAAAGTTTTCAAGCTCACCAACAATCCCTCACTCTCCTTTATATCCCCACACTGTCCTGATTTTCATTTCATAAATAATGCACACTATTGTAAAGAATTAATTTCAAAATTAATGCACACATTCCCCTCCAAAAGATTCATTCCCTCAATAATTCATATTGTTGGTGAATTGTTATGTCATAAATAGCACATAATTTCATAAATATTGCACACTATCATGAATAATTAATTTCAAAGGTTTATTTACATATCCCCCACAGATTTATTTACTAAATAATGTTGTTGGCAAATTGTTATATCATGAATAGCACATAATTTCATAAATATTGCACACTATTATGAATAATTAATTTCAAAAGTAATGCACATCCTCTCCCAAAAGATTCATCTCCTCAATAATTCATATTGTTGGTGAATTGTTATGTCATAAATAGCACATGATTTCATAAATATTGCACACTATTATGAGTAGTAATTTCAAAAGTAATGCACACATCCGCCATCTAAAAATTCATTCCCTCAATAATACATTGTTGGTAAATTGTTAGGTCATAAATAGCACATGATTTCATAAATATTGCACACTATCATGAATAATTAATTTCAAAGGTTTATTTACATATCCCCCCACAGATTTATTTACTAAATAATGTTGTTGGCAAATTATTATATCATAAATAGCACATGATTTCATAAATATTGCACAAATTCAAGAGGTCATTCCATAAATAATCAAAAACCTTTTGTTTTGCCTTTTTGAGTCTAAAAATTTTTCTGAATGAAAGAATTTTGAATAGTTCAAACAATAATCAAACCAAATATGGTGGTCGGAATAAGTAATTTTGGATGAAGTTAAGTTAATGATACCTGTATGAAAGGTAGGCAGACCTAAATTACACAGTAGATTCAAAATTGTTGTTTTTCTAGTCGTTCTCAAGGTTTTCGGAGATAGTAAGTCTTGAAGCAGGTGATTAAAATCCTTCCTAAAATAAAAATAAAATTTTATCAAAAGTTATCTAAGTGTACAAAATCAAAAGATGGCAGCTATATACCTACATCACATATCATAATATAGTGACCAGTAATAACAGTTTGAAGAATTATCTAGATGACATGATTCAGGTGTCTGAGAGGAAGGAATTTAGATCCAAAATTAGACAAAATAAAGAAAAGGCTTTCAAATTGGCAACTGATTTAAGCAATTACTTTGCCCTTCTCAAAACCAATGTCATTTTATCAAGCACACGGGAGCGACCAATGAGTTTCATACACACACATTTGAACATGTCATGCGTTAATTGCATGATAATCAAAATTTTTTACTTTAAAACTGGATTTTGCAGTGGTTATGTATTTATTTGACTGACTTCGACATGGTTTTAGGTCAATCAATACAGGTCACGACCAATGGATACATCAGCTGTGAGAGAGACTAAATTTTTATTGATAATTTGCCAAGTGAGGTTGAAACCCTGAATATTGAAACAGGTCTTAACAGTGCCTGCTGCTGATATTGTGATTAACATGTTATCAACTGCAAAAGAAATGGAATATCTAACCTCTAACGAAAAATTAATTTTTGTAGCTCATCTTCCTTTTTGAAGTCAGCCAGTTAATCAAAGATGACACTGCTTTTAATTATCGCAAATTTGTTTTTCCTCCCCGTTTTAATATCAACACGGTTATCTCTAAGTATCAAGTAGATTATTTAGTCGTTAAGGATGGCATTCAAATATGGCGTCGGTTAATTGAAGGAGGAAAGGCACTCAAAGCTCTCGTTATGGTCACGTTTAAAAATTAGGAGGCTTATCGTTTATACGGATCAGACTAAATATCTACGATTCCAGTTATGTTCGAACTTGAAATGAAAACGGTCCGAGATAACACTTTGAATTGACCCTGAAAAGAGTTACGAGTTAATTTTGTTTACATTTCTTTACAGAGATATTTATTAGTAAGAGTTTAAGATGGCTGTGAACATACGAAGCGTACTCGTGAGCGATGCTGTTGATCCCCTTTGTGTGGATCTTCTCAAAAGTCATGGTATCGAAGTTGTTTGCAAGTTTAAACTGCCAAAGGATGAGCTAATAAGAGAGCTTCAGGTAAACTCCACACATTCACATCACATCTTCAATGCCTGAAATTTGGTTCTAATAATTTTCTGATTCCCGTGAAGGAACACGACGGCCTCGTTGTCAGATCAGACACCAAGGTCACCAAAGATGTCATTAACAGTTCTCCAGGATTGAGGGTTATCGGAAGAGCAGGAACCGGAGTAGATAACATCGATTTGGAAGCTGCCACAAAGAAAGGAATCACCGTAATTAAGTAAGTTAGTGAGGAGGAGAGATTTAAATGTTCCTCCCAAGACAAGTGGACATCATTCGACTTTTTTTGGGTTTCAGCACTCCCGGTGGAAATTCCATCAGCGCTTGTGAAATGACGTGCGCTTTGATTACTAGTTTAGCCCGAAATGTTGTTCAAGCTTGCCAATCACTAAAAGAAGGTCGGTGGGACCGAAAACTGTATACAGGAAACGAGCTCTACGGAAAGACTTTGGCCGTTCTTGGTCTTGGACGAATTGGGAGAGAAGTTGCTCGAAGAATGCAATCGTACGGCATGAGAGTATGTTTGTATAAACACACAAGATATGATTTATAACCCCTAAAAATAGTGAAACAATTTATTTTTTCAAATTATCTTACAGACCATCGGTTTCGATCCAATGGTTTCGGCTGAAGACGCTAAATCATTCGGCGTCGAGAAGATGGAACTAGAAGAAATTTGGCCGATAGCTGATTACATCACTGTACACACTCCTCTGATTCCTCAAACCAGAAATTTAATAAATGACAAAACATTGGCTAAAAGCAAGAAAGGAGTTTGCATAATTAACGTAGCCAGAGGAGGAATCATCGACGAAGCTGCTTTATTGCGAGCTTTGGAGGATGGAAAATGCGGCGGTGCTGCTTTGGACGTATATGAAGAGGAACCGCCTAAAAATGACGTTACCTTATCCCTCATCAAACATCCTCTCGTCGTGGCAACTCCTCATCTGGGTGCTAGCACGTACGAAGCTCAACAAAGAGTAGCCGTCGAAATTGCTGAACAGTTCGTAGCTCTCTCCGGGAAGAACAAACCCGATGAAAAATTCATCGTTAACGGTGCTGTTAATGCGCCCGTCCTCTCAGCTGCCATGATAGATTCCAACATTCCCTGGATAAATTTAGCTGAAAAACTGGGACGTTTGTTAGGAAACCTTTTCAAACAAGTGCCATCAGGATCAACGATTCAACTGACTTCTATAGGTATATCATAGTTGAATCACTTTAGTCTCTGTAGGAATACCAAAACAATATTTCTATTAATAAATAAATTATTTCAGGTAAAGAATTAGAAAATATGAAATTTTTAAATGTGCCATTGCTCTCCGGATTCTTGTCAACCCAAACCAAAGCTGGATTAAATCTGATTAACGCTCCAGCATTCGCCAAGGAAGCTGGACTGACAGTAGACTTCAGCAATAAACCAGGAGAGCCATCATTGGAAATATCACTTGCATCCTACTCAGTGCTGGGTAATTATGTTAATTAATTTTTAAAAATTATTTAAGCTAATGACATAAAGTTTTAAATAATCATTTTCAGTATAAACTCAAAATCCCTTTCTTCACTGTTAGCCATCAAAACCAAAATGGCGGTACCGGTATCACTCTTCAATTAATCCAACCTTTTCAAATTTTCTAAACAGGAACAATAGGTGCCAATAAATCTCCCACCGTATTATCAATTAACGGAAACAAATTCTTGCCATGTGGAGTTGGCATCAGCAACAATGTCTGCCTCTTTGAATCCGGCAAAGAAAAACTCGATCTCGGCAAGATAATCGGAGAAATCAAACACAACGGAGGACAAATACTGAATTTGGCCATTGCAACAGGAATGTCGAAAACTTTTATTCTTGTACAAACAGCCGAAGATTTCTCGCCCATGAATGTAGCCAACCTTTCCCTAAATTGATCTTCGCCAGTTATTTAAAACAAAAATACATAAATCAAACAAAAAGTATAAAAATTTATATAAAAAGTATCTCAGAAAAAAAAAATTATTTAAAAGTATAATATAATTGATTATTATCAAATGACAAACAACAAAAAAAATGGATTATCATTATAATTATCCCCGAATTGCTTAATATTATTGTATTTCAATTAATATTATTATAATTAGATAACATTGAAGGAAATAATTTTACAAAAATAACAATTTTCCAATAAGCATAAGCGAAACATTTTTCATAAAAAAATAAAATTGACTTATAAACTGAAAGTGATTTAATGATCAGATGAATGGATGCCAAATAAAAAATTTAAAAAATAAAAAGAGTCACCTTCTCCCCTTCTTTGGCTGTTGCTTTCAAATCTCAAAACTCCACTTTGGTATCTTTGGTGTACTCATTTTCAACCCAACATAAAAATCACCATTAACTAATTCCTACTACAGATTAGAACACACCTTGAAAACCGACTGTGGGTTTATAAAATTCCCTTTTCATCACCTTTCCTTTCGGTTTTGTATTCTTTCAAGTGTCAACTTGCAACTCGAGTAAAATGATTCTAAGTGAAAATACCTACCTTAGGAAGGAAAGTTGCAATTGACATCATGAATTCAGACTTTTTAAAAACAGGATATGCAAATTTAAAAACAAATTTATCTACAAACACCTACATAACTTATGATAGTCTCTTCCATTAAATGAAATTTTTTGGAAAATAGGCTTTGAAATGTTGTGAAATAAAGAAAATTTCCCAAAAGAAGTTTACTTTCACATTAAAAATAAATCTGAATAATCACAACACCACATTTTGAATGAATTCCTCCTTTTTAAGTAACAAAAATGTAAAATGAGTCTTTCGAATAAATGTTTAAATACAACTACCCCCAAAAAAACATTTGGCAATATACTCGTTCAAGCTTATTCCTATATACAGATATTAAAAAAGAAATAATGATTGCTTAGCATCTTAGTCGTCCATTTATAATGCCAGATGCTTAAACCTTTTGAAAAATTTTTAAACTCCTATGTACAGATTTTGTTTTGACTGAATTTTAAAAATTAAAACCTTGACACGGTAAGTAAAACAGGACTGTTTAATTAAAAAGAGTCCGTAAGAATAATTGAATAAATTATTTATGTTAAGTAGAAATCGGACTTGATGAACTTGATTCTTGAGTGATATAAAATTTATCTCTTAGCCTTGATTAAATCAAATAAAATTGTACCTTTATGGGTATGTGATTCCACATGACAAACTATTTTCATCTCTTACAATGGTTATAACTTCTTATTTTCACCATCCTTAAAGGCATACACTTATATTAGCTAAATTTTTTCGTAACTATCTGGTGTTGATTTTGAACAGTTGACCAAGTACATGAATCCAGCCTATGATTGACAAAAAAATTAAAAATTAATAGCAATCATCATACTTGTTGATATGAAAAAAAAAATTAAGTTGATTATTACCCAAATATCCTACCTTGATTGTTTGAGGTAATTTCAACCAGAATTCCATGATTTGGAATCATTTCAACTCCTTGGGCTCCTCTTATAAATTTAAGCACCAAGACACCTCCTATAAAATACAGTGCCAGAAATGATAGTAGAATAAGGAAGAAAACTGCCCCACCAGACATATGATGTGGAACATGTACACAAACAAACGGTGTACTGAGAGTGAGAATCTGGAATGAAGACACAGATGAGCAATTTTTTGTTGAACGATTTTTTCCTTACAATAAGAGACCAACACATTACATCTTATAAATTCATTGTTTTAAGAAGTATATATTATAAAACAAGCAAAGCCAAAATAAATGAAATTTGTGTGTCAAATTCTGTTAACCAATTATCGATTATCAAAATTATTCTCCTTTCAAACTGACATTGCTGAATAAATTTTTATGCAGTAGCCAATTAAGAAACCTAAGACACTCACATACATATAACAATTATTCTAAAAGCTTAGTAAGCAGTGATCTTTTAATGAAATTAAACATTATTAATGACATTTATGTACATAACTTTCTACAACAAATTGAAGTTTTAATCAAGTTTAGATATGGCCATAAACATAAACTTGAAATTGATCTGCAAATACCATTTATCAGTCTTTGATGGGAGGCTTGACACTGACTGTTTAAAATATCTTGCAAGCAAAGTAATGGCTAAAAGCTTAACCCCCTCACATCCTGTTGTAACCCAGGATATAAAAGAGAATTAAAACATAATTCATGTTTACTTTTGGTCTTAACAAGAGTCTATGACCAAAAGTTTCTAGATCCCTGGCAAACCTACATTAACTTACATGTTCCAAGTCTTGACTTTTCTCAATCGTCAGTTTGTATTCCTTGATTTCCTCATCACAGTTCAATTTGATAATGGTTGTGGAAGTATTCACACTGAAAAATAACACACAACCAACTTAAAATCATTTATTCACAATATTCCGAACTTTACAAACTTCATCAATAAAAGACATTTTGATGATTGGAAGCATACAGATAACTAGTACTAGATAAATAAATAAAACCCACTTGTTTGTGTGTTTGAATACAATCTGTAGTACTTTTGTTCCAAGTTGTTGAATAACAGCCTCACTATTAACAGCTAATTTTGTAAAATTTCCATAAGTAATATTTGTAATAACATTTCCAAAATCGATTGGACTCTCACTCGTTTTGTTTGGTACAAAGTGACACACCCCAAAACCTTTCTGACATTCATTATCTTGAACTGCATTTAATGGTTCATCTGTACAAGGATGATACATGAACAATTCTTTATTTGTGGCTGCTAATAAAGGCCTGAAAAAAAATTTAAAACTGCTTGAGTCCAAGTCAAGATATGATTCTATAATTCACAAACCCAAAATAGCTTAACAGACTAAATTTAATTAAGTCGATAAAATAGCGATAAAGTCAAATTATTCATTTTAGATAAAATAATACATACAGACTAGATTTTGCCAATGGTGATAAATCTATTTTTTCCCCATTATGTCCCAGACAAGTGCAAGGTCCATCGGGGATACACGAAAAGCCATCAGGAAGCGAGCTTATTGATATATCAATGTAAGTGAGAATTAAAAAAACTGTATACAAATAAATCCTTAGGTAACTTAATAGGCACATGTTTTGATTTGTTTATAACTGACACTACATTGGAATCGAAGCCTGGTGATGGTGTCTTGAAGGTTAAATTTTAATTTTTTCGTCTGCAATTGATTTACCCGCGAAGTCCCCGTTTAAATAAAAAATTGTTTCCGAGCGCAGACGTTAACTATTTGATTTAAAAAATGGCGGATTCGATAGACGATTTGGAATATCACTTAAAATTTCCTCAATCACCTCCAAAAGATTTGATCAATAACAAAGAAAAAGACAAAGAGAAAGAGAAAGATGGTTTCGTGTTTGTGTATAACGAAGAAAAATTGCCGGTCGTTGTTTTATTCGGATGGGCGGGGTGTATGGATAAATATTTAGCCAAATACAGTGAAATCTATGAAGAAAGAGGGTGAGTTCAATTTTTCATTTGATTTTCATTAAATTTTATTATTTACTTTTATATTATCATTAAATCGTTATTTTAAAAAGATATTTATCTCATTGATATGTATAATATAACGATCAATATTTCGGAGACATTTTTCGGTCATGTCAGAATTTGACAGTGCAGAAAAATCGATTTTGACTTTTCTTCCCGCTGCAGAAAAATTAATCTTTTATTGATCTCGTACAGATGTATCACTTTGAGGTGCGTTGTTCCTCCGATGGTGACATTTTTAAGACATGACAAACTACCTCATCTGGCTAAGAAGATCCTGGATTTGTTACACGAAATGTCACTTGATGAACATCCGATTTTCTTTCATATTTTCTCGAATGGCGGGGCATTTTTCTATCAGTATGTCAGCTTGGAGATACAAAAGGAAGAAAGGATGTTGCAGGTATGATGGTTCACACTTTTCGAATTTGAATTAAGGATGTGGGTTTGAGATTAAAGTTTTTCTTTGTTTCATAGGTCAAAGGTGCCATCTTTGATTCAGCTCCTGGTGAAAGAAGATTTTTCTCAATATTCAGAGCTATGACGGCCATAATGGGTGGATCGAATTGGGTCAACACTCCAGGATCGTTTATTATTACAGTATTATTGTTTCTGGGTTTTATGCTTTATGTGAGTTTGCTTAGAATTCAAAATGAATGTAGCTAATTGCTCTTGAAATTACTCACTAAACTTATTGAAAATTAATCATAATAGGCATACCTCAAAGGATTGTTCGAAGGTAAAAAGCCACAAACTGATCCCATCATGCTAGAGGATGAACCCTTTACATGGCCTCAGCTGTTTATCTACTCAACAAATGATGAGTTGGTTTTTTCTGAGGTGAGGAATTAACACTTTTTAATTGTGATGTTAAAGAAGAGTTTAGAGTTTATCAAATACACAAACAATTTGTAATAAAAACAAAACCAATTCATTGCAGGATGTCGAAAAGTTTGCAACCAAGAGGGAGAAAAAAGGAGTAAAAGTTCAAAGGTTATGCCTCGATAGGTCACGTCACGTCAAACATCTTATATATCACAAAGAAGTTTACATCGACACAGTCATGAGTTTCTTGCAAGATTGTTTAAAGGATAACAAATTTGCCAAATAAATAGCCCCACTAAGAAACTGATCTTCTACAAACTAGATGTTTGCATTTATTTATGTTTAAACGAAACAAATTCCTGTATTAAAAACGTTGATATGTATGTAAATTCACAGATAGTGTGAGTAGATCTCACAAAATATTTCTCAAATTCTCTATATGTATTCTAATCTTTTATCTTTAGACATTGAATAGTTAGCGGTTTCTAATTATATATTTATCTGATCGAATCGTAGGTCGATCAACAAAATTTATTCTAGTCTCACGAGATAAATTCTATCAAAACCTTTAGTATTGCTTCGTTATTTTGTAGCCTGTATTCAGGATTATAAGATTAGGGCAGGAACCCTATAGACAAAAACTTGACATAAAGTTTATTAAACTTGATATTATTAGTCTACTAGTCACTTTATGGCTTGTCGAAACGATAACTAGTCGCATTTATAATTTTAATTTTACTCTATAAACATATATTTTATTTAAATAAGATTTTAGTGATTAGTATTACTGAAGAGAATTGTTTTAAATAAAATAGCCAAATTAATTTTAGGAATAAAGAGTTTCAATTCTTAGACAATTTAAGAGCCGGATTTCTTTTAGAAGATGCTATACACTTCCTTCGTCTTCTTTTCTCCAAGAGTTTTCACTTCCTTTTGTATTAAAAGTGTTTAAATAATATTTGATTTATAGTCTGAGCCAATTTGACTCGTTAAGTGGGAGGCCTGGTGTAGGGGTTATGGTGCTCTACTATAGTGTGTTCAAATACTCTTCCGTTTCCTGTTATAGCCAAGGGTGAAAGAGACAAATAAAAACTAAAAACTAATAGTAGTAAACTATAACTACTAACTACTAAACTAATTGGATTTGTTTAAAATTTTATTCAAAGACAAAGGTCTACATTAAACAAAATCTGGCTATTAGTTACATAATGACAATGTATAAATGCAAATATCTCGCGACAGTAATAATCCTTTCATTTAAATCTATTTCTGTTAGATGAAACCGAAACTTAATTTCTTTTCAATTTTTGTTGGACGAGTCAAATTGGTTCACGTTACTAAAAATGTAGTTGTTATCCAAGAGCGATCCTTCTGTAAATTTTAAAAGACATAGGAAGGATGGTAAAAGGTGGATGTGTCTCTGATGTCCTCTTTCAGTTAAAAAATTTTTTTGGGTTTTTGTGTTAGTCAGAGTTTGTAATTGAACAAATGAAGTCTTCAAATCTTCCTTTGGCAAATGATTTTTTTCATAATTAATGCACACCTTGAATAAATATTACTTTTATAGGTAATTCAGATAAGTATTGAATGGTTTCTGTAAAAATCTAGCCATCTTTCTTAACCGAAGTGTTCTTCAAACCTATCATCGGCTTTTTGATTTCATTTGCACCTTCAAATTCGCTATACCGGGCTTTCACCTCCACCCCACAGAGGGCATATCATCTCCAAATTCATCTTGGGGGTATCTTCAATATACAGTGGCTCATTTGGGACACTAACTTTTGAAATAATAAAACCGCTGTATCTTGTAAACCTTTAAAGTTATCGGCGAAATTCGAATGACTGGTTGTACCTGTATGCTTCACCAACATAAATGACGAAACAGATTTTCCAAAAAATATTTTCAACCCCCTTAAAATAAGAAAATTAGTATATTGCATACATCTTTATTTGGGACACTTTTACATTAAAAAATTATGATAATGATACCTTTTTAATATTTTGTGTGATAGCCTTTTGCTTTGATCACACTCTGTAGCTGCTTTGGCATGGATTCTACCAGCTTTCGAGTTATACCTGGGCTAATTTTACCCCATTCTTCAAGCAACCCCTTCTTTACGTCATTTTTGCTCGTTATAGTCCGTTTTCTGATGTTTGGGTCCAACACATTAAAGTCGGGTGACTGAGCCGGTGGTGACATGACATGGGGGCAAATCCATATAAACCCAAGTCTGAACAATTAGCTACTTAGGCTTGGGGTCGTTGTCTTGATAGAATCCGAAATTGTCCAGCTTGGTTGCACTTTGACGCAAATTTCGCGAGAATCTGATGTACGACATCCTTGTCTTTGTGTCGCCTGATATAATATTCGGCCTGTCTCGATGGCTCCGTTTTGCAAAACGATGCATCTTATGCATTTTCAATCAACTGGTTAACGTGAATTAAATTTGCTGTAAAATTGAATAAAGCTGAGTGATACTATGTGTAAATATTGTTCTCTTTTGTTTAATATAAATTTTTAAAATTACAATTTGTATGTATAATATAATTTGTCTGTATGCAATTATGTCAGTCAACTGTCAGGTTTTCTTTGTGCACATTGCTGAATCAATTCTGTTAGAATAATAATTCCGAATTCCATGGAGCGTGCTGACGCCTTTTGAAGTTAGTGTTGTGTACATGTTTTGATGTGTTTGAGATGAGGTTGTACTATGCCTTTGTAATTTCTTTGTGGACTATATTATAGTTTTTCTAAAAAACAAATTCAATCAGGTCAGATTTTACTCACACGAAAACCACTCCTATCACTACCAGTGCAAAAGGTTCCGAGTGAACAGTCGAAACCAAACCGTCCATTGCTGAAGATGCCTTAAGTTGAGAGAAAAGGCGAAATGTTTGAGGGTTTCTTTAAAACTTACTCGGCGTAATAGTCAAAAGTTATTTACAAACATTAATAGTTCAAACACCCTGTTGATCTTTAGGAAACCCGAAGAAGTATCTTAATAATGTCATTAAGACTTTCGTGGCCGTTCATTGTGAACTTGGTATATATAAAAAGTTTTTTGGTTTTCCTCCTGTCGCTACCAAAAAACTGTCGACAGTCCTTTTTCCTTCCTAGGTTCTATTCCTTGAATATAATAAAAATCGGCTCTTTGCCGCTGAGTGTTTATTGCTCCTTCTTTTCAAATTCATTCATATTCTTGTCCGTCTCTCAAATTTATTTTTTCTTTTTTTAAATCCTTAGTTTCTAATCGCCTTGTAAAAAACACTCAGTACTCAGTAACCACAGATGATGACAACAGCTTTTGGTGTTTTTTTGTCTGCTTTTCTTCGCTGTGAATTCGATTCGTTTGTGTGCGTGTCGTGTCGTGTTTGAAGTGACTGTTTAAAAGTATCGACTATGTACCTTGTGAAAAACCAAAAATTTTTTTAAGTATCGACAGTCTTGAAAACAGTCAGGATTTTGACCGTAATGGACGAAGGAGCCATAAAATATTTTAAGGAGAAGACAACCGCCATAATGGCAATAAAAATTAGTGTATAACCTCCACAGCCCTGGATTATGTGATTCCGGGTTATATAAATAAATAAGTAAGAAGCAATAATACACATCTCAGTGCTGTCCAATCCCTTTTTTTTGCCAGGGGAAACCTCTCGAAGAATGTCCGTCCTGCCTTTGGGGAGGCAGGGAGTATGTAGGATTTGCACCTACTAAAACCCCTGAGTGGACACCATCTAGGCTCGGACGGTAAGACCCGGGAACCGGTGAGAACTCTACCGCAACCTCGCCCGGCGATGACTTTATATAGTCTAACCCCTCCCCTCAGTCTGGAGTTGGTCCACTCACCAGACTGCTCCTCCGCAAACGCTTTATTCCGGAAACCCATCCAAGTTAATCAGGGTACCGCGACCCTCCCTTACCCGAAAGTGCTGTCTAATCCCACCCAACCAGTTTGAGTGCTCAAAGAGTACCAGCATCTAATGTTAATTTTGTACTTCCCTCACCAATCTGGTTAGTTTACATAAAAGCCCGAAGTTGTAGCATAGGAATAGCATAAAATAGCCTCGACTACATCCCACAGACTCTAAAAATCACAATCAAACGGAGTGAATGAAACTAAGGAAAATTGAAGGTTGAAAGCACAACTTTCCAAAAACAAAAGACTTCAAAAGGTGGCATAATTAATTTATTACTCATTCACTATAATCAAAATAAAAACGATACAAACGTTTAAAATACAAAATTACAAATAGATTTTTGTTTTTCTTTCTTTCTTTTGCCAATTATTCAATCCAACTTAAAACGACAGTTGCATCTCTTATCAAACAAAAAGAAGAAGAAACAAATTGATTTAAGCGAGCTCTAATTTAATAAAAATAAAAATGTCAAATATTTATTAACATTCTTTTAAAAAAGATTTATTCCTAATAAACGATTCTGTTGAGATATCAAAAATAAGAAAAAAGGAAAAAAAAATTACGCCACGATTTAAATAACCATAAATCGGAGGAGAGCAACAATAGAAAAGAAAAATCGCTTTTCGTCTTCACCATCGCAGTGTGCAAAATAATTTCCGACCGATAACAACTTATATCACATAAATGTTCTACCACGGTTCATCCAATAAAGCCCGACGATTTAAAAACGAAAATTCTATAAAAGAAGAAAAAAGCGATCTCTACATTAAAACAAATATTTAAGCAATAATTTACAAATTAGATCTAATATTTATTTTATATTATTAATGTAGTATTCCAAGAGGAACAGGAATATTTAAGAGAATTTCAAATCTTCACACACAAAATAACTAAATACACTGTGTGTAAATAATAATAATAATAATAACACTTTATTTCCTTATAAATATTCTTGCACGTTTCCTTAACGTTCAATAACGCATTGTTATACTCAAGAATCCTTCAGACTTACTAACATCATGATGTTAACGAAATAAAAAAAGGAAAAATCTAATAAACCCGACCCCATGTTGTAATTTTTGTTTTGTTTAACAATTTTCAAATAAAAAAGAAAAAAAATTTTCAGGCTATGTCGAATTATGCGCAAGATTCATTCTAAATTCTTATTTAATAGCCAACGAAAAATCCCATCGAAATTTTCTTTTCCTTAAATCAGAATAAATGTACATATATATTTTATCGTTACTTTTTTTTAATTATTATTTATATAGTTTACACTGAAAGTTAGGCAAGGTTTTTAATATCTCAGCATGAACAAGAACCTCCTTTAGAATCCCTGTTGTCTCCGGACAGTTTTATTTGGTCGGGGAATTCATTGTAAAGTTCTACTTCGGATTCCTGGAAAAGACAAAAACAAAGATTAATGCTTGTGTCAAAATATTAAATTCAAAACACTTGCTAATGAGTTTTAAGACTGATTGTGATTTCGGCTAAGTTGAAACCAATCATTCAAGCACAGAAGTCAGAAGAAGAGACTTTTGTAAAAGGTAAGAGGAAATTGTCTCGTTTCCAAAAATTTAATAGCCAAAGGTTATATACTAACATTAACACATTCGAATACTAGATACTCTAATTTTTACTGAGTTAACTCATGATCAACCCATAGTTATTATTTACAGAAAAATTTAAAGTTCTTTTCAGGGAAGAAATATTTCAAAATCAATTTTTTATAGTCATAGTTGAGTTTTAAACCCATTTCACCATTTTTTGGGGTATAACAGGATACAGGAGGAGGATTTGAACTCATAACTTCTTAGTTTGGCACTTCTAACATTACACCACAGACCACATCAACATCAATTTGCTCATTATTTAAACCAATGAAGCAGATAGTTAGGGCATAAAAACAAAATTCTAAACCCTCAATATATATCAAATCCCAAGAATCATTCTCACCCCAAGCTTAACTTTAACAAAGTCTATTGTGTATTATTTAATCTAATTCACTGACCTTCCTTTAAGGGCTTTCACTTTAAACCCTGAGTCATTGTATCATTATAAATGGTTAGAAGGGTTTGAAATTGATTAATTATATCAAATAACATAAAATGATGTACTAGTCATTATTACAACAAACTTAGTCAATTTAAATTAGTTTAAAGTAAAATGAGAAGAGAAAAACAATTACCTGAGCTAATGCATTCTTTGCAATTGTCTGAAAAGCTTGTTCTATATTGATACCTTCCTTAGCGCTTGTTTCAAAATAGGGAATGTTATTCTTCGTCTGACACCACTGCTGAGCTCTCTTTGCAGAAACCTAAAACAATACCTAAATTGTACAAATCCATAATCTTGAAAATGACATGACTCAAAAGGAATGTTTGACTCACAGCTCTGTTCTCCACATCGATTTTATTTCCGATTACCACAAATGGGAAATTATCTGGATCTCTAGGTGATGCCTGAATCAAAAATTCATCTCTCCAAGTTTCTAATGATTTGTATGTTGTCGGAGCAGATACATCAAAAACTAGGACACAGCAATCAGCCCCCCTATAAAATGCAACTCCAAGAGATTGAAACCTTTCTTGTCCAGCCGTATCCCAAATCTGTAAATCACAAATAATTACTGTGCTTGGAAGAGTATTTCGATTATCGATGAAGAACAAATCTTAATTTTACATTTAATTAACCATCCTCAACCCCCATAAATTCAAGGTCAATGAGAGATAATCATAAACCCTTTAAAATATTTAATTGAGTGACCTTCATTGAAATAGAAATAATAAAAAAGGAATTACCTGCATGGTTACCCTTCTATCTCCTACATCTACATCCCTTGTCAGGAAATCAGCACCGATTGTGGCCTTATACTGATTAGAAAATTTGTTATTTACATACTGGTTCATAATTGATGTTTTACCAACACCTGAATCACCTAATATAATAACTTTTAACAAAACTTTCTTACGTGATGCCATGATTTACACCTGAAAAGATGTTCAAAATATGACAAGATACCAATAATTTTGACTCCAAATCAAGTTGTCATGAAATTTTGCTCATCCAAAATTTCAACTTAAGTGAAAAATAACCAATATCAGACACTTAATTAAGTTTCATAAAAATAAATTTAAAACTACGGAAGCAGAATGTCGCGGAGTATTTAATACGTGCTACTGAGCTTCGTATGAATCATAATCTCAACTAAGATTCCACAACCTCATGGGTAACAAAGAACTTAAGCAGCTGACAATGACGTAATCACAAAGACATATCAGACCTATTAAATCTTAATTAAAAAATCTCTCTTTTCTTTTAATTATTTACTCACCAAATATGTTTAAAATGCTTTTCAAAGGATAAACTTCAACCAGGAGGGATTTAAGAAGAAAGAAAAGACAAATTTAAAGCACGACTTGGGTTAAAACGCATTTAAGGAAGCAACACTTCTAACAATGACAAAAAAATGAAACAAAGAAAAAACCAAAATAAGCAAGAACACTGCGTAATAATCACGAGAGGGATTAACTAAAGTGAAAATTAAGAAATTTACGCTGGAAATCTTTTTTTTACGTCGCGCATTTAATGTCAAACTAGCCTGAAAAATTCAATGACGCTTTGCATCCTTGAGGTGAAGAATTACGACCCAATTCTAAATGTATTTAATTTTAAATGTCACACAATCGAAAAGAGCGAAAAAAAGTACAAATAACAAATTATCATCGAAAATGTAAAAAAAAATTAATAAATGTTTACCTTATTTGTGACGAAAAAAATTTTAATAAAATTTTCTTATCCGGGATATAAAATTTACAAAAGATCAGTACTACCAACTGAACAACTACACAGGTTGACGTATGTTTTGCTTTGGTTAGTTTCTCTCAATATCTTCCTTTGTCTTTCTCATTTATTGATATTTAAACGTTTTAAATTTTAATGTGACATTTTCTGACAAAGTGTTAGTTTAATTTAACTCAAATAGAAAGTAATTTAGAATTTTATCAAAATTAATTATCACTATATTCAAATGATTGCAGCAATGCACTCGAATTTTTTGCTATGGTTAAAAGTACCGGTTACGTCAGATAAACATGGTAAATCCCAATTTTTGTTTACTTTTTTCAGATTTGTTTTTTCATCTTAACAATTTAAAAAGTGTTAAGCCACTTCGTATTTCTACTAATTTTAACATAAATTTTTAGTTTTAGTTGTGTTAATTTTTTTTCGTTTTGGTTACTTTCGTATGGTGCTAGTTTTATGCAAAATATTCACTCAGCAAGAATATAAATGGTTGAATTTATTTTTAAAAATTTGTAATTAATCTAACAAAAACCCTTCACTCCTCTCTCTACATATAATTAGTAATTAATTAAAATTCAAGGCTTTTGAGAATTTACATTCACTTGAAACCTTTTTGACCTGAGAGGGCTTGCCAAGATGGCCGACAATCGGTGGACGAATTCAAAGTTATGTTTACATTTATTGTCATAGACAGTCAAACGTTTTAATAGGAAATTTAAAAGAAATTTTTTAGAAAAGGAATTGTATAAGTTATCAGTTGTAGTAAATATTATTTTCTTTATTGATGATATTCCGTATATGTTTTAATAAATGTGACCTTATCCAAATAAAATCTGTTCGCCTGAAGTTTATTAATGAAAGGGAGGAAAAAATTTTTTGTCATAATAAATAATTTATTTATAATCATCTGAATAAATTCACATTGTGAAGGTATATTAAAGTGCTTGAATGTATTTGATAAATATAGGATACTAAAGTGTCAGCACCCGACATTCGATTTTGTAAGTTTTATTCATATTATTTCCAATGTCACGGTAGTTAAGTTAATTTTTGGAATGCTTTTAATTTTTAATTTTTATTTTTAATTAGACGTTTATTTATTTTATGGTGTGGAAGCATGTCAGTTATTTTTTTTTTTAATTTTTCCTTGGTTGCAATGCTGATAGTGTGACACTTAGAATTATTCTCTTACAGCATTTAAAACAAAAACAATCAGTTCACTTTGGTTATTTATTAACATCATGGAATTAGTTTAAAAGGGGGGAGAACAAGTGACAGTTCATTTGGAGAAATACTTGAGGCACTTTAATATGTTTTTCATTCCTAATACAAGAAAACAAATTTATGGTAATGGTTTTTCTTTCATGAGTTTCCATAAAAAAAGTTTTTTTGTCATCCCCCCAATATCCCCCAAAAGTCTATCTCACAAGCATGTTCAAATTTCTGCTTTCGAAAAATATTTAAATTGCCTGTGAAATATTCAGACACTGAAAGTATGACTTGGATTCAGGTTTGTAAGTCTCATCCTGGATTTCTCTGAACAACTATTACCTGTCAGGATAACTAAAAAGCATGTGTCTAAGTTTTCATAATTTGCTTTCTCTTTTTCAAGTTATGGAAGTAATAAGGGGAGTGACATTTTAAATATTATGAAATGAGATATTGAGGATGTCAGAGCAATAAATTTATTTTTAATTTTGTGATGTCTTGAAAAATGAAAGTAAAAAAAGTTGTTTGAGCTCTCATAAAATGTCGGAGGGGTGTGTTTTAAAATTATTTCACTGCTATACTCTGATCGGTGGAGTGTTGGTCATTGAATATATTCAAAACAAATTATTGGAATGTGCCATTCATTTATAGGTTCCAGCCTATTCACAAAATCATTTAAAGGCTGTTGTTGTTGTTATTATGAGTACATAAGTTCAAATCCTTTCGTTGTTAATAGTCTTTATTATACTGACATCTGATCTCCAAGTTTGATTTGTATAAAACAATTTTGGTTCAGTTATACAGTTTAATTATTTTTTCTTTGTTGGGTTATCAATTTCAGTTTTGTAATTTTTAAAAATCTAACCCAAAATTTGGGGAACAAGACCCAATTATGGGTTTCTTACTTAAATCATTTTGAAATTGGGTTATCAAATGTCACCGGCTAGATAACCACATGACATTTATCTACTTTCATTCACCAACTCTTGAAGTTAGATCTTCTTCCCGGTTAATTCGTTCTCCAGTGTGTGCATTACTTATGAAATGAATATTACCTAGTAATAGTGTTTAAACGGTTCGCGGTATATGTATAATATATTTTCCTGTCCCTAGGAGGCACATAGGGCCGTAAATGTCCTCCACTTGTCCCTGTTGCGCGCCAAGCACTTCACTTGGGACCATGTCATTGGTGGCTCAAGTTTGGATAGCTCAGCAGCTATCGTTGACCTCCGCGAACCCCTGGGTCTTCTTATGGCGGAGTTCCACTCTAGGGCTTGGCGACAGATCTCTTTTACGCCTTTCCTTAAGATGTGGCCCATCCACCTCCATCTTCGTTCGCGGATTTCCAGCGCCAAAAGCCTCTGGCTGCATTTTTTGAGGAAGACCTCATTCGTAAGACCACCAAGTCTTTGTTATGTAGCGATAATTTATATACACTTATAAAATTTTTGGGTTTATCACAAACCACAGCCTTACTGAAACCCTGATGATACTAACAGTCGAAACGTCGGACAATTTTCTTTGTCTCGGTTGAGATGGTTAGTGCTCTGCTCGTTTTTAGTGTTTTCGAGTGCTGTGCGTTTTTGCAGTGACGATTTGTGATAAACCCAAAAATTTTATATGTATATATAAATAATATTATCTAGTGGTCGTCCACCATTTATTTTCGTGTTTGATATGTACCTGAAGCCATTTCCACCCTTCCACTCTAGAGTCTAAAACGTAAACCTGCTTTCAAAACCATCCAGATGCTTGTAGTTCCATGTGGCGGAGAGGCAGATGGTTCGCTTAACTCTAAGACAAAAAACAAAATAAATTTCACCAAAGTATAGAAATGAAGAAGTGAAAATCAAATTTACAGAACCAACAACCAGACTCGTGCGCCATAACAGTTTCTTCGCCATTAAAAGAAACAAACGATTTCAGCCTTTTCTGTTTCCCTTCCTCAGTCAGCGAGAAGTTAGATTGAATGCTGAAAACAGGAAAAAAAAAAATACAAATAAATGAGAGTGTAATAATTAAAATACTGTGTTTCCCTTTTTTCGTGAGGGAAACCTTTCGCCGGGTAAATTGCGACTGATAGTAAAGACAATAAGTTTCCATAATCCTTCAATTTAATCTAATTTAGTCCTTTTCGCTTTCACCCCGCTCCCGCCTTTTCCTCTCTCTCTCTTTCGACGCTTGAAACTTTTATTAGATTCTTTATTGTCCAGCAGTGAAAAAGAAAATGCTGTTGGAAAAAGCCACTTAAAAGCGAAGAAGCAATTTTCGCCAATTAAAAAAAAATTAGTTTTATTAAAGGTTGGGAAAAAAAATTATTTATAGTTGGGTCGTCGTTATAAATTAACATGAAATTATGCTTTTGTTAAGAAATTTGATTTTTACAATCTCTATAAAAAGGAAAAAGTTTCGAAAGATAATGAGAAAAGCGGAATTTTTTGTTTCGAAAAAGAAATTTTTGCTTTCGAAGTCTTGAAGGAAGGAGGTGGGTGGGGTAATTAGAGATGGAGAGGAAATCGTTTAATCTTTCGTTAATTCAAATTATAAATTCAAAAGCGAGAGGAGGAAGTGGGACTATAATCAAAATTATCGTCAGATATTATTAATAAACTATAATTAACGTTGGTAGTCATTTTTCGGTCGGATTATATTATAAGTGACTTCTGATGAAACTTTCTAAACGGTGAGGAAGTTAATTCCAATAGTAATGCACACTCGAATGAGGAACTGTTATAAATATGATGGAATCTCTCATAGCGAGAAATTCACATAAGGACCAACATAAATTGCTTCGTATAACGAGCAATTTTTGGCGACATATACGTGGGGAACCCCCCGACAGCTATAGAAAAAACTCCGGACTCAGATTCTAGGTTAAATCTTTCTGTATCTGTCTTATTGTCTTCACTACCACCCAAAATTCTTTCACTGTCACATTCTTAAGCTTCTTAGCTACTCCTTTTCGTTTGCTAAATACTAAAAATAATTTTTTTTTGGCCTGGAACGCATTATTCTGTTTTACATTGATTTATGCGGAAAAAATTGTTTCGCATAACGAGTTTTTCCCATTACGAATAAAACCCCAGAACGAATTGAACTCGTTATGAGAGGTTACACTGTATTGAACAATTTTACGGGGAATTGATTTCAAAATTCTGTATACTACCACGACGAATTCGTTTCATAAATATTGCACACTTTCTTTGTGAGAGGAGTAGTGTAGTGGTTAAAGCTCCTGATTTGGACGGAATGATTTTGAGTTCGAATCCTCCATAACCCAAAAAAGGGTGGAAATCGGGATTAAACCACCTATTGCACTTTCACGAGGATTCCATTTCAAAATTATTGCACACTTTCATGAAGAATTTAAAAAGTTCATTTTTAAAATATAATTAAACAACATTAAATGAGTCAAATTGGCTCCGTTTTCAAATCTAAAATTATGGATCCCTCGTTCCAATACCTTCTTTCATTGGTTTTCCTGACTTTTGACTTCATCTAATACTACGTTTACAGACTGAGCCAATTTGACTCTTTTTATAAATTCATTGCTGTAGATATCGACTTGAATATTATTTTAAAATTTATCGATTGGTTTTGAGTTACATAATTTTTTATTTGTATTGATCTGGTTGTGTGAGTCATATTGGCTCAGTTTTGTAGTATTGGGTGTATGAAGGACTTCCCTAAAATTAGTCTTAGTAGAAATAAATGTCAGTTTTAATAAAAATTTTGATATTTTTTGCTGACTGAGAGTATAAACTGAGGGTTAGGCTCTGCGACCTTTTAATGAGAACTAAAATTTTTCATAAGTAATGCACAAAATATGGCAAGATATAATGTGATAGATAATGCATAGTTTAATGTAGGAGTAGTGTCTTTGTGGATTAGGAGAATTTTCAGGGGAATTTTCGTTTTCAAAATGGAGGTTCCGGTTATTGGAAACAAATGTCAGTCATTTAAAGGCTCCTTCTCTGGCCAGACAACAGAGCAAAAAGCCTAATGAAAATTTCATCGGGATAGAGTCCCAGTCGTCATTACGGAGAGACGTTCCGTCAGTAAAACGGCCGAACAAACCCAAGACCCAGGGTTTAATTAAAATAAAGCAATTTATCCCCACGTATGGTGCATGACTTCATCAAATGTTTTATTTAACTCGCGGAGGCCGGCTCGCGCGCTGATGAAAATAGTGAACAGGGGCGGCGGCGGGATGGGAGGTGAAATAGAGAAAAGAAAAGGATATTTCATCGGGTCGAGCACATAAAGTTTCATTAAGTTGATCCAACGCATCACTCGCTTCGATGCAGTCGGAAAAGCTCGAATGTTTCCTTGCAATTTTATGCTATTTACTGTTTTTCCAAGTCCCGGAGAGTGAATTACAAGCATTTCGAGTCAAAAGTAACGCCGGATAAAATGGTTTCAGAGCAAATGACTCGAATCAGAAATAATTTCAGATTATTTCCTGTAGAGAGAGAGAGAGGGAGATTGGAAAAGATTTGGGAGAGAAGGTTAAAAGTGGAGTCATTCAAAATGGTAACGATCGAATTTCGAGTCCACGTGTCAGATGGACGTCGGAGCCACACTGGGTTTTGATTAATTGCGGGTAAACCAGTAGAGAAAGAGAGAGATGGAGTGGTGGGGTATAGACAAGAGAGACAAAGCTTTGGTCAAGTCACTTTGGAATAAATTAGATGACTCAATGAATAGGTAGTGATTTACAAGAGACAAATTGATAAAGACGACTTCCTCAGTCAAAAGGAAATGAAGTTATCTAAAGCCCCGGACACACAAAAATTTGTTTATTAGTCTCTTTGATAGGGATGTACTCGGTGTATCAAAACAGAATAAATCATTTTCGCTGATAAATTCTTCGACATTCCCTTTAGGAACAACTTACAGTTACATTCTGACTCCCAAAGGAGTAAATTTTTGTTCTCTGTATCTTGAGTTGAAGATCTTTTTGGCTGGAAGGTATGAAGCTAAACGAAAACGTATATATTTGGAAAAAGTTTCGAATCAGTGGTACTAACAGTCTTCCTTGCTGATTAATAAGCTAAACTTTACTACAAAGACGCTTTTTAGCTTAACTCTGACACCAAACAGTGTTAATGTATTTTATTTAAACGCTCTCTCTCTGTTTGAATTAATTGTTCATCGAAGTGTGCAATACTTTTGAAATATTGGTGGTGGTTTTAATCCCGTTTTTCACCCTTTTTGGGGTATAACTGGATGCGAGAGGAGGATTCGAACTCACGACCATTTCCGTCCAAGTCAGGAACTTAACCACAACGCTCTCTCTCTGTTATCATGTCACTGATGAAATAAATTCTTCATCGAAGTGTGCAATACTTTTGAAATAGCTTCTTTTAAAAAAGTTTCCATTTCTTGTGGGATGGATCTTTGGTGAAACACTCAAAATTTTTTTTGGTTCGATTCGGCCATCTTTTGGACCACGCTGTTTCAACCTTTTTCTCTTCGCCTTTTCCAATACACCTTCATTCTCTCGCTGTGTACCTTCTTTCTCTCTTCTGTCCATTTCGTTCGGCTTTTCTTGTAAACTTGCTTCTTCTATTTTCCTCCTCAGGGTATCCCTTAGGTGCAGGTCTTCGGGTGTGATCCTGTCTCTTTCAAGTCTTAAATTAAGCCATTTAAATTTTTTAAATATATTTAAAACAAATTATTGACATAAGTGTGCAATACTTATGAAATAACTAACACTCTTTTCCTTTTATAAAAGCTTCAGTCGATATCCACAGCATTCGTAGCTCAAATCCTGCCGTCGGTTTTATCAATTCATCTTAAAGTTAGTCACTTAGTGATACAAACTAAAATGTTAGTCTTCTGATTCTTATATTGTCAGAGTGCTCGTTTCTTGTTTATATTTTATATTTTATACTGAAGAATAGCTTGAAATTGAAGTGGGTCACTTGAAATTGTCCCAACGTGCCACTTCGCGACCGCTGGGGTCCTTAGATTGCTTACGTTTCCTCGGTGACCTTTTGGGAATAAAAAATTTTTTTTTAACTTCAGTACGAGAAAACCGGCGACCCGAAAACGGATTGGGAGAATAAGGGGATGGTTGGGGGTGGAAAAATAATGTGGTAAAATCATTTTGGGGTATAAAAACGGAAATGAATTCTGTCTTTATGCTTGAATACATAAACGGGATTTTCAATCGGAATCGCAAATCCACAAAAATTTTCACTTTCCAAAAGAAACAGAGAGAAGACGACGAAGAAGAGGGCAGAGTTGATTCTGTGACGTTTTTTCTTTCCTTTTTATTTTTAAACTTCGATGGTGGATGGTTAATAGGATCTTTTCGAAAAAAAAGGAAAAACTGAAAGTTGATTAAAGGGTAGATGAGAAAAGAGAAAGAGTGAAAATTGAAGAGTCATTTTTCCGGGAAAATCACTACGGCGCAAGTTGATTGGCAGTTGTTTTCCTTTTTTTTTCTCCTTCGAAAAATAATTTTCGCGTTAATTATATTTCGAAAGTAATTACTTAATTATTAATCAATTCAGTTTATCGATTGCTCGATCAATCATTTTTGCTCCCTTTTATTCAAAACGAAGCTTGACTTCTCGGGTTACTTGTGTTGAGAATTTAAGTGTGACTACTCCTCCGGTTTTTGTAAGCTTTTGGTTGAGTCACAAAATTTTGGTTTGATAAATAGCCCTCACGGTATTGATTCATCGTCAGCAGCTCTTAAAACTAAGGTTTCTTCTCCAGTGAATTTGCTTTCCGAAATGTGCATTATTTATGAAAAGGACTCCTGATTATTGTGTGCGTTACTTATGAAAGAAGATTTTAATGTTAGTGTGGTTTATGCATGAAAGAAGGTCATGAGAATTGTGTGCATTATTTATGAAAAGAGATCCCCATGATAGTGTGCATTATTTATGAAAGGAAATCCTGGTAGTAGTGTGCATTATTTATGAAAGAAGATCCTAATGATAGCGTGGTTTATTTATGGAAGAAGATCATGAGAATAGTGTGCATTATTTATGAAAGGAAATACTGATCATAGTGTTCATTATTTATGAAAAGAGATCCTGGTATAGTGTGCAATATTTGTGAAAGGAAATCCTGATTGTAGTGTGCATTACTTATGAAAGAATATCCGAATGATAGAGCGTTTATTTATGAAAGAAGGTCATGAGAACAGTGTGCATTATTTATGAAAGGAAATCCTGATATAGTGTGCATTATTTATGAAAGAGACAATGATAGCATTTATGAAAGGAAATCCTGATCATAGTGTGCATTATTTATGAAATAGAACAACCCATTTATAAAATGAATTCTTCATCCTCAAACAGTTCACAAAATCATCCTCACTGGTTCCTGACGTTTCTGTTTTCAGAGTTTGAAGGGAAAATTTAAAATTCTCACTCAGATTTGTTTCCAGTTGATGTGACTGTAAGGAAATTTAAAATGGCTGGGATAAGCGCGCCTAAAAAATCTCCTCAAAACCGAATACTAGGAACGATCTAGATGCACAAACATCAACAAAGAAAAATCAAATAAGTAGAAAAACGACTTCTTCTTCTTCTTCTTTTTGCCTCCTCTCTTGTGCCTCCTTCTCCTCCTCCTCCCTGCCCTTTGCATTTCAAAAACTTCACCTCCCCGCCCTCCTGCGCGCTCCTTCTCCTCTCATCCATTTTCAGTTGTATTTTATTTTCTAAAGTGACAAAGGACCTTGTTAGCAGTCAGTTTTATACAGCAAATATTTTTCCCTTTTTTCCTTGCCTCCGCTAAACTAAACTAAAAATTTCCCGACACGTATGCGATGTGTCGGAAAAAATAAAGTGGCCTTTAAATGGTGTAATACATTATCTCCTTTCCTCTTCATTTCGTGTTCTTCAGCTCATTCACGTATTAATTTAAGGCGCGTTTTATAAAGTGAACTCAAGTATCGTATAAGTACACAGTCCCGGCAGGAGGCATTTTTGCCTTTTTGTTCGTCTTCCTTTCGTCTGTTTACGTTGAAACGGTTCGTAGAAGGCAGTTGAATTCATATGTATCGTGACAGACCTTTTTTTATGTTGTGAAGCCATAATTCCCTTTGTTTAAAGCTGCAAGTCAGTGCAAGCGTAGCCTTACGGATAAAATTTAATTGGGTCTTGTTTTATGCGTAATAAAAATCACGATGGAAAAGGCATTCCGAGGTCTTGTTTATTGCAGAAGTACTGCACGATTTCATAATAAAGTTAGGTATTCGGGGCCTGGTCTTTTTTTACGCGTTTTTCTCTTTGCCGATTCCAAACTCATCACAGGTCTCCCACAATAATTCTTTCTCTCCGTCCATTTCGTTCGGCTTCTTCTGTAAACTTGCTTCTTCTATTTCCCTCCTCAGGGTATCCCTTAGGTGCAGGTCTTCGGCTCTGATCCCTGTTTCATTCAAGTCTTAAATTGAGTCATTAACATTTTTTAATATATTTAAAACAAATTATTGACGTAAGTGTGCAATACTTATGAAATGACTAACACTCTTTTCCTTTTATAAAAGCTTCAGTCGATATCTACAGCACTCATAGCTCAAATCCTGCCCTCGGTTCACTTCTCTTCGCTTTTGCAGGAGGTTTGAGGTGTTGGTAGTTACGTACCAGTCTAAGAAGTTAGTCGCGAGTTCAAATCCTCCTCGCGTATCCTGTTATACTGTAAAAACCGGATTGAAACTCAAGTATAATATACGGTGGAACCTCTCATAGCGAGAAATTCGCATAATGTCTCTCACAACGAGCAATTTTTGGCATAATGATCGACACATACATGGGGAATCCCCCGACAGTTTTTGGTCGGCCTGGAACGACATTATCATATTTTAAATTAATTTATTTGGGAAAATTGTTTCGCATAACGAGTAAAATTCCGGAACGAATTAAAGTCTTTGTGAGAGGTTCCAGTGTATATTATTATATCGAATGATTATCCAGGATCAAAATTGGAATTGATTTGACTCGCGGAGATATCAAAGCCTGTTACAGTCGATCGCTGTTGCGAAGGGGTTGAAAATTTCCCCGCTCATGGGAGAATTGGTAACAAATTTGGAGGGATTACGGGTATAAAGGGAAAAGCTCGTGGAAAACGGTGTTTATAAAAGTCAGAAATAATAGGTCAAGACTAATAGAAAATCGATACGACTAACAGCAAAACACCCTATAATTTTTACACTTTTAATGTAAGTGAAAAATAGAAATATTAAGGTGAAATTGCTGCTGGAAAAAGAAAACTAATGTCGGATGGGAAAGAGGCGGGTTAAAGAGGTGTGAGAGGAGGCAGTGCATTAACACCCAGTAAACGATCCGTCTTTTACGACTGAAATTGCTTTATAGCTTCATATCGTCTACCAAGCGACTTACGTGTTCAGACTCGTATACTGCTCAATTCTCTTTCAGACCGTTAAAAATGTGGGTTAACTCAGCACACAAGTAGGTTTGTACGATGAAGTTGGCTGTATGTAATAAGAGACAGCGACAATAATTGATTGTTTGAAAACCACGTCTCTCTCTCTCTCTCTCTGAAAGCAGTCCCGGTTTTGAGGTTCACTACCTCCCTCTCTGGTTGCCCGAGTTCATAAATTCTCATTAAACGAGAAAGTAGACTCTGAGTTCTGGACACTTGTTACCGCATTCAGCTCTTGAGAATACGTGACAGCGAATGAAAAAGAAATGAATTCCCAAAGCTTTCATTCACTTTCCTCAGTTCAAAAGCTCGCACAGTGAATATAATTCGAAGGTGAATGTAGATCTGCGGTTTGTAGCCAGTGGTCTGTGACGTAATTTTTAATTTGGCCAAGGAATCCAATTATGATTTCTATTCTACGACTCATTTAATATAATTAATATCAATTTATTAATAGATATAATCATGCTTCGTTTTACGCGATAAAATCAAACCGCAAAAAAATGACGTAATGAAGCAGAAAACCGCGTAAAAAAAAATTCGCTATCACCGGGAGAGTTAATCGATGATTACAGAAATTGAAGTCGGGAAATTTGTTAGTTGACGAAGTGTGCAGTATTTATGAAAATTCGGATTCTCCACTACTTTAAATACAAGACCACGAACACGCTCTTATCTCGAATTAATTCGCACATTTCAAAATCATATTACTCGGTCCGATTAATTTTAAATTCGACTGGTCCCTCATTGTCTAAACGACTTCCACTCGCTGATTCTCATTTCATCTCCGTCGTCGTTAATCAAAAATATTCTTTTTGCTGAATTTTGCTGAAATCCGGAAATCGACTTGGCGTCGCAGAACTTTATGTATTAAACGAAACGATTCGGAGGTGAGGGAAGGGGAATAGAGGAGCTTGGGAATGAGAGACATAAGATTTTTATACTATATATTATAGCGTCGGTTGTTATAGGATAACATAAAAAGGAAATTAAATGAGACAAATAAATAAAATGATTACAAAAACTTACCACGGTTTCACCACCAGAACAACTAAGCACCACCTGAACAACAGCACACTCGTCATGGCTTGGCTATCTTAGAGTACTATCTGTCCCTTGAAATCAAACCCCAGGGTTTTTATATGAGAAACCTCCCCTTCCTTTTGGGCTTGGTTTCCCATGGTTTTAATTGTCTATAATTTATGTTAAAACTGGGATTTAGATGTTGACATGTCCTATCCAGGCTATCTGGTTATTGGTGAGGATGGTTAAGGGTGTAAATGTTAAGGAGGTGTGAAATTCCTTATTTGGATTTAAAACACGTGTGGACTCTTAAGATCCATGCGTGGGAAGGTTTGCTAAATTTTAGGGATGGTGGTGATTTGTATATGAGAGGGCCATGTGGAGTTCAAGTGGATACTTGACACGTTTATGTGGTATATCCGCTGGAATAAACTGTACCATTTGTAAGTAATAAATTGTGTTATCGTCTTTGGTTCTGGTATATCTCAGAAAGACGGTAACACGGTAGAGGAGGAGGAGGAGGAGGGAGGAGGTGAGGGAGTTAAAGATTAATACATCTAAATCTTCCATTAACAAGAGTTTACGTCAAATTACACGGGTGAAATACGAATGGGAGATGGATGGGAGAGAGAGAGAGAGTGGAAGGGAGGAAGTCAAAGAGAAAGAAGAGGTTCATTAAAGGTTACAAACAAGAAATTAAGGTTGGAAACTGTGTGAGTGAGGGAGGTAAAAAGAGTAAAAAACAAGTTAAAACACCAACCACTTAGACAAAGTTTTCCATTTTGTTTAAATATTGATTCAAGTTTTGAGGGAAATGAGTTAGAGTTTATCATTTTCTTATGCGTTGAAATAAATATTAAAAGAGTTTTTTGTGTTTTATTTGAAAGTTAAAAAGTTGTTTCCCACCCCCACCCCCAGCTTCTCCGGGAAAGAGCTTTTTCTCCGGATTTAATTTCCTCTAATGTGATGAATAAAACGGGATTTAAGTCTTCCGTATCAGCTACCGCCAAAGTGCAGAAATCCCCACGTTGCACATTCCCCAAAGATAAATCTCTTCTCGTTATTTTCGATGATTCAAATGCTATAAAAAAATTTTGCTTACTCTTTCTCACATTACCCAGGTAATCTCTCAGATTCGCTTGATTATGTGTGCACGTGACTTATTTGAAAGTCGTCAAAGTGTAGAAGGAAAATAAAATCTTTGCTGAAAGAACAACAACAGTCACAAAGTTTTTTTGTAAGCTTTTATGAACGTTTAACTTCGTGGCACACTTGAAACAAGGCTTAGAAAGATGTAAGTAGTGCACTCTTTGGGGGAATATTCATTTCAATAGTATTGCACACTTTTAGCTAAAGCCTATTTAAAAAAAATAATTCACACTTCAATTGGGAATCCATTTCAGAATTTTTGCACAGTTTTAGCAAGAATTTCTTTCATGAATAATGCACACCTCTATTGAGGATTCATTTCAAAAGTAATGCACACTTTTATTGGGAATCAATTTCTGAATTCTTGCACAGTTTTAGCAAGAATTTCTTTTATAAATAAGGCACATTTAAATTGGGAATCCATTTCAGAATTAATGCACACTTTAGCAAGAACTTGTTTTATTAATAATGCACTTTTTTTTATTTGGTATCCATTTCAAAAGTAATGCACAGTTCTGTTGGGAACCAATTTCAGAAATAATGCACACTTTAAATGGCAGTCCATTTCAAAAGTAGTGCACACTTTAACTGGGAAATTGTTAAAAAATAATGCACACTTTAATTGGGAATCCATTTCAGAATTCTTGCACAGCTTTAGCGAGAATTCCTTTCATGAATAATGCACACCTTGATTGAGGATTCATTTCAAAAGTAATGCACACTTTTATTGGGAATCAGTTTCTGAATTCTTGCACAGTTTTAGCAAGAATCTCTTTTATAAATAAGGCACATTTAAATTGGCAATCCATTTCAGAGAAGTAATGCACACTTTAATTGGTACTTCGTTTCAAAAGCAATGCGCACTTTATTTGTAAGTCCATTTCAGAAGTAATGCACACTTGTATTGGAGGTTTAATTCAAAGGTATTTCCCAAAAGGTATCCCAATAACGTGCTACTACATCACCTGCTATAAATTCATTACAGTGGAATTAAGATCTCTGCTAATAAAACAACAACGTTTCTATGCGCTTTAATTGGTTATTTATTTATTTGTCACACTCAAATAATCATGTTAATAAAATCAAAGAATCAATAAATTAATTGACATAATCAATCAAAAACTATAATACAAACAATAAAACGCTTTGAAGTGTTATTGCAGTTAGTGAAACTCACATAATATCGCGCACATTAAAATCTTTTGTGACGTTCCTAGTTGAAGTGCGGAAAATTTTTTGTTAACAAATCAAATCGGTTAATCTGCAGATTGTCTAATGTGCAAATTCAGGAATTTCGCTCTTGGGGCAGTAAAATACAAAATAAAATAAAAAATAAATAAAAAAGAATTACAACAGAGAGAGAGAGAGGCCAAATAAGCTCAAGTGGGTGTTGGCAGCAGTCCTGATTTTAAGGTGCTCGTACATTTTCGAATCGACCGATATTGGAAAAGAGATTTGGCAGTTAAAGTTGGTCGAAATTCTAAACTCGTAAGCTAAACAGTGAAGCTACCAATTCCAAACTTTTCTCTTCCATTTCTAATTTTTCTCCAGATCTTTTTAATTACTTTTTAATCAAATTCAATCAAAGTTTCACTTTTGTGCCAATTTTTTTCTTCTCCCTTTCTTAAAATCATTACTCCCTCTGATTCCTTTCTTTCTTTCCTTCTCCTCCTCCTCCACTTCACCATCATCTTCTTCCTCTCTTCTTTATCAGCACTTTTCGCCAACCTTTTTTCCCTTCTTTATTTTAAGGAAATTTATTTTTTGTTTGAACTTTATTTTTTATTTTATTTTGACATGGATTAACTTAACATAATAAACTTTGAGAAATTTGTATTCAGGCCATATTTCAGTTTGTTCTCGTTTTCATGATAAGAAGACGAGAATCGGTCGCAGTGGCGGTTGACACGAAATCTCACTTTACGCTCTGCTCTACCCCTCTAATTTCATAAGAAACCCCCAAAAGAAAAAATTTAAATCAAGTTTCACGTCTTTCTAACTCATCCTCTTCTACTTCACCGAGAAATATTATTTCCAACTTTCAAGTTCTGTCATAGTCATCGATCGCACAAAACAAAACCTGGCCGTAATTTAATTAGTCAGTAACAAAGGACGTCTAAAATGCTCTATTCAGACAATGGAAGTGCATCCTATACTTGGAAACCCATCTAAGCATGACCATAAGTGTGTCTCATCTCGTTTTGGGGTGTTTGCTGCCACGGTTCCATGATTTGACGTCACGGCAAAGACCTTTAATCGTGTGTATGGTTTTTCAGGGGGGGATTTGAGCGGTTAGAAGAGATGAAAAGTTAAGACACCCTTGATTGGGAAAACATGGCGGAAAGGGTTTGTAAGAATAAAAATGAGGGATTTCCATGGTTTGCTGGCTTTAGAGATTTCTTTCCATTTCTCAAAAGTCAAGTTGGTTTTGTACAATTCCCAGCCGTAAATTTTGTCCTCGACAATGTGACACGCCGGCAACAGCTTGTGAATTTTCGTTTTTGTATCGTCCGTCCGTCGGGTTAAATATTTTGTTTTATTATGAAAGTTGGCTTCGAAAGCTCTCTAAGCTCCCCGTTTTTATTTTTTCCCTTCACTTTCTCACTATTTAATAAAGAAAAGACTCTGAAACAGTTTTTTGAAAAGGGAAGAAAACTTTTTCTTTTTCAAATCGAACCGTCGGTACTGATTGCTTTTCCCCTCGCTCGGCAAAATTGATTAATGGAGCCATGACTGAAACATGGCGGAACTCCAAAACCTTTGACCTCCTTCTTCGTGTTTTTATCAAGTTATGAAAAAAGCTTTCCCATTTTTTGCTGGAAAATATATAAAAAGAAACAATTTTAACGGTACTTGAATCATTTTTGGCCCGTGCATTGTTCCCCCAGCTTCTTCTTCTTCTTCTACTTTCTTTTTGTGTTCTTTTTATTACAATTAAAAGCACCTAAAGCTTTTTTTGTTGTTGTTTCCTTTGTTATTTTCCTTAATTTCCCTCTCGCATTTTCTCCGGAAAGGTTAAGTGGAATAAGTGGAGGTATTAGTTTGAGTAAACAAGCAGAAAATTGGTCTTAAGCATCTTTAAAACCTATTTTCATTAATTAGGAAAATTTTTGGAAAATTCTCTCCTTCAAACCTCCCCTGCTTTTCCATTGGTCGGTGGAAATTATATATGGTTCTTGAATGCCAGACCAAAATCCCTGGATCGATTTTAGGTTTAACAAATTAAGAAAGGAAGACACCTCACTAGCTAAGTACACAATTATCTTGTCTCGTTTTGCGCGGGTTGTTTTTAAAGTTACGCGTTAAAGAAAACTTTGAACGTTTTGCCGTGGTAACAGAAGTAATTTTAAAATAAAGAACGTGACTTTGAGAGAGTATACCTAAGAACAAAGACTTTCAATTACGGTCAGATCTTGTTTTATGCGTCTTTAAAGTTACGTGTTGCGTGTGCTTAATGTTAGTCTATTTCATTTAGTAATTTCTTTTGTGGGGAGGATTGAGAAGATCTAAGGTCATTTTAGTGCTGTAACCTGATGAAATACATAATTTTGTGTTGGGTTGTTTTATTAATATAAGAAGACATGGCGTAGCATTTAAAATACGTGGGTTGATTTGTGATCTAGTTAAAAATTTGTTATTTGAGTAAATATTCAGGATTTTTCGGTTTGGATTTGGAGTTATGCGTGTTGTGGCATCCACAACCAGAGGGTTGGGTTCGCTTGGGGAAGGTTTGTGCGGAAAAAAAAGGAAAACCTACAGGTTGCTGTCTGGTTTTCCAAGCGTGTGGTAAGGATGGGGTTTTGGGGTAGGTTGACAGGAATACCCACAATACTCACCACTTTTTTGTGACGACAGATTTTGAAATTCAATCTTCACTGACTTTTATGAAACAATATCTAGTAGATTATCTAGCTAGAGTGGTAAACAAAACTTCGACTAGGCGTGAAAAGGTATTGAGAACTTAGCCAGGAGAAAATCTCGCAGGTTTCAACCCAAACCACCGGTCTTCTCGAACGTCCGCACGGTTTAAGGTTCGGTGTGTAAAAGGCGCCATGAACATAGAAGATATATCAGTTGCCATTTTTATCGTAAATTGTTGGCAGCCCTGACAAAGAGACAATTTGACAGATGAGAGTTTAGGGTTAGTAAAAATGGAGCGTCATACAATACAACAAAGTGTTTTCATTATTGTACATATTTGAATAACAATGAAAGTTTGGCGGCGGCAAATTTCTACAAAAGAGTACGTAAGCAACTCTAATCTATATACTTTTATGATCCATTGTATAAAAAAAAATCTTAATCTTAAGAGCAAAAAACTGTAGCCTCTATTCATGCCGGAATTGTGTTACCGGTTTTGTGATATATTCAAAAAGACAGCAACAGAATACCCCGGTGGACATGTTGGAAAAAACTGGCTGACAAAAATCCTTTTTTCTTTTAGAAACTTCTGCAGTCATTCTGAAAGAGGTTCTAACTGAGATTCGAAATCGATTATAAAAACAATTCCTTTGTTGAATAACAGAGTTTGAATTTTATTAAAAGAGTTTCCTAAAATGTCAAGAATTTTTTTTCCTTCTAAAATGAAAAATTTTGTAGTCGAGCTGAGCTTAACCCTCTTTCATCCCTACTCTTTCCTCCATTCTGAAATTCCAATTTTTATATAAAAAAAGTTGTTTTTGCTATTAAAATTTGTTCCTGGTATAAAAATGCCAGCACAAGATCAAAAGATGCTTTGTTTGTAAAAACTTTCAACTCCGTCGTCCTTTCCTCATCCTCCCGGCTCCCCGGAGGATGATGAGGAGATGGGAGGTCGGGAGGCTCTCTCGTTGCCGCTTCCTCTTTTCTTGTTAGTTTAGACAAGAATTAGTGGGAATGGCGGTTTTATTTTATACTTAAATGAGGGAGAAAAAAAAAGGAGAGTTTGTACATTTTCGAAACCTGTTTTGTGTGTGTGTGTGTTGCGTTTTGTTACGCCATACAATGGCAGAGATGAAATTAATTGAGATAAAGAGAAAGGGCCGAAACAATGAAAGTTCTTCGGGGTTTGGATTGCGAAACACTTGGGAGATGGACCTTCGGGCTGTATTTGTGGTTTCTGATTAGGGAAAGAGCTTTGCTATACATTCTAAATATTTCTTCTCCTTTATCCTTTTAAACTTGGACGTAACCGGATGTTGCCTGATGCTTATTTAATTTAGATATTATTCACTTATACCGTCTATGTCTATTCAAACAACAACTGCTAACATGGATGGACCAGAAATGTTCAAAAACTGTGACCACAGTGTAAGGAGTAAAAGCAAACTAAAGATGAAGCTAAGAGATGGCGCACGGCTCTGAGTATGTTTGAATATATGATTGACGATAGGTTCATGTGATTTCATTAGTCTTCGAGTAATTGTGAAGGTGGATGGTGAGTTCTAGATAATGAGACTTAATATAAGACAGTGGTGTATAAATATGGTGAGATAATAATAATAATAACTTATTTTGGTAGAAAATTAACATTTTTTTTACATAAATTAGACTCATAATTATCTACCAGGCTCATCTTGGGTAAAAGCCTCTCCCGTTTTTCTCCATTGTTTCTTGTCCTGTGGTTTTCTGTGCTACTGGGAGCCAGCAAAGGTAACGAGTCCCACCTCTGTTGGTCCTTTTTTCTATGCCCCAGAGTTGGAGTCTAGAGCGTGGTCACTTTGGGTCCATCTGCTGTAGTTTTTCCTCAAAATATGGTGAGATAGTCCGTATTTTTATGTACATATTCAATAGAAGTTTATTGTGGGTCGGAGTTATTCTCTCTCATCAATAGTTATACTCTTATAAATCTAAATCCTGTATCTATTGTTATCAAACAATTCAGTCTTCGCAACAGATTTTTTCCCATCTCTCTTTTAGATCTTTTAGGTTAAAGTATTTTTGAGTTTCAGTTGGTTTTCGAAAATAAAATGTTCTTTCGAATCAAGAGTGAAATTGAAAAATATTTTCGTTTTATTTAAAAAAAAAACATTTCTGGTCAGAGACGTAGAGAATAAAGAGAGAGAGTAACCAAAAACAGAAGAAGAGAAAAAAGTTGTTTCATCATCAGCAGTCCGTCAATAAATAATATCTCGAAACAAAAGAGATTTCAACAATAAATAAAAACTAAATTAGAAGAGGGAAGTCGGTGGTGAGAGAGAAATGAAAGCGGAAAGAGGAAAAAAGTGGGCGAGGTGGAGCGGGGGTGAGAGGAAAGGAAGAAAGAAGAAGAAAAATAAAAAAAATCTGACGTGAAAATGGAAACTGAAGAGCGAAATGAGGAGGAGAAGGAAAAAAAGGAAGAGGACATTTTTTTTTTCAATTCTTGATGACAAGAACCCAAAGCCTAACCTTTTCCCTGAAACCGAATTATTAACCTTTTTTTCTGAAATGGCTTTAACCTTTTAAATACTCGCTCTCTCATTGCAACTGACAGCCTTCCTTTGGTCTTTGTTAAATCCTTTCCCCAAGTTTTTGGATTCACGACTAATTACTCCTCCGACTTCCCCGTCATTGTTTGTGCCTGAATGGATTTCCTCTCTTCGTCCACCCCCTCGAAAAGAAAAAATTTTTTTCACCTTTTGTTGAAGACTGGTCCTATTAACGAAAATCCGGAAAAGGTTCAGAACTAATCACAATCCATCCCTGAAATACTCTTGATAAGGTTGGTAGTCCTGGTGTTCAGCTAATTTTTGATGACATCAGTATAAGTGCGAACTATTTCCCGATATTTATAGACTCGCGAGCCAGCTAATATAATTTCTGAAATGGTTTACAGTCTAAAGTATAGGTATAGATATACTCGTATTAGTCAGGTATCGTTCCATGCGTTGGACAAACTTCAAAAGTGATGCACATTTCAATAAAACTAAATCTACACATAGCTCTGGTTTATTTTCTATAATCTCTCATTTATTTCATAAATATTGCACACTACTGTAAGGAATTCATTTTAGTTTAGTTTTAGTTTTATTCCTTAGTTTGGTGTAGGTTCTCACCCTTGGCACTAATCGGAGGAGAATTTGAACTCACGACCATAACTCCATAGCCGAGCACTTTAACCTCCACACCAGGCCTCCCGCTAAAGAATTCATTTCAAAAGTAATGCACACTTATATGATGAATCTATTTCAAAAATATTGCACACTTTTATTAAGAACCATAATAATTCGATAAGCAATTCATGATTTCTTCCATAAATGACAAATTTCCTTCAGATTACAATCGGGCTTTTTTTATGCGTTTACGGGGTTTCTTCAGCAACTTTTCTTCAACACATAATAAGGACTTTTTCCGGTAGGCAACTTTCCACAATTTCAGTCTCCTGTATGAAAGTATAAAGCCCAGAGCGGGTTTATTTATAAATATTTTCATTTAATAAAGTCAGAAGGATTTAAAATGAAATTTTCGCATTTTCTCTGCGAAGCGTTAAAATTACATCATAGACCACCGGAAGTTGGCCAACCACTTTCTTCCCCCGCCCCCCGGCCCCTGCTCCCGGCCTGTTGGTTTAAATAATGAAACTAAGGATAAAAACGGGAACAGCGGCAGGGCCATAAACCGAGCTCCCTTAAAAGAGAACATAATAATTATTAGATAATATAAAAAAGGAAAGAAGAAGGAAATGTTTATAAAAAGAGAACATAATATTCATATTTGTTCAACAGCAAAAAAAAAGCTTCTTTCCTCGTATTTCCCCCTACCCCTCTTCTCCTTTCCTTTCTTTCTTCTTCAAGACATCTTTCTAAACCTTCCATCCAAGTCAACTAACCAACCACTCATGGAACCTAAAAAATGAGAAATGTTTCTCGTAAAGAGAAAAATCTTTTTTATATTTTATAAAAGTATATACTCCTTTATTTTTGTCTACTTTTTCTTTTTCCGGAACTTTATTAGAACATTTTTGCTTCCTCCCACCCCCAACCAGCCTCTCTCCCATTCCCATCCCTCAGAAAGAAGACCACAAGATGGGTTTCCTTTGATATTCTTATCGATTTCATGGTTTTGCAGGTGAACAAGCCCGGATAAATTTCATTTTTTCGAAATTTATGTTTTCTAGAAAGGAACCTTTTTTCCTTATGAAAATAATTTTTTTCTTCTTCTTCTTCGGTTGCGTAATGGATTGGAACTCGAATATTTCGGGGAGGAGGGGATACAATGGTTCGAATTTGAGTTTAGAAATGTGTTGAACCCATTTTCCGGGGAGAACATTTGGCTGCGTGGAAAATAACGGAACGTGATGGACGGTTGATTTTAACAGGATTTTTGGCAGAGGTGATTTGAAAAGGTCTGTTGGCTGTGTTTATACTCGCTCACCATTTTTGACGACATGTTATTGCCTCAAGTTAGAACCGCTAACAATGCTGACGACTGGAAACGAAACGGCGGATGCTTGAAATGTTAATAATTTTCAACCTCAACACAAAACACACGTCGGGAAATTTATCTGGTGAAAAATAAATATCAGCGGTCTTTGGAAAAGCTTTTCCACGGATTCAATTGTTATTCTTTGTTTGATTTTCTATGTTTATTAAATGAGAGCGTGTTTCTGAAATGCATTTTTAAACGGGTCTTTCTGTTCTCTGCTCCGGAAAATTTTTGGAGTTAATTTAGGAGCACGGACTAGGAAATATGGTAGTTTGGACCAACAACATCATCCACATTGTCCTGTAGCTTCCACGTAGCTACTTTGTCTCTGTTTCTTCTTATATCTGGGTACAGCTTCTTCTAGATTTGTTCTTGGAAGTCAATTTTGATCTACCTATCTGTGACTTATTATTTACGATCTGTGGGTTATAATATTTTTAGTATAAATTGCGGATGGCCTAGAGTAGTGGTTATAGTTCCTGACTTGGACGCTATGGTCGTGAGTTCGAATCCTCCTCCTGTATCGTGTTACAGCCAAGGGTGAGAACCTACACCAAACTAAGGAATAAAACTAAAACTAAACTAAAATGAATTCTTTACAGTAGTGTGCAATATTTATGAAATAAATGAGAGATTAACGACGGGAAATTTGTCATTTATGGAAGAAATCATGAATTGCTTATCAAATTATTATTGTTTTAATAAAAGTGTGCAATATTTTTGAAATAGATTCATCATGTAAGTGTGCATTACTTTTGAAATGAATTCTTTAGCGGGAGGCCTGGTGTGGAGGTTGAAGTGCTCGGCTATAGGAGTTATGGTTGTGAGTTCAAATTCTCCTCCGGTTAGTGCCAAGGGCGAAAAACTACACCAAACTAAGGAATAAAACTAAAACTAAACTAAAATGAATTCTTTACAGTAGTGTGCAATATTTATGAAATAAATGAGAGATTAACGACGGGAAATTCGTCATTTATGGAAGAAATCATGAATTGCTTATCAAATTATTATTGTTTTTAATAAAAGTGTGCAATATTTTTGAAATAAATTCATCATGTAAGTGTGCATTACTTTTGAAATGAATTCTTCAGGCCTGGTGTAGTGGTTAAAGTGCTCGACTATAGGAGTTATGGTCGTGAGTTCAAATTCTCCTCTACACAAGTGTAGCTATTTATCTAGAGAAGTGTGCAATATTTATGAAATAAGTGAGAGATCAACGACGGGAAATGAGCCAGAGCTATGTGTAGATATAATTTTATTAAAATGTGCATCACTTTTGAATTAAAAGTCTGTCATCTCACCTTTTATACCCCCAAAAAGGTGAAAAACGGGATTAAAACAACCACCATCACTATTTGTGAATTGAATTTTCGCAAAGCAGTGTGCATTATTTATGAAAGAAATACATACATAGGTGTTTTATTAGAAACATAAATATCGAGTATTGAGATGTTCGTATGTGATTAAATGAGGGGATTAGTACAAAATGAGGCGTCTTCTCTCATATCATAGAAATTAAATTAAATCGAATCAAATTAGCGGAAGGGCAATCCGATAATAGGAGATCAGCAATAAATCAATAAGCCTCAAACTAAAATTTATTTCGTATGCTTATCTTGTGATTATAAGACCTGATCCGAATTCGATAAAAAGTCTCGCGAAACGAGTGAATTCATTTGAATTATGTCATGGAACGACAGTGGTCCGCGAACCACAGCCCGCTGATCTAATTATCCGCACCCAGTTTTTTGGGTTTTGTGGTGGAAGAGGTGGAGAGAGGGAGGATAAGGGAGTGTATGTCTGAAACAATGAATGAGCTCATTTTTTTTTACAAAACAATGTTATTCATTAATAATGGGAGTGTCTGAACTACATTGGCCTTGAGCTGGAGGGTACGTCAAGGTGTTCGTTGAAATTTTCGCAGGTGACCTTGTTGTTTTGAAAGTTAGCTTGAAAGAATCGGTGGTCGAAGATGGACTGAAGTAACAGTCTGTGTCTAGCAAAATATGTTTTAATGATATTGTTGAGGGATGTTAGTCCAATTTCTAAAATATAGAGATTGGACAAAATAATGGAAGGACTTGGCGTATACAGTATATCGCAAAATGTTAGCTGTGGGAACTCCCGCCGTACAGTTTTTGTATTAGTTTGTTGAGTTCTGTTGTCACGTTTGCTGCGATAGTTTTGTGTTGTTGGCGACAATCAATGTTCGTCGGTTTCTGTTCTTTTTCTTTGACTTTCGTCCACTATTCCTCTTCGCCGATGATGTTTCTCTTGTATACTGTTATTATGTCGCTTGTGGGACGTTACACAGTTTAGTTGTTTTCGTCCCAGACGTTTTCGCTAATCAAACCCAACGATTCGCCTTCTTTCAAAGTCTGAGAGGACTTTTATACTATAACCATTGCCGAAAGCAGCGTCTGCTATACTGGAACGAAACTTACAAGTTTGGACAAGTCTTTACTTGGAAGCAGTGGTACCAACCCAAACCTAACTGCACTCCATCACCTGCTGTTTAAATTATTTTGTCCAACCCGTATAAATAGAGGTCTGTGGGTCTAAACCCTTGGTACACAAGGTTTGTCCTTCCCGGGCCAAATTTCCATTGTGACGATTGCGACTGGGCCACTTACCGAAAAAAAGATTTTGTGAGTCCGGCTTTTGAAGCATACAGTCCACCCTCAGGGCATCATCTGAGCACAGGCTCCAAAATTTTCGTACTGGTCAGCACCAATGTGCTTAACAATGAGCAACCGACCTTTCACAAATTTTCATTCAATCGGTTTCCACTGTGCCACTAAGAGTTTGTTGGGACGCATGTGGCCCGCGGGTCGCAGTTTTAATACCAAGAATCTAAACCAAACAGTTCGACCTAGTTATACAGAAGGTTACAGCATGTTTTTGGAAAACCGGTGGTAAGGTTATTAATAACCCACAACCTTTTCGGAATTGTGAGTACTTAAGGGAAAGAGGAAAGGGAAACATGGCTGTAGCGAGTTCACCGTTGAGAAACTTGTTGGCGGTTGGCTGACTCCTTTCATGAAATCATTTCCTTTTCTTCTCCTTTCACCTCGATTTTAAACATTAATTCGAATGAAAACCTTTCACAAAGATTTCTTTTTCCCATTCACAGCAGGATGGAGGGAAAAAAGAAGGTTGGAGAACAGGAACCGAACAAAAATGTATTGTATTTAGACTTTGTCAAGCATGGCGTCGAGCTTACATACCGTCAGCAAATTCGGAATAGAAAATTCCGAGTGGAAAAATTCATGGCCTCCGACATTTTCAGAATTGTGAAAATTTCATGGGAATTCTTCTCTCCCCGGAAAATTTTTTATTTTTATTTTAATTTGTAGTGCCTTATCTAAAAATCATCCGACCATTGTCTTCTCATTTTTTATTTCAGCTTTTTAATTAAGTTTTTTTTGCTGTAGGTTTACTTACGTGTTTTTCAAAAAAAACAGTAAAAAAACTGGAGAAATGGAAAAGTTAAAAAAAATCGGTGCTTGAGGGTCTAATGCGGAAATCCCCCTGCGACCGCATTGTGGTTACAAAACCTCGTTTTAATATTTTCAAGGAAAATATTCCGAGCGGACTTTTATACTGTATCTCAAGTTAATGTTTAGACAACATAAAAACGGTCTACTGACTCGGGTTTAAGTTTTCTTTCCCTCTTCCTCCGACACACATACAAAAAAAAAATTTCTAACGAGCTTTTGACGAAAATCCAAAAGCCTAGCAGCCATGATGTAGTTTAGATTCATCGAAATTTTCTTATCTACTTCTCCCCGTGACAACCTTTTGGCGTCACGTGCTGCGGTTGCCTTTTCTCTTTAAATCTCCTTTGTGACACTCGGTTGTTTAACGGAAGTCAGAGATTTGGTGGATGAAAGTTTTTATACAAAAATCGATTTTTAGAGAAATCGGATTAGTATTACGACTGGTATTATCGCCTTGCGGTTTTTGTAAGTAATTTCGAGTTAGTCGTTTCATAGTCATGGCGCCATTTGTGGGAGTTGTCGATTAGTAATTTTTATTAGGAGAGGTTACTAAGTGTGCCTGTTCAACTTTACTATCTTGGGAGTTGTGCCCGATGGCAAATTTTTTGGCTAACACAATTTGTTGGATTGAGAGCCAACTCTGCTCTCTCCTGTGTTCTTTTTAGGTGATTCTGTTATCGTGGAATCTAAGTAGAAACCCTAAATAGTCTCTGGGAGATTCAAGTACTCAATCAAGTACCCAACCAAAGATTTGAAAGCGGTTTCGAAGCAGTCGGTGTTGTTATGCGAATTAATCGTGGGTCAAACGTGTACAGTTAGGAGCTTTTAAGAAATCAAAAACACTGCCGAACAGAAAATATTACATCTTTCAAAAGTAATGCACACTTGAATGAGTAATTTATTTCAAGAGTCGTCCTCCCATTTATTTAATCACAACCAGGTTTGGTTTTATGCGACTTATTTTATGCGTTTTTAAATCGAAAGAATAGGACGCTTCGTGGTTTGTGGTTTATCACATTTCGCGTAAACCAAGACCGGACTGTAAATAAGCTCAGGGAATTGAAATGAAATCGAATCGCATTCGCATTATAAATGACGTCACGGGTGCTCTGTCTTGCAGACCTTTGCTCAACAGTAAAAAAGGACTCATCCTGGCAGAGGCCTGATATTGTTACGGTACCTCCAGCGTGATGTTTCGGTCTCGGATGGATAGAAAAAAGACGAGAAGGTCGGTTAAAGCGGTATGGATGAGTTTTGGGGGTTGGCGGTCGGGGGTGGGAAATGAAATATAAGCCGCAGATTTGCCCTTTTCCCGAGGAATTCTTAAATATCTTGTAGATAAATCAGTTTCTGGTGAAATTCAGATCGAGGGAGGAAGATATTCGAAACATACATCAAGGAAGTTAAGTTCGAAGGAAAATTGTAATCCCCGGCGGATGTTGTTTCCCTGCCTCTAAATTCTTCGACACCAGTAATTTAACTAATTTTTCGTTTAACGTCAGGAATTTTTCTTTCTTTTATTAGAATCCCCCATTTATTTTTGAAAGGAAGAACCTCCCGGATTTATTAGATGTTTAAGAAAGGAAATTTCCGCAAATTTACACCCCGCCAATCAATAAAATGAGAAGAAAAGTTTACCGGTTCGTTTCCAAGGTTTTTCTTCAAAAGGCGGTGGATTTTTTTTTTATTATAAATTTATCTTAATTACGTGAATAAATTTCAAATTATAATTTTTTTTTGTAGCCTTTCCGAGCTGCAAATCTTCTGCCAAAAACCCGGATCGTGCGTTAGGCAGTTAACTCTCTTAATAAATCCGAGTTGAATGTTACTGCTAACAGTTCCCCCGTATCTCCTTTGGTCGAATTGGAACAGTTCCTTCAGCTATCTATTAATTTTACGAGGATTTTGTTGTGAATGGGCCGGGCGGGGGAGGGGGCAACAGCAACAGCAGCATTTCCGTTCCCAAGACAAGTATTACCTTTTCAAATGTGTTTTTTAACTTTCCCTTTTCTGCTGTTTCCTCGCTTTCAAATTTCCTTCAATTTTTCCTCTCTCGCTGCGAATTCCCTCACTTTTTCTTTTTTATAAGTTTTCCTTTAGTGACTTTAATAGCAGGAGCTTTTCAACGGTTTCAGTTTTCCCTTGGATGTGTTTTATTCCTTTTGTATTTGCCACCGTTGGGTTTTATTTAATTTTTCTTTTTACGGATTTGAAAAGATCTCATTTAGGTTGTGTTACATTGTTTTCGAGATTTGATTTTAGCTTTGGACCAACAGCTAAATAGCTCAGATGGGTTACAAAGGATTTTGGTATCGATGTTCGAATGAATTGAAATGTTTTGTTGCGACGCGTTTTGATTTAAGGAAATAAAATGTTTTGATGATTTTATCTATTCTTAGAAGTCAGTTGAATGTCGATTGAGTAACCTTAATTAGAATTCAAATTGATAACAAGAATGATATGATGATAAGACAAGATTAGCAATCCTTAATGAAAGTCATTTAATTGACCACTTATTCACGAACTGGGTTCTTCAAAAAGGGTGTGCATTATTTATGAAGTATTCGACTTTGATACTCCATACCCGCATTCAAAAAGTCTTGTTTTACACTGGGGAGTAAACCTATTAATTGATGGATGTGTGCATTAATTTTGAAAATTGTGGGAGGCTTGAGGGTGAGGATCAAAGCACCTGAGTAATGAAATTGGAGTTACCGGTGAAAAACGGAGTCAAGAATCAGTTTATTCGTTATAGTGTGCAGTACTTTTGAAATGAGTTCTTCATAAAAGTGTGTATAATTTTGGTTTGGTTCTTGGAGTGTTATGGCAAACTGTAGTTTAAGCCGAAGTTATGTTTTGTTGAATTTATCAATTCCCAGGAGACTGAACACTTTCTTTCTTTTGGGATTCGAGTCACGGCAAGAAGAAAGTTATTGTGTCACGATAATAGTGTTTAAAAATTTGCCAGGGTTCATATTTATATTAGGTTATCAAATGAATGAGCCGACGTTAAAATGAAATTTATTAAAACCCAGAGAGAGAGAGAGAGTTGAAAGTTTCATGACCGCAACTGCCAAAATTCGTTCAACTTTTTCGACAAAGTTGGATTTGAAGTTCAATCGACTTAAAAGGGATTTCCCGTGGTGTGGTCTTATCATCCACTCTAACGTACGTATTACGTCGAACTACGTCGTTTTCTTCCCAGTTTGTGTGATTTTTGTTCAGACCGAAAATAGTCTCAAATCATTCGTCGATTGCTAGAAGTAGCCACGCCATATTGATCTTAAAGTAGAAGAACAGTACTGTCGGAATCAGGTGTATTGATGAGACAAAGCAAATTTCGAAGGAAAATAAATTTATTGAAATAAGAATATCTACAGAGCCGTTCGAGTTACTTCACCGATTCGTCGCACCGCACTGATTGGGACTCGCTTTTCATTATTTATACGCTTCCTGTAAGTCTGAGCGCGGCTTCATGCAAGTTTCTGCTTGTGTCTTGTTAGTTACAAGTCGGAGTGTGGCCTTGATCGTCAAAACTACTAATCAAGAACCATAACCACCACTCGTCAAATAGGTTTTATAAATTTATGCATCAGTTACTAACTCTAAAAAGGTTGACGACATCTTCGATTCGAACAGTACGACTGTAAGCAACTTATTCACGTTATGAATCAGTTCTAAGATCGCACGTGGCGATTTGGAAACTTTTCAAGGTCACAGCCGAGTGTTCAATCGAATTTCCATTTGTCAAAGTCCAAGGGTTGCCTGATTGCTTTTCCAGCACTCCCACGAGGAATATCCAATTATCGGTATTGTTTTTACCTTTTTTCCTATGCGAGGAAGAAAAATTGAACGCATAATTAGAGCCAGGTCTCCATTTTGTTTTTGTGTTAACTCTTACATCGGATGGGATTTTCGGTAGATAAGTTATTCACGCGTTTCTGGAAATGTTATCATGACGTTCTGGCATGATTTTGTAATGAAGTTGAGTTTGAACAAACTTTTTCATTGACTCCACTTGACAGCTGACCTCTATGGTTGTTGAATCCGGTGCTTCAAAAATCGCGGGCCTTTCTCAATTTCAACGTTCACGAATTATATCGGGCTGTTGGGTGATTAAGAAGTGATTTTAACGAACTAATATCCGTTTCAAAAGTAATGCACACATTTATTACCATAATTGAGGACTTTAGGAAATCAGGTTTCATAGAAACCATCCATATTTTACTAACCGCTTTGAGGGTTTGATAAATTCCCCATTGGAATGGCTTGGAGGTGAGACCACCGGTCGTAAATGAACGCATAAATAAAAATATTAACTCTCGAATGGCGTGCTTTTAGCTCATTGCTTAACAATCTATTAATTATTAAAAACACTAATTAAAACGACAATAATTAATTATGCATCAAATTTTTTTTCTCGTTTTAACCTTCCATTAATTTTTAATTTGAAACGAAACCGCCTACAACACACAATTTGTAGGTGAGTTGGTGAATCAGATCGAAATTGTGTTTTGGTTGAGGAGGACCCCCAAAAAAATCGGGAAGGAAAGTCCCCCCCAAAAAAAGGAAAAATAATTTTTGAAAATAGTGATATATCCACGAGAAAAAAGTTATTCCCAATAATTTAGGGCATGCGCAGTCGGGCTTGATCTCAAGAAGTTGGAGCTGTCCGTTAACTCGGCCGCCATTCACCTGTCTTATTAGGATGCTAGTTTGGCCCAATCTCTACGCAAAACAAGAAGCGAAACCGGAGTCCGTTAATGTGAAATATTCGCTGAGTTTAGCTAATGCCAGATGATCGGCCATAGTTTTTCCATTCGCTCTCTTTAAACAGCTTTCGAACTTTTTTTTTATCTTGTGTGCTTTCGCAGAAGGTTTGTGCTTTTATTTTTGTTTCGGTTTAAAAAAATTTTTTTGTTTGGTTTGTGCAGTTCGCTGACGACCGGGACGACATTCAAGACGCATAAAATTAAAACATTTCCTTCTCTCAGTTACTGTTACTTCGTAATCATGTTGAACGGATTTTGTAACGTTACGATTTTACTAAACTGTGTTTTGAGTGTGAGGTGAAAGTAGTGCTAAAACCAGGTGGCCATTCATTTAGAATCACATATCATAACGGAATTTTAGGCTCTGATTACTTTACTCGAAACGTGGAAAAAGTTATAAATAAAATTAAAATGTAAGAGTTCTTTTTTACGCGGTCGTTAAATTAACAGAAAGTAGGTGAAAATGTTAGTCTAACTTCTGAGTGTCATTTCGTTTTTTTTGATGCACATCCTCGACATGGTTACAATAAAATCGAGTTTCTTCAGGGACACGAGCACGCAATCATGATGACGTTGTGTTTCAATTTTTCCTTTCTTAGAAAAATAAATAAGAGCTCGCACAACTACAAATTATTTAATAAATCAAAAGCGTCGAGGTGGGAAAAAGGTGTTTTGCCTGTTGTAAATCAGTGGTGGGTAAAGTGTTATCCCGAAAAACTTTTTTTTGGCTTTGAATTATTGTTAACTCTCGCGGAGGATGTGTTTTTCAAAAGTATTGCACACTTTAATGTTGATTTCTTGCAGCACATTACCGCACAAATATTTTCCGTAACGGATTTCGGTGCTGTCGTCATTTTTATTTATTTAAGGCGTGTGGTCTTGTTTTACGCGGGAAATGACACGTGTAAAAGGATACCCGAGTGTAGTTACTTAAAAAATAGGTCGATTGGAAGGAATTTATTGTCTATCAACAAACGTGCATTATTTATGAAATGAATTCTTCATAAAAGTGTGCAATATTTATGAAATAAGTGTTAATTTGAATATGTTTCTAATTGTCAGAGCCCTTCAAAGTGGAAAAGTATTCCAACTCCTTCTTGGGAGGTAGAGCTTATCTTTCACTGAATAACTCATTTCAAAAGTAATGCACACTCACTAGTAGAATTCATTTCATAAATCGTCCGCGTTTCGTCTGTCAGTTTGGGTGTCATCCTTAAATCGGCGACTAAAATCGCGGTGGGAACGAAAGTTGAGTGAGATCTTTATAAAAACGGTTCATATTATTTGAATATAAGTATATATTCATATCGTATAAATGAGAAAAAAAGAGTAATTGAAGTGTGTCGTTGAAAGCAAAACATCGTCGATCGCAAGCAATAATCCCAATTTAAGCGGATTTATTTAGTAGAGCTTATGCGAGAGAGGGCTTTTGCCTGTCGTTTCGGACTTTGAAAGGGAAATTAGTGATTTAGGAGACAGAGGACACTTTGTAACCCAATTCAAACTCAAAAGGCTTTTCCTTGAATCGAGCTTTTAGCTGTTGTCACGTCGTGATGTATTTCGATATATCCTACCGTCGGTTGAAAAATTATTTTCGAAAAGGACGACGATCCGGATAAAGATTCGTCCATTGTGGCCTGACTCGTGTTCATTCTTCCCCGGTCTTTGTCACGTGATTGTTATATAAAAATAAATAAGGCATCCAGGGTAATAAATAAATAAGAATGTTATGGATAAATAAGGAAAATGTCGGAGAAAAGCCTTCATGACTGATTTTAAAATATTAAACGGGAAGGGAATATCCGTTGTAGTGAGGAAGAGGTTGTAGGTAATTCATTAGATGAGGGTAGTCGAGGGAATTGAAAATGAAAATAGGAAGGAAACGGACGAGGAGGCCCAGAAATGTGATGAGGGTGAGAGTAAACATGATATTTAAAGGACTAACTACTTGTCAGTTACAACGGGGCTGTGATCTGTCGGAGACAAAAAAAAAGGAGAACAGCAGAACGGATGTTTGCTGTTTTTGAAAATTTTTAAATGAACCTCGGGGAAAGTTTTGTGAAAACGGGAAATGAGGTTGGGAAAGTGAATATTTTCCCGGGAAGAGGGTGAGGGAAATAAATTTTGAAAAAACTAAAACCTTCCCCTTTCTTTCTTTTTTCAATTTATCTTGTGAAAGTTACTCTAACTCCGCCATTTAAATGCGCATTATTTACGAAATAAATTCTCCGGGAAATCTTTTGAAAATGAGTTCATAAGAGAAGTGTGCATTATTTATGAAACTATTTGCTCTGAAAGTGTGCAGTATTATTGAAATAAATAAGAGGAGCTTGTTAGTTTTTGATTTTCTAAACCCATTGAACCTGCAAAAGATGGGTTTGGGGTTTTGTTGTTCGGATTTCAAAAGTAATGCACACTTTCTCGAGCAGTATAATTGCATCACAACCAATTGCATATTATGTAGAAGATATTCCTCGAAACATTGTGCATTATTTATGAAACTATTTGCCCTGAAAGTGTGCATTATTATTGAAATAACTAAGAGGAGCTTCAAAAATGGTTTGTTGTTGAAAGTATTAGCAGTAATTGATCACAACCAATTATATTATGTAGAAGATGTTGGTCGGGAAAGTGTGCATTATTATTGAAATACACAAGAGGAGCTTCTTAGTATTTGGTTTTCTAAACACTTCCCACTTCTTAAATGGTTGAAACTTGTTGGTTTCAGAAAGTGCACACTTCTCAACCAATATAAATTTTTCAACTGTTAAGATATTAAGAAAGTGTGCATATTAAATAATAATGAGAAGTTTAGTATTTTCAAAATAATGCACTTTCCTGAGCAATATCTTAACAGTTGAAGCAATTATTTGGTTGAGAAAGTGTGCATTACTTTTGAAACACAACAGACTTCCAAACCCATTTTTGCAAGTGCGATGAGTTTAGAAAACCAAAAACTAAGAACCTCCTCCTCTATATTTCAATAATAATGCACACTTTCCTGAGCAATATCTTACACAGTTGAAGCAATTATATTGGTTGAGAAAGTGTGCATTACTTTGAAACACAACAAACTTCCAAATCCATTTTTGCTAAGAAGCTCCTCTTAGTTATTTCAATAATAATGCACACTTTCAGGGCAAATAGTTTCATAAATAATACACAATGTCTCGACCAATATCTTCTACATAATATCCAATTGGTTGTGATGCAATTATACTGCTCGAGAAAGTGTGCATTACTTTTGAAATTCAACAGACTTCCAAATCCATTTTTTTTGTAAAGAGACTAAAAGACATTAAAAGGTGAAATGCACCCTCTATGCAATTAATTCAGGTCTTATCACGGCAAAATATCACCCCTAAAAGCAATTTCCTTTCAAACGAACAGGAGAGGAAGGTGAGGGAGGGTGGTCGGGGGTGGTGGTGGCGGTGGAGGAGATGATATGAATTTTTCCGAAATCGCGTTGTCTGTTATCTATCACGTCGAATCCACACATGTAGGATTTGGAAAAGTAAATCAGGGAACCGGTAATGATTCGAACTTAATCTCACCTTCCTGTGTCATAAATTAACCTCCGGAAGCTGGCACTGTTCCCAAGAAGAAGTTTTTAAGTTTTGCGAAAGATTTTAATTTAGAAAAAAAGATTTTTCGTCTCTCATCTGGGCCCCGAGTTGAGAGAAGTCGTCGAGGCCGTCGGGATGTCTTTGCGTCATCTTCAATATGACCCGTCTTGGATGACAGGGCCTAAATGAAACGGTCGACTGTGTCGATGTTCACGGTTGCAATCAATCTTTTATTTGAACTAAAATTTAGCTGATTGAGCGAGGAAGGTGTCAGGCAATGTTTTCACCCGCCTTTTTGTTTTGCCCTCGAGTATGGTGTCCCGTTTTTGTTTGTTGAAATAATCTGCCTTCTCAGAGATGAGTAAATAGAGTCGAGTGTAACGGGAATTGGATTTTTCTGCCTGATGCTTTCATTTTGTTTTTTCAATTTATTCTCTGTATGTATGTGTTTGGATATAAAAGTATAACTTGGGAATCTATGAACCGGTTTTATCTATATTTTGGGATATACATTGGGTGAAATCAGTTTAAGAGATAATATCTAGTCAGCTTTGAGATTTTTGCGGTGCTATTAAGTATTACTTATGAGACTATTAAGTGTGCATTACTTATGAAATAAGCATTTTCTTAAACTCCATCTAACAAAGTAGATAAAACATTTAGACGGATAAGAGAAAATTGTGTTATCACTCCAAAATATTGTTATCATGTTAGTTATCAAGCCTCTCAAGTCAAAGTTTTGGGGATGATAGCTGTTGGATTTTGGTTGGTGCTTTCATTTTGTTTTTCAATTTGTCCTCTGTACGACAGTATGTATGTGTTTGGATATAAAAGTATAACTTGGGAATCTATGAACCGGTTTTATCTATATTTTGGGATATACATTGGGTGAAATCAGTTTAAGAGATAGTATCTAGTCACCTTTGAGATTTTTGCGTTTATCACTATTAAGTGTGCATTACTTATGAAATAGGCATTTTATTAAGCTCTACCTAATAAATTACGCAAAGCATTTAGACGAGATAAGAGAAAATCGTGTTGTCATGTTAGTTATGAAGCCTCAAGTCAAAGTCTTCTGCCAGTGTCTATGAAATTTTTTTGGAACGAATTCTTAACACCACTATTTATAATATCTATTCAGTTCAGAAGTGTGCATTACTTATGAAATAAGCATTTTCTTAAACTCAATCTAACAAAGTAGATAAAACATTTAGATGGGATAAGAGAAAATTGTGTTATCATTCCAAAATATTGTTATCATGTTAGTTATCAAGCTTCTCAAGTCAAAGTTTTGGGGATGATAGCTGTCGGATTTTGGTTGGTGCTTTCATTTTGTTTTTCAATTTGTCCTCTGTACGACAGTATGTATGTGTTTGGATATAAAAGTATAAATTGGGAATCTATGAACCGGTTTTATGTATATTTTGTAAAATTCACTGGATAAAATTAGTTTGAGAGGTATTATCTTATCAACTTTGAGATTTTTTGCGGTTATCACTAATAAGTGTGCATTACTTATGAAATAGGCATTTTATTAAGCTCTACCTAATAAATTACGCAAAGCATTTAGACGAGATAAGAGAAAATCGTGTTATGAAGGCTGTCAAGTCAAAGTTTTGGGAATGATAACTGTCTTCTGCCAGTGTCTATGAATTTTTGGAACGAATTCTTAACACCACTATTTATAATATCTATTCAGTTCAGAAGTGTGCATTACTTATGAAATAAGCGTTTTTAACCTCCATCTAACAAAGTAGATAAAATATTTATACGAGATAGTAAACAATCGTGTTTTCGTTCCAACAACAAAAATGGCCGGGTAACATTACATGTGTTAGCTGGGAACAATTTAAAAACTGACCGAACGCCAGGTTCTACCTGAGTATTGCAGTCGTTGAATGCCATTTGCATAATATCATCAATTTGCGCAACGGAGAAGACAAGTTTTGTCGTGTCTTAGGAAAAAGAAAAAAATGATCGAGATGCATAGACACGAGCCTTGAACCTAATACCCCGGGTGGAAGAACAAGAGGAAAATGGTGGCTGCTGAGAAAAGCAATTTTGCCTTCCTTCCCCCACCACACCCGCCATCCTCTTCGCCCATTTTTATCTTAATTTCGTATCTGTCTCCTTTTTCAGGATAATCTTGCTACGTTTCCACTACTCGTACCGCCATTTTGTTCTGCCTCCTTTTTTTCTTTGTAGTTTTTATCCAAACTTGTGTCCTCCAAGATTTTATTCTGGGGTTTCATTCTTATTTCATAAATGATGCACAGTTTTGTGGAATTTTGACGTTTTTGAGGGGGTAATGGAACAGTTTCATTTGGGTAACCGGAAACACAAACTTCGACGACTCGTGAGAGAATAACGGACTTTAAGTGAGTCATTTTGATCGGCACGAAAACGACGGTTCTTCACACTTAAATGACAAATTTTTTTATAAACACTGGTAGACCACAGACGTTTTACACCCGTTTCACGTAGATGCGTCATCAACAGAGGTGTCGTGGGTCCGAGAACATTGTTCTGCCATTTCGACATTCCCTGGCGGAAGTTAATTTCACAATAAAACAAAAGTAGTGTTCAATTACGAAATCCCTCCCCGCCCTCACTGGGAACAAACTCCACTCCTCGGTTAACAATAAATTGGGTCGATATAAAAACTGAGGAGGAACTACAAATAACTACAACCCAAACTGTATTCTAAGGTTCGTGGTACTATTTTTGGCCACTACAGTGTAACACTCAAATCAAATTTTTGTTTATGATAAAGGGATTCACTTTGTTCCTGCCTTTGACCTACTTTGAAAGTTTTAGTTTAATAAGAAGTTAATTGTATAAGTAAATCCCACGTGTGAGAAGAGTTTCTTTCATAAATATTGCACAGTTTCAGCAAAAATTTTGCCAATTTCAATGAAGAGATCATTTCATAAGTAAACTTGCAAAATGAATTCATTTCGTCGGTGATGAACCTGTAAGACAAATTCATTCCGTAAATACTGCACATTTTCATGAAGCATTCGTTTCATAAGTAATGCACACTCTTTTAAAATTCATTTAATTAATGATTTAGGAAAATTTTTTTCGTAAATACTGCACAGTTTCGCCGGAAATGCATTCCAAATGTAATCAACATCCCAACAACCTTGTTGTGTCATAAGTATTGCACACTTTCGTGAAAGTATTCGTTCCACAAGTAATGCACACTCGTAAAACTTTCATTTAATTAATACTAAAAATTTTTTCATAAATACTCTACGGGAACTTATTCCAGATGTAATCAACACTCCAAGACCTTTCGTTTCATAAGTAATGCACACTCGTAAAACTTTCAGGTAATGTTTCATTTCATAAACACTAAAAATTTTTGAACACTCTACAACTTTTCAGGTATTGCACACTTTTTCGTTTCATAAGTAATGCACACTCGTAAAACTTTCAGGTTATCAATACTAAAAATTTTTTGTCAGGAATTCTTTTCATAAACACCCTACGGAAATTTATTCTAGATGTAATCACACTCTTACAAGTTTATTTCATAAGTATTGCACACTTTCGTCAAAGTATTCGTTTCATAAGTAATGCACACTTTCATTTAATCAATACTAGAAATTTTTTGTAAGGAGTTCTTTTCATAAACACCCTACGGAATTCGTTCTTTAATCAACACTCTTACAACCCTGTTATTTCAAAAGTATTGCACACTTTTATAAAAGTATTCGTTTCATAAGTAATGCACACTTTCATTTAATTAATCCTAAAAATTTTTTGTAAGGAGTTCTTTTCATAGATACCCTACAGAAATTCATTCCTGATGTAATCAACACTCTCAAGACCCTTTCATTTCATAAGTATTGCACACTGTCGTCAAAGTATTCGTTTCATAACTAATGCACACTCGTAAAACTTTCAGGTTATCAATACTAAAAAATTTTTGCAAGCACTTCTTTTCATAGATACCCTACAGAAATTCATTCCAGATGTAGTCAACACTCTTAGAACCCTATTGTTTCAAAAGTATTGCACACTGTGAAAGCATTCGTTCCATAAGTAATGCACACCTTCATTTTATCTGGCTTCTTTTTCCTTTGTAGTTTTTATTCACTTTTGTGTCCTCCAAGATCTTATTCTACATTTAGGGATGTCCTAGTTGGGGTTTCATTCTTATTTCATAAATGATGCACGGTTTAGTGGTAGACAGAAATTTTGTAAAAATTCTTTTCCTAAATAAGAAATTTATTCTAGATATAATCAACCCTTTCGTTTCATAAGTATTGCACATTTGTGAAACTTTCAAACAGTAATCCAAGATCACAGTAAGAGTTGATGGCCGTATCGTCAAAAATTTGATTCAAGCGTCATAGTAGCGACACATAAATTGGTCGCGAAAATCTCAAAACCCATTTTAACGAGATTTAGTAACAGTTAAAGAGATCCAAAGAGAGAATAAAAAATTTAAACAATTACACGTTTCTCAGATGTAATCTCTTCCATTCTTTACGCGGAGTAAACAAGAAAAAGAGGAAAGTGTGTAAACAGAGATCCGAGTTCTTTTTGCTTTTTGTTTTTGTTTTTGTTTGCTCACTTCGACAAACAAAACCATCATTAATGTTAACGCCAAATATTTTAACGCCATGTAGAATAAAAATAAAACGCGGGTTCACAACGAGACCATTGTAAACAGAATCAGTGTCGTAACCCGTTGTTGTAAATGATTAAAGGTCGTTTTGTACAAAAAAATGGCCAATTTGTGGGAAATTGGCTTCGAAAGGGATTTACACCGAAATCGAGTGAATGCCCTTTGAACCAACTAATACAATCAAACTGGAAATGTTAGCCTCATTCGAAGATTTATTGGAAATAGATAAAAGATAATCTATTTTTATCAGGCTTTCCGTCTGAAATTTGAATTTTGGACGTGACACAAGAAAGAAGATGAAAGATGTTGTGAGTGAGAGGATGGAGAGAGGTCAGCGACATCCTAAGGTTTTATTTATTTTTATTAAATTTGATTCTGTTTTATTTATCTATTATTAAGTTTATAGAGAAGGAGGTGTGTGTGAGTGTGTCATGGAGAAATCGGCTAAATTCGGTTCAGTTATACTGGAGTTGGGTATAATAATGGAAACCATGTGACGGAGTACAGTTAGGTTCATGTTATATCCACCGCTTCTGTGTAGATACTGTCGCTCTCAATTGGCTTGTCAGGACTTGTAGGTTTCATATCAGTACAGTAAACGTTATGTTCATAACATACAAGCGGTGAAATGTGTAACCTTCCAGACTTTAAAAGATGGCCAGTCTTTAGTGAGAGCGAAAACAACTAAAATGTGTAACGTCATAATGACAGCACGCACAAAGTGGACGAAAACCAGAGACAGACGAAGATTAAAAGGACTGTGGCCAGACAACACAAAACTACCACAGCAAAACTGACAGCAGAACTCGTTCAACCACCTGAACCCCACAGTGTAACCACCCACCCACAGTGTATGACGGGAGCTCCACAAAAGCTAACATTCCCGGAAGGGCTACAATATATACGTCAGCTGTTTCCATTATTTTGTCCAACCCCTAATATATACATATATAATATACACATAATATATACTTTTCACCCAAAACAACCAAAACCAAAAATTCGTTGAGGCTATAATGACTTAAACCACATCTCACCGGTTTCATTTAAGCTAACAGTCCAAACCTAAATAGCTAGATATATCTTATTATATACAGTATATAAATAAGTATAAATTCAAACCATTGTCACTGACACGTTTAAAATCTTATCGTAGCCTGTTTTTGTTTGTGAAGTTGAGGAGTTTTGTTCTTGATGGAGCATCTCTCTCCTCTTTGTCTGTAACATTTCTCTCGCCTACACGGATTTATTTTAAGTATATTCATTCATGTTATTACCATAATTTATTATTAATTTTTAATCACGAGGTTTCCTTTCCTTTAATTAATGAAAGCGAATCGCTGAGAGAAATATTCAGTTTCGATTAAGATATATTCAGAAGCTGTCTTAAGTTTCAGACTTGAACAAGCTTCCTTCCAATCAAAAGTTATAAGAACCTTAAATTAGTGCTTTTCACTAATTAATCAAAATCTCATGCATATAGGATTTCGAAATTGTTCTACACATGAGTTTTGTTAATTGTTTGCTGAAAACGATCTCTCTCTCTCTCTCGAAATTTTTCATCGTTTTTCGGTTGCCACCCTGGAGTCTCCACACTCACAGGTATCAGTTGTAATCTGATGTTTGTATGAAAGCAATTCCAGTTGGATTTCATCTTGTTTTACGAGACTCTAAATTTTATTTTCCGTATAAGTCTTCAGGAATTATTTATATATTATACTTATCGATGTGGAAGACTGCTGACAGTCGAATAATTGGTACTCTAAAAGCCTGTCTTGTTCTCTCCTCGTAAATCGGTTCACACAAACCGTTTGTCTCTTATACCAAGCATAAAATATTCTGTCGAAGAGTTTGTCCATACGAACCAATCACGAGGCTCAAAACCGTGCTTTCAATAAATGGGGCTTTGTGATTGGTCCGATGAGTCTGTTTCTATGCTATGATGCGCTACAGAAGGTTCTAACATCTCAACAGACGTGAAAGTAGGTCTCAACAGGAATGATATGTATGTGGTTGTCCTGTGTCTGTTTATGTGTTTGTATAACTTAGTAATGTGTGCACAGACTATAATTCAAAATGACACTATATATATGTATATATTGAGTAGTGTACACCATTACTGAAATGGGTTCTTTGTATAATAGTATTATGAGTTATTGAAATTTTATTATAAATACTAAACCCATATATTATAACTACATGGGTTGTTTGTAATAATAGTTTAATAAAGTTTACCCCTATTTTACCCGTAGGGTATTAGGGGGACGATACATAAAAGACAAAACATAATAGTATAAGAATTAAATAAATAGTATACAAAAACTTTTTGAAAAGATAAATAATATGCAAGGGTAAAAACTGAAGAGATTGGAAGATCACTCATCCAACATAAAGCTCCTATGTTTGAGTGCTTGCGCCATAAATAAATGGACTATTATAAAAATAATACATTACAATAACATACAAGTAACCCATATAATTATAATATATGGGTTTGATATTTATAATAAAATTTTAATTACGTAACTCATAACACTATTGTAACATAATATTATTATACAAGGAACCCATTTCATCAATGGTATACACTAGTCCAATTTATATATATAGATTGTCTCTTTCCCATTTATAATTGTAGCATGTGCGCAAAGTTTGATGTAAATCGATTCATATATACAGTATATAAACACTTTGGTGTATATATATTTAAGTTTTATTTTGAAAATGGTTCAAGTTTTGAGAAATCAGACGATTGTTTTGTTTATGGCACTTAAATATGTTTCATAATTAATGCGTGCATCAATATATATAGAATCTATTAATGCGTGCACTATTTATGAAACAGCTTTGAGTGTCCTAAACAAAACAATCCTCTGATTTATGACTTAGTATACTCCAAACATCCTCTCCTTTCAAAATAAAATTTTTCTGCTAATCAAAGTCATAGCATCAGTATGCGTACTGCACTTATTGAGTGACGTCAAACGTTTTCTGCATGTCAGATTCCTTTGAGCTCTTTTACCGTAGAAATGTTAAAAGGAAAAAAAGGAGGAAAGGAAGGAAGGAAGTAGTTGACATGACATGATGCACAATCAAAAGAATCAAAAATCCAATTATAAGAATTCGTCCGGTTGTATAATAAAAGAAGAAGAAGAAGAAATAAAAAGAAGAAGTAAAAAGTTTGCTCATTATTACTCGACTAGTATAAATCAATAATGGGAGTAGGGTAAGGAGGGGCAGGGAGAGGGATGATTGTAAAAAGTTAAGGTAAAAGCAAACGTCAGAAACACTTCATTAATTTATTTATAGTTGGCGGTAATTAGAAAACTTTTTAAACAATTTATTACGCGTTTTGTGTGATTTGCTGCCTGTCACGATGTTACAGGATTTAATATTAATGACATTTCCGGTTTTAAAATATTAATAAGATTAGTAATAAAATTTTGGGGATTCCTTTTTTGGGGTGGCCCCCCCGGGCGTTCAAGGTCTAGGACAATAAAATTTCACGTTAACTTGCTCTCATAGGTTGGTGTGGTGAAACTTTATTTTCGGTTGTCTACCTTTTGCCTTTTACATGTTCAAAGCTTCATTTTGGAGCCTTTTTGTTTATTTTAACGAAAGTCCTTTTATTAAATATTTAGCAAACGAGAGCTACGATCATTTTATATGTCTCCTAAATTTCTATTTTCCTCTCGCTCTGTTCTTTCTTTGGTTGGGTTGCAAAATTAGTTTCATGTATGTTGCCGAAGGATTTTGTTTCATTTTTCTCTTCAAAAGGTAATCTTATACTCTTTGGTGTAAATTTTTATTTATTTATTTATTTTGCCTCTCAAATAAAATTTTGGGATGGGTATTTAAATTAATAAAAAGGTACAAACACAAATTTCCAAAATTTAGGTTAAAATGATGTTTATTCGTCCTTTTATCTGTGTCTAGAATGTTCCCCTTTTTCATAAATACTGCACAGTTTTGCGAATGTTCCATTTCATAATTATTGCACACTTTCACGGAGGATTCATTTCAAAAATACTGCACACTGGATGAAAGGTATTTTTGAGAGCACAGGTGGAATCAATTTCATAAGTTGTGCACACTCCTAATTCATTTTAGAAATTTCGTAAACTATCTATGGCCGCGTTTATTTATTGTAATTTAGTAACACGATTTTAATACAATAATATAATTTGTATATAAATTACATAAACGAACGGAAGTGGATGAATTAACCGGAAATGATCACCAAAAGCGCGAACCAATTTCCCCTGAAATGATTCACACAAATTGGCTCCATAATCAAATCAAATATTACACGCGAAATTACTAAAATTAGGTTACGAATGCCGTCTATCTGTTCGACTGATTCTCGTGATCTTATTATCATAAATTATGTCCACGATCATTTCAAAAATAGTGCACACTTGAATGAAGATCACTTTGGGGACTACTGTCAACTCATTTCAGAAGTTGTGAACATCTTAATGACGAATTTTGTATATAAATGTCATAGTGGATGAAAGTGTGCATTATTTATGAAATGAAGTGCTAAGTAAATGGGTCAAGGTCAGGGTTACCAATCTTTTTTTAGTGCTCGGTTGGGGTTTTGTAACCATAAGTACGTAAAACCATAAGTCAGGTTCTGTTACGAACTTCCGGAAGTGAAAATTTCTCTGTCATCCGGTACACTGATGGTTTGTGAGTGTCCGGCATCATGTTCTAAAACCTAATTGAATTTTAATGATATGCACGCCTGCAATAATTAATATGTTTCAGTGGTGGTAACCTAACTGACCACAGACATACATTTAAGACTAATGACCGATGACGTCATCGCTGTAATATTCTAAACCAAAATAATGAAAAAGTGGTTTAGTGTATGGGTCTATCCATTCAAAACTTCACCCAATTTTGAATAATTATACCTAATGATGATGATAATTAAAGTCTATAAAATTTGGCCCACCCTGTACTTCCTATCTTGAGATCTTGCCCTGACTTGCGTTCACCATTTTACGGCCCACATCTTCCTATCAGATCCATACTCGTTTTATCTTGTTTCTTTCCGGGTGCAATTAGTCAGTATTTGAAGTGAGCGTGAGAAATCGCCGAGAAAGATACAAAAAAAAACTGTAAATGTCCGGAAGTTCTCGGTTTTCGTCGTTCCACAAAAACTGTTTTCGAGAAAACCGCAGGAACGTTTTCCACCGTTAGAAACACGAACCTGTAATTAGGCGCATCATTTCCCTTTTTAAATGTCTTAATTAAGGAGTGACTTAACTTTTTATTCTTGTTTCAGGTTTTGGTGATGGATGGAAGAACGGTACTTATCAAACCGTGTCACGACAGTCGTTGTACCTAGATTAAAGAATTTATTTGAAAGAAAAATGTGACCTCCATTAAATAACTCCATCTTTCGAATCCGTTTTGTTTGTTTGTTTTTTATTAAAAAAATTATTTTTTATCGAAGATTATCGTTATTAATGTTTGGTTATTAAAAGTGGGAATTCGGTTGTAGAAATACCAAAACAACAACAACAACAAAAATCCTCTTAAACATGTCAATGAAACATGTTTAAACTAATGCGACGGGGAAGTGCGAGAGTTGCTGTCGTGTCTGTGATTTTCTTAACGGTTTTAGCATGTTTGTACTATACGAACTACACGAACTCGGTAGGACCGACCCAGTCGTCCGGGTCGAAAGGAGGAGACGACAGTTTAAGTTTAAAATTAATTCGAGTCAAGACGCAGAATGAGGTGAGAGAGACTGGCGTTCGGTCCATGGGCCTGCACAATTGGGTCGAACAGGATTCGTCCATTAATTCGAACGTCTGTCCGTCGATGGTGTCGTCTCAAGCTGATGTTGACACGGTTTCCTCGTTTAAGACCTTCGATTTCCAGGTAGGTCGATTCTATTGACAAACTCGAATTTGTATAATTTTGCTCTCTCCCGTCCATCTTCCATTTCCGGTTTGAATTCGAAATGAAATCCGTTCGAGGTGACACGAATCCCTTTTTTAAATACTGTACTGAGCCAATTTGACTCATGAAGTGAGCTTTGCTTCTTTTTTTTCACTTTCCTTTTTCCATTTCCTATCAACTGTATTGTTTTAGCCTTTTGGATTAGCTATTTCCTTTCCTGTTTGGTTCAGTGCTTCTTCGTTCGCTTCCTTTTTTTCCTCCTTCGACCTTTTCACCCATTTTCTTGTGAGGTCGGGTCTTTCTATTTTCTTTCTTAGATTATCACGTTCTGTAGATGGTTTGTGCGTGATTTCCAATTCCCTCGGGCCTTTTTCTGACCTTTGCGAACCAATCTTCTTTGGAATGTTCAGTTGGACAGAACTTCGGTTATTTCTTGTCTCGTTCCTTATGACTACTAGAATCTTTCTTAGTATCATTCTTTCCTTCAGTTTTGAGATCTACCTTGTGGTAGTAATAGAAGATCGTCACGGCTGAAAACAAAATTCCTCAGCAATAAAACTCTTTGAATGCACAGACATAAAAATTTTATTGAGTCAATTTGACTCATTCTGTAAATATCAAATCAATTTCCGGTTTTACTCTTTCAGCCGTACTGGATGAAAAGCAAGGAATACTGGGATGGCTACTTCGAAGACAGATTCAAAGAACGGAAGGAGAAATGGGCGGACATGCCTCTGAAGGTAAGTTCTCTTGTTTGAAGAAATTTCTACAGCAAACCAGACTTTCCATTTGGAACAAACACAAAAACGAAAACAAAGAAATAAAAAAATGTTTGTAAATCAGAGAAGATGAAGAATCAGAGAAATGGGAACAGACAAGATGGAGAAGAAAAATGAAAAGCGTAATAAAAAGTCCGGACGGGGAGGGTTGGGTTGGGTGGATAGGCAACCGTCAAAAATGTCGGATTCAAAAGATGACAAAATCATTGTTATGGGAAGGATAAAAAAACGGAAGCTGAGGGCGAAGGGGGGGTATGGGGATTTGTAGGAGCTTTATTGTGTCAGAGGAATGGACCGAGTAAAGATAAAATGGTCATTTCACATGTGAGACCTTAGATATAAAACTGAATTGCTAACCATGTTAGTCGAAGTTGTAGTCGTCAAATGCTTTCGGGGGGTAGTGCTAACGTCGCCAATCGAGTTACCGAGTAACCCGTTTGATGATTCTTATTATTTAGCTTATGTGATTTAGAAGCAGTAACATTTTAGTTTTGATTAGTAACACTAACTTGATCGAATTGACATCAAAACGGTTGAAGCCGGAAATACCGCACACATTTAACTCTAACTCATTCACAACGTATTTTTGAATTAACCATGGAATGAGTTACAGTAACGAAGAGTTCATTTCATAAATAATGCACATTTATATACGAATTGACATATTTGTTGGAGGCTGAATGGCGAGTATAAATTCAGTGCAGAAGTCCCGATAAAATGGGTCATAAAATATATCAAATAATCGAGTTAGGTTCGTTTTATGATAATTATGGTTTCGAATTTTTATATTTAAAGTTTAAAGAACCTATTTCATCTATATTTCCAATAAAGGACCAACTTATGAAAAGATAAATCACTTAATGAGGCAAGAAACTGTTAAAATTTTTGGTCAAATTTAATTCTCCAGCCCCGAGAGAAAAATTCCCAGGCGGAGGCCTTAGTATGACTTCTGTCGAGTTTCTCTTGATAGTAGATGAGATTTGAGGTGTTAGTGTTGGAATTAGGTGGATTAGTGAATCACAACACAAGCACTTTGATCTACTAAGATACACTCAGCGCTGTCGTCCCGGTCGAGTAGTGGTGGCCCTACACTGACACGAATCGGTGCTCTAATTATGTCATCTCTGCAGACTTTTCTCCACTTCCTCCTTCGAGACAATTTTCATCTGGTCTCTACAATCAGCTAATAAACCAAAATATGCTGTCGTCAAGATAAAACCGTGTAAACTAAGTAATTATCAAAGGAAAACAAAGGCGGAGTCGCGGGGGAGGAAAGGCAGAAACATTGATTCAAATCATCGCGATCGGCATTAAACGGATTCACACGTGGGTTGACACGCGTGATGGCTTCAACTCGGAATGTGATATTGTCATGTGGGCTCGGCGTTGTTGGGAGCGTTTCTGACGGTTTTCCCTTATCTCGCATCATCCGTCACTTATTATTATCCATCGTTACTGACGTTTTTTTGACACCGGAAAATAAACACGACAGCGTTCGATACGAAAACACGTGTATTTGAGTTTAAAACTTTTTTTTGTTGTTGCTGATACCCCGATAACAACGAACATCCCTTCACTACAGCGTAATTACTCCTCCATGGGTTTGCGACGTGTCACATCTTCCATCCACCTCTCTTTTATGGCTTGACCGTCGACGGTTTTTCCTTTGTTCGTCGAGAACAAAAGGTTTTTTCATTCCTCCTTGACAATAAGCTCGAGGCGTTGAGTCTTCCTCATCGTAGAGCAATAATGTTTTCATAGCCTGAAGACATGTCGTTCACAATCGGAACGTGCACACGAGAAATTTTTCCTTTTTTATTGATTCGGATCGACAGAGTGGCGACGGGGGTTGGGGGTTTCCCCGAAGAGTCGAAAACGAATAGAGTTATGAGAAAAAACCTCAGAAAGTTAATAAAAGTCATTTTTGAAAAAGTTGAATCATTCATTTCGCTGTCGATAATTAAAAATTTATCTCGAGGCCAAAACCATGAAATGAAAAGTTTTCCCAAACGATATTCGATCGTGAAACGGTTTCCCTCCTTTCTTTTCCTTCTTTCTTATTTCCTCTCAGCAGAAGATGGGAATATTCAACCCAATTCCTGTTGTATTTTAAAAAAGGGAACAGAAAATTCACCTGAATAGATACGTCGGCTAAAATCAGCGAAACATATTTCTGAAAGGGGATAATTAAAAGAAGAGAAAATTTGGTTAATAGGTTCGGTTTTCCGTTTTCATCTTCTCTCCCCCAAAATTTTTATTCCACCCCCAACTCCACTCTCAGCAAAATCCATTTTGGTGTGAACTCCTTTGTGAATTTTCACGAGACCTCTAAGGAATTCATGCCGTCGTTTTGCCGAACGTTTATTGTCGAGTTTGATTTTCCAAAATTACCGACTTCTTCCTCGAGTAGGATATTGAAATTGAACGTCAGCTATTCTGCCTTTTTCGTGAAAGCTCCTTTTACCCTTGTCAATAGGGATCTGGGTGAGGGTCTCTTGTTTAACAGATTTGTAGGGTCATGTCCTACCTTCCTTGGGATTTTGTTTATCCAAATTTTTAAATAATGGCTTCGACTTTGCTCCCTTTCATCTATTTTCCACCGGTTTTCGGCTTACCTCTGGAACTCAACTCGAGTTTTCTTATTGCCTTCTTAAACACCACGTTTTATCTTAGACGGTTAGGACCAGGACAAAAGTGGTATCTCGTTGTATATACTGTATGAGAATATTATACCACCTAGTGGGAGGAGTGTAGTGGTTAAAGTTCCTGACTTGGACGCAAATGGTCGTGAGTTCGAATCCTCCTCCCGCATCCTGTTGTACCCAAAAAAGGGATTAATACCGCCGCTCATACCATCTATAGGACACCTGTCTTGAAACGAGTAAAAAAATGCTTACAGACACACAGACAACAAGTAAACTATAATATATAGCAAAAAACATGGGATGACCCACGTGTTGACACTGGAAAGGTCGAGAATTGACCTTTATGAAACACTGCAGGATAAGTGACACAGTTTGATGCGTCGGTTGACACGTCCAATGCATGGGTTGGGGTCGGAAGAAAATCCTGACGCTTCAGGATTGATTCCTTTGTGGCTGTCGCTGATGTGTATGAGGAAGCTTGTCAATGAACAACTCTAAAGCTCTAAAGCCAGTTTAGAATGATTTCAGCCAGTATTTCTACCCCCAAAAGGGGTTTGTGAACAGTTATTCCTTGAACGACCCATCCCGGCGGCCCATTGTACAATGAAACATTTCCTTACAATACCTGAGCCTTTGTCCGGATGGGTCAGTTTACAATTAAAGTAAAGGTTTCAGGTATCTAAAGTGATTCAGGCAGCCTTTTGTGTTATTTTCCTTTTCTTCTTAAGCCTCTTGACCTTGAGCCCAAGGAATCACTTTACAATGAATTAATGGCTGCAAGTCTGAACAGGTTGAATTTACAGGACACGTGGAAGGCATGATAGTTGACACTTCCAAAACACGTGTGGGTCAGAAAGTTGTATACATGAATCTCACTGACTGGTATCATGAAGCGTGTAAAGAGGGATATCGTTGAAGACACTAGTTAACCCTTGGAGGAGTATATGCCTAACACCCTGTTCAAGATACAGTGTCTGTTCCAAAATTAATTCAAAAAAAATTATTTTTGACTTATTCCTGACAAAAAATCTGTACTGTAAGAAAGATGGATAGTCGCTTGAGATTATAGTTCTTATTATTTGATTTGTCCTACAACAAAAATGTCTTCCGCCCGTTTTTTCCCTTCAAATATTTATAATTCGAATATCTTGACTTAAATACGGATTAAGGTTCATTTTCACTCTCCGAGCGCAACATATATTTTAATCCTTCTTAAGATTTATTCCTTTTCGAAAATTAATCCATTCATTAAGAAACTGTGATTAATCTCATTCAAATGCAAAATGTTTTAAATACAAAATTAAAATTTATAAATGTCTCGAAGAGAAAAATTGAGCTCTCGAGAAGATAACCGTCGGTTCAAAGAGGCTCCCAACTTTTCCAAATTAGTTTTTGTTTCTTTGTTTTTCTTATCGCTTTTGTTTCCCTCCAACCTTTTTTGGCAGGTGGGCGGGTGGGAGGGAAGGAAGGAAAGGTGAGGAATTTCATAAATTGGAAAATGAGAAAAATTTTATTGATGTTTTGCTGTTGGGATTGTGCAAGCTCTGTCGAAGTGAAAGTTTTTGGGATTAGGCTTGGTGCTTTGGGATGGGGTCGAAAGTTTAATTTTTAAAGGTGATGTGAAAGTTTGAAGTTGAAGTTTTCTTACTTCGTATTTGTGTTGTGAGTCTGTGTGTGAAAGGGTTTGTTTTGTTCCCCCGGGGGGTTGGGGTGAGTATCAGATGAATTTGAAAAAGGAATTGTTTTAAAACTCGTTATTGCTTAGGTTTTCCCGTTTGTCTTATTTAATTAACTTTGAAAAGTTTTTTTTTGGCGTGTTTGTTTGTCCAAGTTGACGTAGGTCACGAATGGTGACGTGTGTTGTGGGAAAAAAATTTTCCTTCGCTCGGTTTCGTGTTCCTAGTTGATGGAGTACAAGAAATTGCTGAATCAATTTTCTAAACAACGTGCTTTAAGTCTCTTAAATCCTGATGAAAATGATTTCATTTTATAATTTTGAAAATTTGACAAATAAAAATGCAAAGTCCTTAGTCAAACTGCGAATTAACCGATTTCCAGCTCGGTCAAAACGCGGAATGTCTCATTTCCATTATTCAAAAAGGTTGTTTGAGCAGAAATTTTATTTCCGATCTGATGAGTTCCTAGTAGATATTGTGCAGATTATCTAGATCAGTGGTGTGCAAACTTTTTCCGACTGCGACCCCTTCAGTAGAGAGAAAAATTTTGTCGAACCCTTGAAATACATGTTTACAAACACGATGTATAAGTTCGAGTATTTCTTTCATTTCATCGAATAAACATCATCAAATCTGACACATATAATTTTATACAACATTTATACAACATAAAGCATGTAGGCATGATGCGGTTTGGTTTATAAAAATTTGGCGACCCTCAACCATCTTCTAGCGACTCCACAAAGGTCGCGACCCTAGTTTGCGTACCTCTGATCTAGATTATCAATTTTGAAAATCTACAAATCGAACAAAAGTGTGCATTACTTATGAAATGAAGCCCTCCCCAAAACGCTACAAAACGTCTTGTTCAAGCAAAGGTTGTCTTTTCATTTTCCAGTCCATGATCGATGATTTGTAGAGTATACGGGTAACATCTTAACGGGTCATTTTAGTTATTTTGCGAATTGCCTAGGCAATGTTTAGCAGTAACAGTGACTCAGAATTATGCCTGATAAAAAATTAATAAATAAAGTTGAGGAAAAAATTTGGTTGTACATTTTGTAGTCTGAGTCTTGTGTACAAGAGTTGAAGTCGTAAGCGATGGGCATCGCCATCGAGAGTTCATTTCATAAATAATTAAATGAATACCGAGCAAAAGTGTGCATTACTTATGAAATGAAGCCCTCCCCAAAACGCTACAAAACGTCTTGTTCAAGCAAAGGTTGTCTTTTCATATTTTCCAGTCCATAATTGGTGATGTGTAGAGTATGTAGGTGACACCTTAACGGGTCATTTTAGTTATTTTGCGAAATGCCTAGGTAGTGTTATCATTAATACACCAGTAACCTTGACTCCGAGTTATGCCTGATAAAAATTACTAAAAAAGGAAAAATTTGGTTCGTCTTGGAAATTTATTTACAAGATTTGAAGCCATCTCCATCGAGAATTCATTTCATAAAAAATGCACAGTTTCGTGAAGGATTCAAGGTCTTAAAGAATCCATTTCGTGCTGGAAACATCACCATTCATTTTACTAACGAATCTTTTATTTAATACAACACTTAGTAGAGTCAAACTGACTCACTTCACGAAGTGAATTTATAATTGACAAAGGAAACAAAGACGCGGTGGATGGGATGTAACACAAGTTGAAAGAGATTTTTCAATGAAGCTCACAGCCCACATGAATAAATGAGATATAAACTTGAAACAGATATCGCGGTCAGTTCCATGCCGCCTTCTAATTATTCCTGTCGTGGTGGGAGGCAAAACGACAGGGGGGGAGGCTGACTGGGAGGTAGGAGGTGGTATGAAAAAGAAAACAAAAAACAATTGAGTGAATGGCAAATGACGTTCAGGATGTAACCGTCATTAATCATTAAGTTGTATTATGTCAACCCATTAAAGCCTTATATAGAATGAATGTTCTCGTTGATGATTCTATTTCGCAAAAGGTCGTTCTGGCCTTTTAACCGTTACATTGAATGCTCTTGAATTATGCTCGCGACCATAATTCTTCATTCAGGAGATAAGTTTTGTTTTTGTTTTTTGTTTCGTCCCCAAACCATGACCGGACAACGGGATTAATGTTTCTAATTACCTACAGAGTGTGTCCCCCTCCCCCTCTCGAATTCCCTATGATCCAGAAACGAAGACTGGAAGTTTATGAGCCTTAAAAAACTTCCGACTCTCATTCGTAAGCTTTGTCTTCTCCCACACCCCCTCCAAAACTTTTTTTTATCTGAAATCAGGGATAGTCATTCAAAATCCATCCGAAGATATTATCTATAGATAATATGGGTCGAAGCGATGAGGGAATCCTTTGTTCCTTTTGTATTGATTCTCAAAGTTGAGAACTTAAGAACATGGTTTGGGGGTGGTAAGCAACAAAAGAGACGATTGCTTATAATTAAGCAATGTGAATGATCGTAGATCCGCTCTAATTGAGGAATTTAATTCTCAAGACGGCTACCCGCAGGCGGTGGCTTGTGTCAGCTTCTCGAAAGTCTTTTCGAGAGTTTTCTAAGAGAAAGGCAAACTCTTTCGGTTGCTGAATCGTAACACCATTAAGGGATTGAGCGTTAAGAAAAAAAGGAGAAGAAAAGAAAAATCTTCTTTCTCTTGGTCGGGTGAGGAGAGGTGAGGAGGGGTTTCTGTCTTAGAGAAACGTGATATTTTCTAGGAGTGAGGTTAAAGCCCCCGCAAATCCTAATCCGGATCTAAGACTAGAAACATGGAAAGAAAGAGATTGAAGCGTAACAAGAAGTAGGCGGCTGGAGGAGAGTGAGCAGCAGGAACAGCAGCACATCACCGACATCATTGTTTGAGAAGGGAAATTTTTGAAATCGGTTAAAATCCCGGGGAAAATTTCAAAATTATAATTAGGGAATGTTAGTCTGCAAATCCGGCTTCCGGATTATCTCCCTCCTCCTCCTCCATTTTGAAATGAAACAATAATTAGTAAGCGGAAATTAATAACGTTTTTGCATTTTTCTTTTTAGCTTTTGGGGAAAATTTCTTTTTTTTTCTGGAATATTATCTGGTTTTTAATTTTTCTTCTTTTCTGTTGGTTCCTCCTCCTTTTTTTGTTTTTCTTTCTTTCATTTTATATTCTTCCTCCGAGTGAAGCTTCTCGTAGAACAATTTCCAACGAGATTGTTTTTAATTTTCCTTCGGTTTCTTCTTTTATTAATTTTATTTTTAGATTTTAAATTTCAGTTGAAATTTCTCTATCCGCCATTTTGTTTTTTTTTGTAGAGAGATTATCCTTTGTCTCGTTTCGAAAGCGGCTGATGATGATGATGATTCTTTATTTGATTAATCACAATAAATTTTCACAAATGTCGATTGACGTGGGGTCGTAGGGGAAAACGGGGTGAGTGGGGACTGAGCCAACGGTTTTTGTCGTTCTGCAGGAGATGAGGGATTGGTGGGTGGGGAGTCGGAGCAACAGCAACACTCTGACTGTATTCCCTGGGAATTTTTCACTACTAGGGTGGTCATTACTTTTGTAGTAAATTATTGATGAACTGTGCAGTATTTCGAAAGAAAGTCACATGACTGTGCAATATTTATGAAAGAAAGTCACATGACTGTGCAATATTTATGAAAGAAAGTCACACGACTGTGCAATATTTATGAAAGAAAGTCACACGACCACGAAAGTTAACTGTGCAATATTTTGAAAGAAAGTCTGTGCATAATAATGAAAGTAGGCCTATATAACACTTATGGATACTGAAGTGAGTATATTTAACTACGAACCAACTTGAAGTTTGGGCAAAAAAAAAATGAATTCTCAACACAAGTGTGCATAACTTTTGAAATAAGTTCCGCTTCAAACCGATTTATGAGAGGAGAAGAAGAAAAGCTCGTCTTCAAGAGCCGATGTCGTTTCACGCAACAGCTATACGATATGACGTTAAAACGCCATATTTCTTTTGCTCAAAGGAAAGTCATTAATAAGAAAAAAGAGGAGGACGGGGGGGGCGGGTAGAAGACAAAGAAGAATCCTTCACAAGAAACTTTTTTCCAAAAACACTTTAATCGCCCAAACTTTCGTTCTGAGTCATCTGTTGAACGGCTAATGTCCTTTGAGTAACGAGCCATCGACTGAGTTTTTATCCCCAAAACCACAAAGAGACTTGGGAGAGCAAATCAAAGAGACTTCCGGATCAAAATCAACTTTATGTCAAAACGAGACGGGAAAACCCCGCATGGACGACTTCCAAAGAAAGAAAAGCTTTCAAAAACACTTCCCAATCACAGAAAACGGTTTTTGTGACATTTCCAAATCCAGTATATACTCACTTCAGTATCCATAAATGTTACATAGGCCTACTTTCATTCATAAATACTGCAGAGTTATGTGGTCTTCTTTCAAAAATATTGCACAGTCATGTGACTTTCTTTCAAAAATATTGCACAGTCGTGTGACTTTCTTTCATAAATATTGCACAGTCATGTGACTTTCTTTCATAAATATTGCACAGTCATGTGACTTTCTTTCAAAAATATTGCACAGTCGTGTGACTTTCTTTCATAAATATTGCACAGTCATGTGACTTTCTTTCATAAATATTGCACAGTCGTGTGACTTTCTTTCATAAATACTGCACAGTTCATCAATAATTTACTACAAAAGTAATGCTCATTTAAGAACAAATTTTTCAAAAATATTGCACACCTTTAGAAAGAGTTATTTTTATGACAGGACTCATTCCATAAATAATGCACACTTACTCAGAATCATACTCTTGAATAATGTTAATAAATATTTTCAAGAGTAAATTCTTTCATAAATACTGCACAGTGATGTGACTTTCCTTCATAGGGCCGCACAAGAACCTCGCGGAGGCCCCAGGTTTCCCCACCTATGCCCTATACTATACCACACCTTTACGAGAGAACGAGTTGTGGTTAGTCGAGGAATGACAAGGAAAACAACAAAACACGGAACAGGAGTCACTTTTGTACCTGTATCGACTTGCAAAACGAGGAAAGAAAATTTATTAAAATGAGTTTCCCTTCGAAAGCAAAATAATTAAGATGAAATCTCGAAATTATTAATAAGTGTAGCGGTTTCTGGATCGTGCTCGAGCACATTGAAGACCTTCTTGAATCGTCGTTTTGGAAACAACAAAGAAACGCTTCTCGGTCGGTTGACTCCGAAACTCGTGACCAAATTTTTGTTTTTTGTGTTTTGACATCTTTGAGAAAAGGGAAAAGAACGGGGAGGCGGAAAGTGTGAAAAGTTTTTGTCAAAGAAACTTTAGGGTCATCTGGTCGTTTTGATGCTGGTAACCGATCCCCGTTCCCCAGGCCCCGTCGTCTGAAACAAAGAAACTAAATTCGTACAGAACCGTGTCAGTTGATAATTTTCCTTCATAACGGGATTCCGGGTATTAATACAAATGAAACAATAAAAAAAAATTTAATTAAGGCACACCTGAACCTGAAGGTCAGAATCAGGTTTTCGGTCATTATCTTGTTTGTTTTTTAAAAACTTCGATTCGTACACTCGTTTGAAGTGGTCCATTAAACTTGTGTTCGACTTTTTTTTTATTCTCCTCGGAAGTGAAATCAGGTTCACGGACTTGGTTTTATAGGTTCGCTGATTGATATGAGCTTTGTAAGCAAGCCGCAGACTCATTGTTTAACTGTACGGCTCGGTTTCGATTGTAACGAAGCTTGTTAGCACCTGATATGAAGTGCGAAATTAGAGCTAACGATCCTTCAACCCGATTTCAATTGTCTGTGACGTGATTGTGCCGGAAAAATTTTCTTTTTCTAAACGAAACACAAATAACTGTGCATTATTTATGAAATGAACTGTTCTGAAACGTGTGTGTTGACTATGGAATCGATTGATAACATTTACGAATCTGTCATCGTTTATAAAATTAATTCTTCACATTCTCTATTAATATATAGTTGTCGAGTGAATTTTACATAAAAGTGTGCATTACTTTTGAAAAATGTGAGCTCTGACTCGACGCATTTTGTTGTTTATGGAAATCCTTCTGACTCGTTAACGTGCACTCTTCGTATGGATATTGAATTGTTCGCTATATACAAAGCACATCCCGAAAAATTGTGCATTAATTATGAATTACGCTATCAAGTGAGTCAATTTGACTCACGATTTGAATCAAAATTATCATTACAGAGAGAAATAAAGAAAAAACGATTCCGGAATCTGCCCAAATGAAATAATCACTAAGCATTACTTAGGTTAATAAATTTGGGGGAACTGAGTCAGTTTGACTCGATTAAATTTTAGTCCTACTACTGGTTCGTTTGCTTATTTTATTTCAGTTTATTTTAGGGAAATGAAAATAATGTTGTCTGTTATTACCCGTAGTCCTGTGGGATGTCGTACATCCCGCCTAGGGAAGTTATGCGAATTTATCATACACGTCGCGATGTGGAGCTTTGAGGTGTTTAGTTGCTGCAGGTTCCGTGACATACTACACACTCGAGTATGGGTCAGTCGAAGCTTTCACTTGTTATTGTGTCGTTTATGGTGTGTAGCACCCCACCCGAGCATCGGCTGATAAGATTTTTGCTGTCGGTTTCCGGTTATTACCTTTTTTGCCGTTAACAGATGGGTTACTGGGAAGCTCAGGAAGGGTTTCTCAGATTACAAAGCGACTGAAGAGAAAAGATTCCTAATTACAAGCAGAGTCTAATTTAGATTTAGAACCAGAAGAGATCACATGATACAGACTCAACTAAAGATGCTGGGGAAGGTGAAAATGAAACTCAGGAAGAATGGTACTGTGTAGCAAAAGACAAATCCTCCAAACGGCATAAGACACCACCTCGAAAATAAGTTCGCACCAGAGCTAAGAAATCCTCCGGAGCTGTGAGCACTTATGTAGGGTTAATTCCTCATTAAAATAGACTCTCAAATCGACAATTCTGAGTCAAATTGACTCCTTACAGTAAAGTCAAAATCACTGTTTCAGCTTACAATTCGACTTTTCTGCGAGTCTGATTACCCCAATCGGAATTAGGTAAAAAATATTTGAGTCAAATCGACTCAATTTGTGTATAGTTTTAGGATGTGTTAATTCAACGAAGCGTCTACGATTTAGTCCAAATATGGCCGCGGGCTAGTTTCGGTTTAACGGGCCGTAATTTCGAGAGATTTGTGAACCGTCGAAAACAGTTTCGAAGCCACAATGACTTTTGAAATTGTTCGGGGGCCATTGTTCAATAATATTAGAACAACATGGAAATTGTGTGATCAAGTAGGTTAACAAACTTGTTCACGAACGCAACCGACAAAAAAAAAAGAACTTTAAGTCAAAGATGGTTAAGTTTAAGTCCTAAGTTCCTTTTCTTTTTGTTTAAAAGAAAAAACCGTTAAATCATTCAAATTTTTAGTTGAAGTAGTTGAATATTTTAAGGAAAAAGTTTTTCCTTTTTTTCTTGGAATTATCTTTGTTCAGTTGAACGGACTTTCTACTTGTCATTTGCAAAATTTTCAAAGAGAATACGGAAACAAGAAAAAAAAAAGATGGAGGACAAAAACCTCCTCAAGATATTTAAAACAAAAAAAGAAGAAACAAAGGAGTCCCGTAATTCGGATCTCAGTTCCACATCTTCTCTCTTTACTTTGAGAAGTTGAACCCTTTAAAAGCCAGCGTGGAGTGTGGTCCTTATACCCCCTCCCAAATTTTGGACATCCCTACTTGAGAGCACAAAATCTCTTTTTGACTTGACCCTTTCCTTTTTAAGTCCTCTTAACGACTTGTTCTTGACGCAAGATAAACATTCTGAATAATTCGATTTTAAAAGTGTATCGTAAATCGGCTACGAGTTAACTCGTACCTCACTCATAAACCTTATAACAGGTTGTGAGATGGCTCCTGGCTCAAATTTCTCGGTCAGAAGTGTTGATGGATCAATGGAGATGAGGACATCTTACGGATAAAACGATTTAATTCGTGGATACTCGTAGAAACACGAGATAACTCGTGAAAACAGGCCGATTTTATTAGGAGCTTAACCAGATGGCATTTGTACTAATAGATCTCTGATTGAGTCTAACCGCGTTATGATACATCCCTTATCCATACACCACCACCCCCTCCACAACAACCCTTAATGGCGTTTTGAAATCTTCATCAAATAACTGTGGTCGACAAAAACAATCAGAAAAATTGTCTGAGTCTCATTGGGAAGATTCATTTCATAAGTAATGCACACTTTTGTTTGTGTCACCACCTCGACTGTTATTAGGAAGAAAAATTTCTCTGGAAAAATCTCAAAAACAGAAACGCGGGGGGTTGGGGTTGGGGTTGACAAAATATGAGTCGCATTAAGCTCTTCCATTCCATTATGAAAAGCTCGAAAGCTTTTTGAGCTTTTTTGGTTCCGGCCGTTTATTTTTGTCCCGTTGAATTGATTTAAATCCCGACGAGACCGGTGGTTGAAACGTTTTTGATTGGCTCACGAATATGGTCGCCGTGTTGTGTGTGGAAGTCGCCGTTTAGTTACGCTTGTTGATAATGATATACACGTGCAATCGGGTCTTGTTTTACGCGTATTGTTTTTAGGATATCAGAAATTTTTCCTCATGTTTTTTGTTATTTCATAAGTTCTGCACACTTACATGATGAATATTTCATTTTGTAGATAATGTAAACGCTCACGACGGATTTTCACTTAAAAGAAACACGGCGCAGTTCTTCGGAAATTGTATTTAAGGAATGTTGAACGGTTTAAAGGTTTCGTTTCAAAAGTAATGCACACTAACATTCAAATTTTTTTGTTTGCCTGCAACCATTTTTACCAAAAACATCTCATTTTGAAACGAAATCTCCTTCGAAGTGTGCGATGTTTTTGAAACGAAATGTTCATTGAAATGTGCAATATTTTTGAAATGAAACCCTCATAACGGTGTGTGCATTATTTTTGAAACGAAGTATCCATTGAATTTTCCTTTAACGTGCAAAAATTTTGAAATGCACCATCAAAGTGTGCATTACTGAATTGAACTCCGCTCAAAGTGTGCAGTATTTATGAAAAATCTCGTCAAAGTGTGGATTAATACAAAGCATTAAATCAAATAATCCACACTTTGATGAGTAATTTCATTTCAAAATGTGCACACTAAACGAATTCACATATCATATTAAATGAAGTTTAATTCAAAATGTTGCACACTTTTGAACGTGCCAATTGAAATTTTTTGAAACTTTAAAGGAAAATTCAATGAATACGTTTCAAAAATAATCACACCTTAATGAGGATTTCATTTCAAAATATTACTCAGAATTCGTTCAAAATGAAATGTGCAATATTTTTGAAATTAAATCCCCCATCAAAGTGTGCATTACTTTTGAATTGAACTCCGCTCTAAAGTGTGCAGTATTTATGAAACGAATTACTCGTCAAAGTGTGCACTGATACCAAATACATTAAATAAAATAATTAATCCACACTTTGATGAGTAATTCGTTTCATAAATACTGCACAATTTAGTGCGGTTTCAAAGAAAATACACACTAATATTCGTTTCAAAATTTGAGGGATAAATTTCAAATTTGAAGAGATAGTTCATTCCCTAAATAATATAAGCTTATTTAGTTTTGTTTGCTGACATTTTTCTGGCGTCGTCCTGTCATTCTTTTAGTCAGAGTCTGTTTCGGTTAACTATGGACATAGTCATTTCTTCGTCTTGTTTAAAATCTTTTTTTTACGCGATTGTTAGTTTGGACACCTGGTGTTCCATTTTCTCGCACAAAACAAGACCGAACCAAGGAATTAGTATTAATAGTAATGAACTAGGCAGGGAAAATAAAAGAGAGAGGAAGAGAGAGAGGTGGAGAGAGAATTTCTTTTGCGAAACCACGTCACGGAGCTCACATTTTACCAACCGCTGATTGAAAGGGCGAGTCGGGAAAACATTTTCCACATTTCCCGGGGAGCTCAAAGAGTCACATTACGGAAATAAATTCTTTGAACCGCTGTAATTAATATTCTCTCGAGGTCGATGACGCGCCCATCATTTTTATCATGTAAAAAGGGTCGAATTGATTTCAAAAGTGATGCACACCTTCATGATCAACTTTCGTCGGCTGTTATCTCTGTAACTGATACTCTTTGTAGGTTTGATATATGACAGACCTAACTACATACTATGACCAGAACCAATTCCGTGGGAAATGGCGTCTTATGTAATTTATTTATTTATTTTCTTATTAATCCTTTCAAGGACGTTAAGTCCTCATAACAACACAACACACAGCCGAGACTAATTTGACCCAAATATTTGAAACGACGCCATTGCCTATGTACTGCTCACTTTCATGGAGAAGTGATTTCAAGGCCGAACGCATAAATTCGGAAGGAATTAATTTCAAACGTAATGCACACTCTCATCAAAGTGTGCAATATTTTGAAAATCCCCATCAATGCATTACTTTTGAATTGAACTCCGCTCTAAAGTGTGCAGTATTTATGAAACGAATTACTCATCAAAGTGTGGATTAATTATTTTTATTTAATGTATTTGGTAGTAATCCACGACGATAATTCGTTTCATAATCTGCCTGCACTTTAGAGCGGAGTTCAATTCAAAAGAAATGCACACCTTGATGGGATTTCATTTCAAAAATATTGCACACTTTGATGGTGCGTTCCGTTTCAAAATTTTTGTAGACTTTAAAGGAAAATTCAATGGATACTTCGTTTCAAAAATAATGCACACACCGTTATGAGGGTTTCATAAATACTGCACACTTTATAGCGGAGTTCAGTTCAAAAGTAATGCACACTTTGATGGTGGTTTTGTTTCAAAATTTTTATGCACGTTAAAGGAAAATTCAATTGATGCTTCGTTTCAAAAGTAATGCACACCTTGATGAAGGTTTCACTTCAAAAATATTGTACATTTCACTGGAGATTTCGTTTCAAAATTATTGCACACTTTGAAGGAGATTTCATTTCAAAATGAGATGTTTTTAGTAAAAATGGTTGCAGACAGACAAAAAAATTTGAATGTTAGTGTGCATTACTTTTGAAACGAACTCCGCACTAAAGTGTGCAGTATTTATGAGACGAATCACTCACGAAAGTTTATTATGATTATTCTCATCATAGACTTGTTTATGTAAATAATTTTTCAAAAATATTGCACAACACAAACTTAGTCCTTGGGGAACCGTGGGAAAGTGTTTGCCGGCCTCATTAAATCGGAGTGACCTCTTGTAACGTAAGGTCGCGGGACTCCAAAATCGGAAATAACGTGCACGACAGGATTTCACAGCCGGGAAAGTTGCAACGGTTTTCCTCACCTGATTTTCACTTAACAATAAAATAAAATAAACTCGGAAAAGGTCTATCTATCTTTCCTTTCGAGATAATAAAATTTAAGAAGCTTTTAATCTTGAGAGAGTGGTGGGAAAGGAGGAGACCGGAAGTGGAGGAAGAAGAGTGTGAAAGATGAATCTCTGTATGAAGAGAACGATGTGATCAATCATGTCGAGAGGAGAGATATCCAGCCGTTGTCACGTCTTTATTTTGTTTAATTAAAAAGTTTAACTAATAAAACGTCATGTATCATGTATGAGACAGGAAGATGAAAGTATATTTGAGGATATACTGTATAAAATTGAGACTGTTTGCTGTTATTACAAAGAAATGAACCGACCGAAATTTTGCCTGGGTGTCTAGCTGGGTGTAGGCTGTTTTAGTCGATAATTGTTTTGTTGCGTAATTGATTTCTCATTGCTACCACCCTATTTCATAAATATTGCACACTTTTTGAGTGTTTTGGTGGGAAAATAATTTTATAGTTATTGTGTACAATTATTTACTCCTTCAACGTATAATTCTACTTTTATTTATTTATTGTTTCATATTTAATAAATAAGTAGCCGTTAGTGGAAGATTCTTTAGACCAGTGGCGTAGCTAGGATTTTTGGGTTCGTGAGAAAACATGATCAGAGGCTCTTTTTTACTATATATAATATAAGTGGTGGTTTTAATCCTGTTTTTCACACTTTTTTGGGTATAACAGGATGCGGGAGGAGGATTCCAACTCACGATCATTGCGTCCAAGTCAGCAACTTTAAGCACTACACTACTCCTCCCAGTTTATACTTTTGTTTCAGTATATCTAATAATTAAACAGCTGGAAGTGTGAATTAACTAAAATAATATTGCGCAAAGATATTTATACAGTTTTGCAAATATGTCAGGACCAGAGGCCTTCCCCAAATTTTGTGGGCCCTCGCTTACACTTGCTGAGCTATAGCTACGCCTCTGTATAAATCTAATTTGTATATATTGTTATAATTAGGTGGTTGATTGGAAGCACTCGAATATATTGAAATGAAAATATTAATACAAAACGGGGTGTATGGGTGTAACCCCTTGTGTAGGGGTTTTGACGGGGGGTGTATCATATCATGAGCTCATGTGGGGGTTTGCAGGGAGAAATGAATTTTGCTGTAGGAGAAGACGAAGTAAAGTGGGACAACTTAGGGTTCCTAATTATTTTATTTATTATTTTTCGTATTAATACACACTTTGACGAGTAATTCGTTTCATAAATACTGCACACTTTAGTGCGGAGTTCAGTTCAAAAGTAATGCACACTTTGATGGTGACTTCGTTTCAAAAATAATGCACATCCCTTTATGAGGATTTCATTTCAAAAATATTGCACACTGCGATGATGATTTTATTTCAAAAATATTGCACATTACAATGGACATTTCGTTTCAAAAATATTGCACACTTCGAAGGAGATTTCGTTTCAAAATGAGATGTTTTTGGTAAAAATGGTTGCAGGCAAACAAAAAAATTTGAATCCCCTAACGAGTTTAATTCGTTCAGGAGTTTTACTCGTTATGCGAAACAATTTTTTCCATATAAATTAATGTTGTGGCGTTCGCCAAATTCCTAATTCCGGAATGGGTACAGTGAAATGAAGCAGCCGACAACCGAAGCTAAATTCATTCAATCGGAGCTCCACCGTCAGGATCCTTGCATTTTCCATTTTGATTCTAAATTATAGTTATAATAACATTTTATATATCAATATAAATACGTTCGGAATTAGTGTTGTCCATCATTCGTTCATCTACAACGACACAACCTGGTTCCGACGTGAAAGTATCCAGAAAAACTGTCCAAAACTGTCATGTAGTTCTCCATAAAACTGCTCGTTGTGAGAGACTTATTTAGGTTGCTCGTTATGCGAATTTCTCGCTATGAGAGGTAATTTTGTATGTTTTTAATATTTGACGGTATATACGAAGTTACACAGCTGCGTTGTCTGTAAGTCATTTCGTTACGATAGGGTTACCTGCATTAACAAAACTCGATTGGGAAATTAATTATTTTTTAATTATGTAAATTTGCTTACCTATGTATTTTTAGACCTTTATTATTTCTCGTTCGATTCACCTTTGGGTCAGAAAAGTTAGGAAAAGATGGAGGAAAGGGTTCAAAAGGACCGGAAGAGAACAACGGAGAAATTGTTACAAAAATTTTCCCACTAAATTCCTCTCCCAACCCCCAACTGAAATTTTTGCTAGTCAAAGCTAAAAAAGGCTAAAACGCAAAATGGCGAATAGCTTTTAACCTGGATGATATACAACAAACCTTATGCGTTAGTGTTTTGTTTAGTTTCGTAACTCCAAAGTTTATTTGGATGGAGGATGTGCTGAGGGAAACTCGTTTCTCGGTAACTTGGTCATCTTGTTTGAGTGGAAAATTTATTTGACGCTTGAGATTCCAGAAAAATAAAATTAATTTTTATGTATCTGACTCGGGGAGAGAGGAAAAATTTGCGTTTTGTGTTCGGCTTTGGGAAGAAGGGAAAAGTCAGGAGCGTGAGAAGGGGAAAGCGTGTGAAACCGAAATTAGGAAAATAAATTTTCATCGCGATCAAAACGTAGCACTAATTCGAGCCTTTTTATGGTTGCATACAGCGATGGGTTTTCATTATGGCGGTGATTAGTTCTGCACCGTTTAATCGCTTTCCGATCACTTTCGTTATCCTAAAGTAGTGATTTATTACCTCTTTGACATTTTCCCTCGAACGAGATAACGCGAAGAAGAAAGAAGAAAGTCTCAGTCGTCAAAATAATTTTTTTTTCCTTGTCTCTCCTCTCTTTCTCTCAAAGGGAATAAAGAACTCGGAGAAAGAAATCGGGAGGGAAGAGAAAGCGAATACTTTTCGAGTATATAACACTCGAAACCGAAATCAAGTCCTCCTACCATCCATAATCCCGCTTTCTTTCGCATCTCTTGGGAGACCCACTAAAGAACTTCATCCCAATTCATTCGAAATCTTCCCTTTTCCGTCGTCGTTGTCCTCCTCCTCCTCCTCCTCCTCCTCCTCCTCGTCCCATGTGGCATAGTGTCAACATCATAGGCAAAATGTATTCCACTTTTGTAAGCCGAGAGGATCTCCAAAGCATTGAAATCTTTTCTCCTCGTGATTTTCTTTTCATCCGACTATAAAAAGAGAGAGAGAGGAGCGGATCTTGGGCTTCCATCGGATTTTATAGACCTGTCAAGCTTAACAGTAAAACCTTCCTCCTCCTCCTCCCTTTTCATCTCCTCAACCGTTTCAAAAACGCCTCGGAATTAAATCGCCTCAATCATAAAACAACGAGACTCTTGTATTTACAAATAGGGCTTAGACAAAAACTCCTTTTTCCCTTTGTCTTTATCACTCTCTTCGCCCACCCCCGCCCCGCCCCCGGCCCCCGCGTCCCAAACATGGAACTTTGGGAAACTGACATTAATATTTTACATCCGAAACTTTGCACGTTATAATTTTTAATGCTTCTTTTGCGGTCATAAACATTTTTTGTCTAGTTTGTGTTATGCTCCTCTTGGTGTCTTCCTCTCTTCCTCCTATCTTCCTTCCCTCTCCTTCCTCCTCTTCCTACACAGATTTTTAATTGTTTCTTTAGAAAATGAGTTTTAATGGTTGATGAGATGAGAGCGCGATAGAAATTTGTGGTATCTGAGATTTTTGCGTCCTTATGCCCTTGACTTTACATTAGGTTTTACTAAAATCGCATAACTTGAAGTTGAGTAAGTCAAAGTAACGCTCCAACAGTTTTGGCTTAAAATGCCGGCCCCTGGTTTGCAGCGCTTGCGAAACCCTCTATGGTAGTGTGCAATATTTATGAAATGAAGTCTTCATGGCAGTGTGCAATATTTTGAAATGAACTCTTCGTGGTAGTGTGCAATATTTTTGAAATGAAGTCTTCATGGTAGTGTGCAATATTTATGAAATGAACTCTTCGTGGTAGTGTGCAATATTTATGAAATGTATTCAGCATGGTAGTGTGCAATATTTTTGAAATAAACTCTTCGTGGTAGTGTGCAGTATTTATGAAATGAGTTCATCTGAGAAGTCTGCTATATTTTTGAAATGAATTCTTCAAGAAAGTGTGTGTTATTTATGTAATGAGTTTATGATAGGAGTGTGCAATATTTATGAAATGAACTCTTCACGGCCAAAGCATGAATTAAGTGAAGCTCACAGTTATTTGTTCTTATTGGCTTCCTGACGGCTCTGTACTAGTCCTAACAATAAAAATTATAGGACAAGAGAGGGCGTTCAAAGACGAGTCCCACTGCAGAAGAAAGTAGAAAAGACAATTTTCCAGGAGAAACGAAAGTTGAAAACAGGAACAAAATGGAGGAAAGAAAGAAAGACAGAACGTAGTAGAAAATGAGAGGATATTTGGTAGAAGAAGAAGAAGAAAACAGCAGAAGAAAGAGAGATGGTTCAAACAAACATGGCGCCTGATGGAAGACGACCTGATGGAAAATAAAAATATTATATTATTATAATAATAGTATCAAGACTATAGATAGTCTTGATTAATTTTAATAATCCATCGGTGATACGAAGGTGGAGAGGGGGAAGGGGGCCATAAGTTCAAATTTGGGGAAAAAGGAGATCTTTCCTTGAGTAACCGCAACACTGACGAGAGAAGTGAGGAAAATACCTAAAATGAAAAATCTCTTTCAATTCCGAATACCTTGCGTTAATTTTTCCAGGGTTCTGAACATTTTAATTATCCAATGTCTATGAAAATTCGTTTCCGGTTCAGAAAGCCTCAAGTTCAACATTTACTATACAAGTTCACCGAGTCGGAAAATTACGGCAGTCGACTTTGTTCCGAGTCGAACTGACAAAAATTATAGTATTTATAGGAGAAATAAAAATAGTTTCCTCTCTTGCTCTCTCTCCTCTCTCTCTCTCTATCCGCGATGACTTCAATCCAAATCAACAATATCAAAAGACACTAAGTCCTGATTTTATGCGGATTTTGAGTTATTCCGCGTTTCTACTTCTTTG